>PPKC02000007.1:0-475347 GCA_003705975.2 Tetrapisispora iriomotensis
TATATATATATATATATATATATATATTTATAAGTTCAAGAGTCAAACAAAATCAAACGAATCAGAACTAAATCAAAGCTATACAATCTCATTATGCAATTATTCCTTCGACTGATTGCAACGAGTAATCAGGCAATTAAGTAATAGTATTATTGTTCAACACCTCAGGGTTAACTTACAGCATCGTTCGAAACCTTCCCCTCTAAGATCTGGGCAGGAGGCACTATTGGATCAATTGCTCGAGGCCAATTGAAATAAAATTAAAGATATTTCCTATTTGAGAATTTTTCACTTTTACGTATGTAAAAGTTCGCAGTGAGAAAGAAGAGAAAGCAAGAGAATATACTGTTTCAGTCTCGATGGAAATGGAAGTAGTAACAACAAACCATTGGCATTGATATTGAATCGACCTGAGATTGCAGTGAATGGTTCCAGCAAAAGTTTATTTGAAGTTTGGTGGTCTTCTCCATTACCGGAGAAGTGAATCAGGCATTGGAATGTATGAGGTATATATTGTGAAAGAAAAGCGAAAACACAGTTTTTGTGACTGTCTTTACTTGTCAATACAATATGGACTTTGATTTCTTGGTGTAAGAGAATTGTCTACAAGTAGTAATTGTGTTTTGCAATGTGAAACCATGACATACAATGAATCGAATCAGAAGGAAAATAGTATGCTAACACCGAAACTTATCTCACTGTTAGGGTTTGGCCCAGAAGAGTGTAGCAATCAGATGCGTTAGTCCCTCCATTATTCAGAGAAGTTTTCTTGTCTTGTTAGTGTAAATGTAATCGTACCATGTAAAATATTACATCAATGTAGAGCTCTTTACCCGGTCACGTCAATTGAGTTTGGTCTCTCGGTGATGCCAAGTGTACAGAGAGAGGCCGTGTTGTATGATAGCAGAATGGTCCTATTTTTCCGAAATCCGATGATATTTGATATGAAATTGATTATGAAGTCTCTTTGTAATGTATTACACAAGAATGTTAATGATTAGACCATTGAGTGAGTGGTATATGGGGTTTTTGGAGACTACGAAGGAGTATATGGTTGTGTCTTGTTGTTGTTGTTGTTGCTGTTGGTTTTATCTTTATAGTTTGTTTAAAAGGATATAACTTTAACGGTAGTGAAAAGATCAAGAGTTTAGGAAAGTGGTATAGATGAGTGATGATAAATCGATAAAAGATAATGCGAGTAGTGGGGACAATGTGAAGGGTAATAAGCTGCGGAGATCGAATACGCTGAAGTCTCTGATTAAGCCACATATGATCGTTGAGTCTCCGCAAGAAGGTAAGAAAAATGAGAGTAGTTTAAATTCGAAGAAAAAAGTCACGAGCAACGATTTGTTGAAGGATCTGGCGATTAAAGAGCTGGAGATTCTTGAAGTTGGGAAGCGACTCAAGTACTATGAGGATCGGGTGGTGGAGTATAAGAAACTGTTGAATTCCAAGAAGAATGAGATCAACAACGTCAAAAATAAAATATACCTAGTGAATTCTCCTGTGAATAAGAATGATCTGGTGAAAGGAGGTGGTGCCAGCGCAGCTGGCACCACAAACGGCAAAACTGCCTCGAATACCGTCCAATTAAGAGAAGAGGACAACGGCAGGCTGCGACAATGGGGGGAAGACGAAAAGGGTTCATTCAATAATGTAAATATATGGGGACTAGTGAACGAAATAAAAAATGGGATTCTGGGTCTAGAGATTGATCTGAACTTGAACTACGGGGAGAGCGAGACCGAGACCGATGACGACGAGAACAGTTTTGAGAGAAACGGCACTAACACAAACATCCTGAACTTCACAAGCGACGTGATCCACACCAACACACCAACCAGACCCACGAAGGAAGGAGGGCTTTCAAGAGTGAAACCCGATGCAGACGACGTCTCTGACTTGGGAATAAAACAGTTCAACACCATCAAAAGACAGACGGCGCATCTGGCACCCGAGAAGGAGAATGATATATAAAAAAAAGCATACACATAAACGTATAGGAATACATAACTAGCATACTGAACAAGGCATTGCACTGGACGGCAGGCCATTGACCACTGGGGCACAGGTTACAGATCTCAGATCTCAGATCTCAGATCTCGTGGCCAAGCTTCTATGACGTATGGCCTCGGCGTCTAATCGATATCACCGATCCCGGGCGCCCCTAACAGCAATACGTAATAGCAAACACGTAATGAAAAATTGCGGGGTAGACCAAAAGGGGGCACAGAGCACTTTCCACGGGATTGTGGTATCCGTGGAACGAGAGGGGCAGAGGAGGTAAGCGGCTGGTGGTACGCGTGTTACTCTGTTGGAAATGAGTATTGCTAAAATAAAAACACCGATAATACTGGACGTTCTCTGGATGTTTTCTTTACTAAGACAAACACGTGGAAACCCCGCCTGCGGTTGTTTGGCTGCTTTTGAAAGGACCGTTTTGTGTTTCAGTGAATAACCCGCAGTTGTTTTTTTTCGAATGGTCATGAATTTTTGGTTTTTTTCATGGTTTTTCCAGTTTGCACAGAAAATATCGTAGAACCGGGATGAAAATTTTTAGTTTACAGTATAAAAAGCGTACTTGTCATATAATTTATTGGTTACTCATACTTCCATAAAGGTATGATTAGAGAAAATTAATAATCACTTTCTAACAAGTATATAAGAAAAGGATAAAATTTTTATATTTTTTTTTATTAATATTCCACAAAGATCATAATAATCCAAAAACTTAACACAAAAAATATAAAATAGATAATAGTAAACACAAATACAATTACAAGAAAATTAATATAATGTCGTCTGCTTTTGCTATTGCTTTCAAAAGATTTATGGCTAGTGAGACTGGGCCAAGAACAGTTCATTTTTGGGCTCCTACTTTGAAATGGGGTTTAGTTATTGCTGGTATCTCAGACATTTCGAGACCTGTCGATAAGGTTTCTGGAGCACAGAATTTGTCGTTGTTGGCTACTGCGGTGATTTGGACGAGGTGGTCGTTTGTTATCAAGCCTAAGAACATGTTGTTGGCGTCTGTGAATTTCTTCCTGGGTTGTACAGCAGGTTACCAGATTGGTAGGATTGTTAATTACAGGTTGAAGAACGGAGACTCGATGAAACAAGTCGCTGGGTATATCCTGAATGGGGAACGGAAGGCCCCTGTTACGCAGGAGATGACTCAATAGAGTTGTAAGTCGTCTTGCCAAGATTTTAATGACCCCCCCCCCCCCCCTCAGTTTCAAGCATGTGTGGGTATAGATCCCCACCAACCTCATAGATAATATTCTATTTATGTACGTACGTACACATATAATAATGAATTGATTTCATACGTTTCCCTTCTCTTTTTTCTCGATATTTTCTTGTTGTATTTTACAGTTTTGCGAATACATATATATACGCTATATGATTGATATGAATTTATTTAGAAACCTTTTTTCTTTTGCTTCTTGATATGTTCACGTAATACTTTTTGTTTGTCCTTCAACGACATCTTTTGCTTACCAGTGACCGATCTCTTATGAATCATCATAACGAAATTCTTCTTTCTAGCTTTTTCTTTATTTGTGGTACTTCTGGCTGCTTCTCTTTTACCACGTCTACTACCGAATTTTTCTCTACCTTCTCTACCTTCCATAACTTTTTGTAGTCTTTCTTCTCTATTTTGTTTGTATTTAACTGGACCTGTTAATCTATCAGAATCGACTAATTCTTCATTTCTCTTTTGACCCATGTTCATTATCTTTGCAATGCTATCTTCGTTACGTAATTCTTGTAATTTTAAGAAATCAGCTGGGGTTAAAATTCTGTTCGATGCTAATTCACGGAATGCTGTTTCAGAGTCTATTGGTTTTTCCTCCTTAGCTAATTTTTGAGTACCTTCTTCTTCGTCATCACTGATTTCTAAGTCGGAATTTTCATCTGTTTTGCTCTTTTTCTTTTCATCATCAGAATCATCCATATCGACATCGTATTCTTTATCACTTTCCATGGTAACCCAATCACCATCGATATCGCTACCTCTGTCATCTTCATCGTTATCAACTTCCCAGTTAGCATTGTCATTTTCTTCTTGTTCATCATTTGCATTTTGTTCTTTCTTCCATTTAGCTAATAATTCAATACCTTCAATCTTGTCGACATTACCAGTCTCAACACCAAATTGTAACTTACCTTTATATTCAACACCTTCTCTCTTAGCTTCTTGTAATTTAAGTGAAACTGTTTTACCACGATCTTTCTTCTTTAACATTTCAGGTGCCATTTCTCTATACAATGAAACTAATGATTTGGCAGCCATGTTTACACCTTTAGCTTTTGAACCACGGTATTCGACTAAATCTTGTAAAAGTGTCTCATCAATTGCTAATGGAGCTCTTGAACATATTTCCCTAATAATATTTAAACCAGCAGCGGCAACTTCTGAGGCTACACCATCAGATACAAATTCATTAGCAATCTTACGTACCATAATATTGATTGTTTCAGGTGGAACTAAATCATGACAAGCTTGTGCACTTGCAGCCATGATCTTGGTAACATCTCTTTGTTTTGGAGTTAAATACTTCAAAAAATAAGTATAAATTCCCAAAATTATCAATTTATGAGTACCAATTAATCTTGAAATTAACTGCATTAGAGAAATCTTTTGTTCTAGTGAAAATTTATTGGCACCTTTACTAGATAAATGTCTAGTAAACAATTTTTCAGCAAAACCTTGTGGATCTCTTAACAAATGAATGGCACTGAAATTCAAATAGTTTGGATTATTAGGACCTTTTTTGTTATTTTTCTTAACTGTTTTTATAGCATTTTCTAGTTTCTTACCTCTTTTACTAGTTTTTTTATTGATCTTCATTCTGTGTTTTAAAGCATCTAAATCAATATCATCCTCATCATCAGATTTTTCTTCAAAATTTTCTTCTCTTTCTCTATCAGCATCTAAAAAGAATAAAACACCAGATAATGCAACCTTTACATCTTCATGTAGAGCAGATTGTGTCATAATTTCAACTGCTCTAGAATCATCCCAAATACCACGCTTCCATAATTCTCTTGTTAACCTAGCGGCCCAAATACCTTGTGAATCTGGTTGCTCTAGTAAATTAAAACAAACAGCTTGTGTTGATTTGTTTAACTTTTGGTTTTTAGATCCAGTATTACAATTCTTCAGTAAAGCTACTAGAGCATTATATAATAACTTTCTTAATTCACGAGCGTGAGAATTGGAATTTAATGCAGCACCAGTGGATGAGTAGGCAATCAAAAGTGGGAATATCGTTTGAATTAATTGTTCTGGTGTGATAACACCTTTGTTCCTCAGCATCATTAAGGATGTAATAATTTTTTCTTTCAATTCAAAGGGCAAAGAAGCATGGTGTTCTAAAACTAGTTGCTGTAATTCTGTTGGGAAGTTTGCAGTTTCCTTAGGGAAACAAGAACAAACTTGAGAAATAAAACCAATCAGTTCTAATAATTGAGCTGTCGAATCTGTGGTACTTGAACCAGAGGTGGAAGCACCTGCAGATGCATCGCCCGGATTAGTAACTAATTCACTTCCCATACCATTAAGCATAAAAATATCTCTTAGTGATTCATAGTGGGTATATTGTTGTAAAAACTCTTCATAGTATGATTGAGGATCACGTTTAACAAGATTTTGCAACAAAATAATGTTGGTTGGCAAAATAGCAGCTCTACCTCTCTTAGCCATTTTGTGTATTGATCTTTGTCTAATAAAATCTTCTTCAAAATATCGATGACAAATACAAAACCAAGTCAAATCGATCTCCTTGATACTATAGTATATATTTATACTTTATATGAGCTCTCTTGTATCAATAATATAATTTCAAATAGAACTATGTGCTGTTAGTAGGCTAACGAGGAGATGCGATGACCTTGCGATGAGATGAGATTACATTAATAAAAAATTTTCAACTTCTTTTTTACCCGGAAACAACATTTTAAGATCAAACAAGAATAATAGCATTCCTGTCATAAGAAACACAATAATTACAGGATTAATGCAGTAAAACATTATTAAAATGTATTTAAATTATACCGTACTTAGTCCCATATGCAAAATTATAAAATAATTTAACTCTTCATTGTAACTTCAAAATTCTTGAAGAAATAAAGAAATGCAATTTGATATTAATAGAAAAAAAACAAAATTATCTTTGACTTTTTATATTAACTATTGAATAAACCATCAATAGCATCATAGTTAATTTTTTTTGAAAAACTAGCCTTTTGTAACATGCTTTTAACACTAGCTGCAGTGGTTGTGTCTCCGTTAGCTTCAGCAACTGTTATAGCTGCTTGAAATCCTGATTCATCTTTTAATTGTGCCAACATATTTTCTTCTTCATTTTCTTGTTTAGTTGATCTCTTTCTTGGTTTTCTTCTTTTTTTACCTGAAGTATTACCAGTTGCTATATCAGCTTCTTGCTTTAATCTTTTGCTTTCCTGCTCAAGTAAAAAGTCACCATTTAAACCTATCCATATTCTCTCTTTTAATTTTGATGCTTCCTCATCTAACAGTTGAGCATCTAACTCTTCATCATCAACATCTTCTAAATTGTCTGGGTCATCTACAACCTTTGAAAGCAATGATTGAGTAGTTGGTAATAGGTGTAGGTTCCTTGGACGGTATGGGTCATTGTTTAGTGAATAGCCGTCTATTTGATCTTGGAAATGACGTGAAATTGTTGCATCAAATTCTTCCCTTCCAGATTCAACTTCAACTTTGATAGTGTCCGCATCACTCTTGATTCTTCCATTTTTATCGTTATCTTGCATTTCTTCATTGTCCTCATTCTCCTCATTTTCACCATTTTCATCATTACTAGCTACAATCGGTATAGATTTGCCTTCTTTACTTTTCCTTGATTTTTCCATTTTATCTGATAATATATCTGTATCATCAATACCGTGAGTGGACTTAATCCGTTGCCTTACCTTTTCTCTTTGCTTCGAAAATTTTTCCAAGTAAAACAACACTTCACGAGAAGAAAGTTCTTGCTCACCTAGTAATTGAGATAATATCGGATTCCTTTGAATTGCTTCTTCACTTGTTTCTGTTAATTCTTCCTTTTCCAACTGTTTTTTGACTTTTTGTTCATTTATCCTATTTTTCACAAAAGAAGGTGGTTTAGATTCTCCAACTTCAGAATCATTTTCTCTAAATTCTTTAATAGACAATTTACCAGTCTTAGTATTCTTGAATTCATTTAAACGTTGTTGTAACGTTTCTTCGGCCACATGTGATATAGCTACAATTTCAGAATGTGTTCTTCTTAAATTATTCATTCTGCAAGCCAATAAGATACAGGCACCTGCAATACCTGCGGGTCTTCTACCTTCGTACATCCAATCTTTTGACATCCTTTGAGCCAATTTTACTGCATCTTTAATAACTTTAATTTTTTTGTCACCTAAATCTAGCTTTTCAGCAAAATGTTGTATAAATAATGAAGGATCAGCCAATGGCAAATTTGTGATATGCAACCTCTTGACCATTTTCAAGAAAGTAGCCCCAATTGAATAAACACTAACTTGCAATCTTGAAGAAAAATCAATCAACATATGATGAGTTTTTTCTTTACGACAAGCAACATACAAACATGCGGCGATGACATTTTGAGATCTACGACCCTGCACAAAATTATGATGTAATGCTAGTTTGTACCATTGGAATGCAGCATCAGTAATATAGTCTTGAATCTTCAATGCATGAGAGACAGCACGCAATTTTCTTCTAGCATTATTCAAGGTCGCTTCTCTAGATTCCATAGCACTAGAACCACCATGTGAAGTGAAAGCTGCATGGGCCTGATCTCCACTAATAAATGAACCTTGTACTACAGCTGCACCTGCACTCGTTTCACCAAAAGTAACTTCAGAGACAATGGGATTATCTTCAGAAACAACACCACACCCAACACAAACTAAATCATTGTTCGCGTTCGAAACATCTCTAATGAACTCCGTCCCTTTACATGACTTACAAACCAAAGCCATTGCTGATGATATAAATATATCAGATGGATGATATAGCTGTTAAAATCTATAATACTTGTAATATAATATCCATTTACACTAAAAAAAATAGAGTTAATCATAACTTATTATAACAGTTTTATGTAGTGTCATCTTTTAAAACCTATTGATTTTATTTTTCAAATTTCGATTTGTTGTTATTTTGCAGTATTCTCGTGCATAATGATAAAATAGTTGGCATCAAAACAGGTGTCACTAAATAAAGAGATATATGTAACGACGACAGGCTTGATATCTTGGTCAAGAACAGCGTATTATTCAACCATTTTATTTAGATTTGGGAGATGCTTTGAACTTGTAAAATTTTTCTTTTTAACTACAGATTTAATGTTTATTTAAAGAGATCAGAACGATGACAGATACGAATTATTTGAAACCATTACAAAATATTAATCACAAGAACCAAAAAAAAATAAACCCTAGCTAGATGTTAGAGTTAATCCAATTATAAGATAAGTACACTATTGGGAAATGAAAATTTTAAGGTTGCAAATGGTTTATACTTCCAATCGGTCAAGCGATTATTCTTTTCTAGAATGTTCACAAACTCTTCTTGCTTGTGGTCGAGCTCAATGCAAGAACCTCTTTCATTAAACGATTAATTTGATTTAACTCCTCTTAGGAGTGATCTAATTTTGTCACATCCTGTTACTTCTAAGAGTTTTCAATGCTTCTCGATACGTCCTTAGTAATACATCATTGGTAAGGGAATGAAGAAATAAATTGATGTCTTGGTTAAAGACCAATTATAACCCATCGAAGAGATTGTAACTAGCAAGATCACTTATTGACCTAATAATACTTTTCCTATATGTCACTAATTGTAATAATAGACAGGAATGTAACAGAAAAATTCAAATGTACAAAAAGAAAGGAAAACCAAGATTTGGTACAAGTTAGAAAAGGACATTTTGGAAGCTACAAGGCGTTTCGTCATAAGAAACATTAATGACTTTTCATGTTCGATAACTCACTATATGTTAATTATGGTAGTAGACCACCTTACTACTCTTGGTAAAGGAAGATACTTAAAAGTAACGAGCTTGTACAAGAAACCTCACCAAGTCTCGTAAGATACAGCACAAGACTATTACAACCATTACATAATTGACAATTCGGTGATAATGAACACCTGCGATGACATCTCTCTACAGCTTCAACAGCAGTTCCAAGATTTTTTTCAGTCCTAGTTTCAATTTTAAATAAAACCTTGGCAGCCTATCGGATATAACTCAATTCAATTTCTGAATGTACTCTACTTCATCATAAAAAACCTAATTGCAACAATAGTAGAGTTTTAGTGTTATACATGTAAAAATGATTTCATTATAAATTCTTTCGACGTTAACTAAGACAAACCCACTCTAAGAACCAGACATAGTACAAATTGGCTCGGCATAGGAAAAAGATATTCACACACATACCCAATTAAATAAATTAATTACAATACATAGTCAATTCATAATAATAATTTTAGAAAATGTGCATTCCAAAACCGACCGGATTCCTCAAAGTTCCTCAGCATTCTGGGAAAACAGAATCAACAAACAAACTAAATCCAAAAAAAGATGAGAAATAAATGAACTCAATCAATAGCACTTTTAAAATCAAGACCTGGTCGAACTATTTTCTTTCAAACAAACACAAAAATTTCACAGATTACGTACTAATACCAGTAATCGACAATTGCTTTCGAAATTTCACTGCAAGAAAAAACTTTCTTCAATAAAATAATACTCCTCCACTAAAATAGAACTCAATTCCATTTCATTGGGAATAAAGAAAGATGTAAGCAATTTATTTAACTACAAACAATATAATTATCCAAAATGGTTAAAATTTTTGTTCTCTCAATTGTATACCGTGTTGAAAATTTTATCCTCTTGCAATGGACAACCAAAATGGATAATTCAAAACAAAAACAAACAGCAACAAAGATTTCAGGACCATTTTTTCACACTCACACACTCTTGAGCTATATAATTCCTTTCCCACAATCCATCATGAAAACTATAAAACTTATTATACATCTTTCGTAGTCCACCAAAGTAGAACACAAAACCAATTCCAAAGGAAACTTTCTGTATATAAATTTTTTCCAATTGGTTTAAGGACTACGTTACAATAACTGTGTGAGACTCCATAACTTTGCAGCACCTCTATTCCTCTTACTAATATGATAATCAATAGATTGATGTAGATATGCATATACATGAAGAAACAAAAGAAGACGGTGTCGTGTCTTCTGTCTGAGTCCAATGTGCCACACAATTGCTTACATTTTTTTAAACTTTAAAGATATTGTCTTAAAACACAAAAACTTTATCATCGTGCTGCTTATCCAAGAGAACCTACACGACAAGAACAGAACAACATGAGGCAAGTTCAGATGCACGCTTGCTCAATTCACTACAACTCAACCATCAGATCTAACCATAATCAACTGAAACTTAACTAGTTGTCTGATGATGCCACACATAACTATTAGCAAATACAGTTTCTCCTTCTCATACTCCCATCTAATTGAAACTTTTATTATCAAAATCCAGAAATGGAAATAAATAGAAATTACAAAACTAATAATACTCTCTCTTGACCAGATCGAATCTCCATCCGACTGCTTCTTCTACTTAAACTTCTTTACAAAGAGTATCTTCATTTCCGGAAATATATCGAAACAGATATTAACAACACTGGATTCAGATTGTTACCACATACCTTCTTTATCCATTTCATCATTGCTCCTAAGATATGTACAAGTATAGCTAAAAAAATGTCGACGAATAGAACGTTTACTAATAAAAGTTTAAAAGCATTAAAAGTATTACGAATAACACTTACGATGAATTTTTCATCGTCGAGCTTTTTTCTTCTAATTTATCTATTAGATCTTACAGTAATGCCTTCTTAGTTCAAGAACTACTGGTACACTAGTACCAGTAGTTCTTGAAGTTGTGGTCTATGAGATCTGGTTAATAATATATTACACGGATAGGAGTCGGAAAGTTAATAGATTTCTTGGGCGTAGTGGACCTATTGCACAATTATAATTCTGTTCAATGTTATTGTGCAAAATAAATATAAAAGTTAAAATTAATTATCCTTAGAGTAAAGCAAATACTTGAATATTTTAACAAGCAACTCATGATTCTGTTTCGTTGGATCTCACAGGAACATGATCTATACTAATTGGACTATCACATTAGTACATTTTGACAAAGTTTGTTTCTAATATTTTTATTGTGGTTAGAGTTTGTCTGTAGTGAAGTAGAAATATATAATTTGATAAAAACGATATCTTAAGTTGTCGTTCGTTCTTGTTCTTCTTCACTGTTTATTAGTAGTAAGCCACATTCGATTAGAAGTCTTAAATTATAGCTTATAAAGTTATTAGTTATAAATTGTACGTTATAGTGTTTTTTACACAGTTGAATTTTTATTCCTTGGAGTGGGCTAGTGTACAGAGATATGATAGGAAAGACAATACTTCCAATAGATTTGGTTTGATTCTCTCCATTCTTTCAGTTCTTCTCTTAATGAAATTAAGATATTTTTGTTTTCTCGACATTTCAACATTAACATACCCATTCATATATAATTAAGTAGTATACGATCAACCATTTGACGTCTTTTATGTATTCTCTATAACCTGATTTAGGTACAAAATATTTTTTTAATCAATTGTGTTGGTTTGATGAATTGTTAAATCAAGATTAACTAGCCAGTCCAAATAGATATCGTATCTAGCAATTCAAGTTACATTCATTGTATTATTAACAATATTCCAAATATCACTACGAAATTACAATTGCATATTCCTTTCATTTCTCAAAGATAATTATTTATTCCTAAAAGATAATTATTGGTTCCCCAGTATCAAATTGATCTTCTAACTTCAACCCAATATATATATATATATGTATACATATATATATTTATATATATTCATTCACATATAAATAGATACATATCGAAGTGCAAACCGAATCTGTAACAATGCCAACAAGAACATTTTTACATCAATTATTCTCAATACTAGGTCAAGAAAATTTACAAGAGTGGATATATTGGACTGAAGATGATACTGCAACCTTTGCAATTAAACCATATGCCCCTCAATTTTCAACAAAGATTTTGAAAGGTTATTTTAAACATGGAAAT
Source organism: Tetrapisispora iriomotensis (assembly GCA_003705975.2). NCBI lineage: Eukaryota > Fungi > Ascomycota > Saccharomycetes > Saccharomycetales > Saccharomycetaceae > Tetrapisispora > Tetrapisispora iriomotensis. The sequence goes on from PPKC02000007.1 coordinate 12,223, forward strand.
GTAAGTAGTTTTGTCAGACAATTGCATATGTATGGTTTCCATAAATTATCAAATACCAATAATAGAGTAGTCACTAATACCAATTCAAGTTTGAGTGATGTAACACCAACAGTTGAAGAAACAGATTCGAAAGAGCCTCTAGAGAAATTAGATTCACCAAAAGATAGAGAGAAAATGTACCATCCACCAGTACCACAAGATAGAGCACAAACTATTTGGTATTTTACTCATCCATCAGGTGTTTTCCATAAAAATGCTGATACTTCAGATTTAGAGAAAATTCATAGAAAGAGCACAGGTAGTAAGGATAGTAAAAGGAAAAATATACTCTCACCAGTAAACTATAGTTACGTTGAATGCAAAAATATGAACATTGAAAATGCCAATATGCAAGCTAATAAACTTCATCATAACATGTACGAGCAAGGATATTTACCTTATCAACAACAACAACAAGTACAAAATGCATGCATTGTAAATGATCCTTATGGCCAATTCAGTCAACACCAACAAATAAATCCAATGAGACATCAATTTAGAACATCCCCAATTCCAACTCCTCCTCCAATTCCATATAGCTCACAAGGAGTGTCTGTTTCAAGAGAAGAACAATTACACCAACAAATGATTCCAGGAAATGGTCCAACTACGATGCATACACACCAAGCTTATCATGCTGAAGTACAGCCATCCGTTACACCAACTTTACAAGGAACCAATACAGTTTCTAAAATAATTTCAAATTCAAATATAACAACAATGAATGCACCAAATAAAAATGCTTCTCCACATTCTATTTCCTTAACAAATTCAATCAGTTCACAACAATCAAATAATACCACATTGCCTGGTATATATATGACACAAAGTTCAAACAGTAATAATATTAATTCAGTTGCTGCACCAAGTAACAATGCCACTACAATATCTCATCCAACTCCAACACGCACCCCTATAGTTGTACCACCTCCTCAACATGTCCAAACTTCCCAAGCTTCACTACATCAACCACATTTACAACTACAACATCAATCAGCTACCTTAATGAAGAATAAATATAATTCATTGGCTAAAGCTGTATTGACGTTAACAGATATTGTGGATTCAATGTCACAATCAAGTATGCATCAAGCCACTACAGGCAGAATTTCTCAAAATATAGACTATTATAAAATTTCACAAACCTTACAGTTGATTCGAGATGACATAATACATAACGAATAAATTTTAACAGATTAGTGCATGGGTATGATGATAGATGCCAAAATACTGTCATGTTTATTAAGATCATTCTTACCGATTTTTTTAATTTATTGATAACATTATACTTGTCAATTGATTTTTCCTGTCCAAATACATTTAAAAGATAGCTATTACATTATGTAAAATGTAGATAGAATAACATGAAATTTTATATCATTTTTTTAACATGTTCAAGCATTTACTAATAGGACTTAGGCCATAAATTGTTCTATCGCTACATCTTCGAACATGAATATTTAAACTGCCAACAAGCTTTTGAGAATTCAATATTCTTATTTATTTTATTAATAACCACAATTTTAAAACTAATGCATTAGTTAATGAAAACTCACGTTATGAATATTCTTGTTGAATTGAGTTTTATATATGAAGCCTATATATCTTTAATTCAATTTTACTTTTAACTATCTACTTTTTTTTAGAAATAATATTGCTTTTAATTATCACTTTCGTAGTTCGAATCCTCTATAACTACTTTATTTGTTAGTGCTGGAGCATGGATGATGTATGGTACACTCATTGGAGGTATGAAATTTGGTGTAGGAATTCCACCGTAGGTGGACGATGATACCATATGAAAATTCCAATGATTTATTGGGGGAATGTATCCAGGTATACCAATTTGATAATTGCTTATCGAATGTCTACTTCGACTCATGTCATTATTTAAATATCTTGAATTCGAATGCTTCATATTTGAATAATCACCATATGAAGCTCTATGACCATGCGAACCTGAATTTATGAATTCTTGGTAACGAATTTTATTATTAGTGTTAATTGAACCGTTGTTATTCATACTTACTTCATCGACGGATCTAGCTCTCTTTTGTGCAAATGATACATGAAGTATATGATCTTTGTCTATTTTATGTCTATTAGTTTCAATTATTGCCTTTGAAGCATCTATTGAATTCTTAAAATAAACAAATCCATAGCCTTTTGAAGAGCCAACAGGGGTATCAGAATCATCGATTTCATTCTTTAGAGTTCTATTTTTGCTGCCACCAACAGTGATTATCTTAGCACTAATTACCTCTCCAAATATTTTATAAAAATCGTATAAATCAGCGTCTTTCCATGACAGCGGCAGATGCTTGATGTATATATTTGATTCTTGTTGGTCTCTTAATGGCCTTGGGTAAATGAACCTACTATTTAAATTCTGCATTGGCTTAATTCCATTTTGTTTGTAATAAGGCGAGTAATTATTATTATAATAATTGAACGTGTGATTTGAATCATTAGTAGCATTATGGTTTGTGCTAACACTTTGACTTGACTCTAAATACTCTTCAATATTGTCATTACTTCCAATTTTATTACCATTGGTTGAAGGTGGAGTTGAATTCTGAGAGGTAGTTGTTGGTGAGGTCGAAAACATAGCGTTTTTTGATTCAGAACTGTCAAATGAATGAGAAGATGAATGGGCAAAATATCCAACATAAGGATTTGTTGAGAAATTTCTATGAAACAAATTAGGTTTTGTAGTCGGATTGTAATTATAGTAACTTGGGAGAGGATTATTAAATTGCATTCCATAAGGATGATAATAATGTAACGCAATATTGTTACCATTGGAGTTGTTGTTGTTTGCATTATTTAGGGATGATATCGAATTCGAAGATGGAGAATTGCTGATGTCATTATAGTAAAACTCATTTACATTACTCGAAGTTGATGCAGAATGATGGGGTCGATTTTGTACAGCTTTGTTAACTATGATTTGATTGTTAAACCATTCAAAATCATTAAAGTGCTTGATTGCCGCCAAGGCATATTCATGATTCTTGAATTTGATAAAACCGTAACCTTTCAAAGGATACTCCTCATTCTGTTCAGGACAGGTTTCCACGTTGATTTTTTGGTCGTTAATACCATTTAAATCTTCCCCAGAATCATTTCCGTTACTATTTATTGTATGGTCATCTTCATTATATTCAACATTTGAATTACTATTTTCTTTTGGAAAATAATAAGAGACAATTGAATCCAAAGGAAGAAGATCACTCAAGGATGAACAAAACTTCTCAAAAACCTGGTCTGGAGTCACTAGATTTTTCTTATCATCGTAAAGTGGTAGATTACCAATAAATATACCTTTAAAATTCTTGTCATTAAAATTATTTTCTCTCAAATTATCCCAATAAATCCTTTCTCTCTCTTTCCTTTCGACGTGATAGTTTATGAACAAACTGGAACCGTTCAAATTGGTTCCATTCAATTCATTCTTACAAAGTGAAGCTTGTGAACCTAGTTGGAAAGAAAGAAACCCATAACCTAAGGACTTCCCCAATTGATCTGTCTTTATTTTCAATGAAATGACATTACCGAAATTCATAAAGACAGGTAATAAGTCATCTATAGTCATATCCTTTGGTATACCTTTGATATAAAGATTCCCAGGATGGGACAAAGCATGCTCATTAACTGATATCGACCAAAATTGAATCAACTCTGAATTCTTCTTCAAAAGTTCAGTCACTTTTGGTATAATACTTTTCAAATTATTCAAAATTTTAAAATGCGATTGAATAACATTATCATACTCAAATTCATCCTCAGAAAGTGATAAATCCTCTGAATACGAATTCTCTAATTCCTTAGTAGCAACCTCATACAAATACATCTCCTTATTCTCATTCAAAATCTTCAACCTTTGAGAATCACTTAAAAACTCATAATCTTCAATACAACTCAATTCAATGATACTACCTTTATTCTCCACAACGTATTTCTCAATGCCATTAAGAACTGAACTACTCGACTTGGTATTGCTCCTTTCCAACCATTTAATCCTAATTGATAGTAAATTAATATTAGCTAACTGTTCCAACTCTGAATTAACCAATATATTATTATTAATTACTGTCATGAGAAGAAATAAACTTATATATATACATGTATGATAAACTAACGCACTATAAACCAGAAACGTAACTATACAAAAAACCTACCTTATTATACAATTATCACAATCAACCACCCACCCATATATATATATATATATATATATACTTATCTATATATCTACAATTTCAAATCCAGTACCAGTTCCAATAATAGCAGTAGCAATTTGACAACACCAGCTAGAGATGAATGGCATCGTGCACAACAGCAGCGACCCAATCATCCATAGTTTCACCTTTAATCATACAAGATATTGCAATACCAAGACTAGAAAAGAGTCATTTAACATCAATTTTAACCAAGAAAGTATTACTTTAATCGCGATAGAATCCCAAAAAAAGGAGATTAGATAATGACTAGAACCTCTAGAGGTTCGTAATATCTCATTGTACAATAATGTCACATCGTACAACATCGAAACCTAGAACCTGTGAATAAAACTATACCTACACGCACACAATCCATACAATCCATACAATCGATACATTCATATATATATATATATATATCTAGTTGCAGTTGCTAGAAAAACGATTAGTTGTGGTCTCTTGCTGCTGAGCATCTGACAGCTTTTAGTTTAGACACATCGATATGCTCTTGTTAAGATACTTGTTCATCTAAATATCTGATTGAGTGAGTTCGTGAGTGTGAATGTTTGAATAAGCACGAACAGAGCAAAGCATAGCATAGCAAAGTGTATTAGTGTTCATTTGAGCTGTTTTATAGTTTGAAGGTTTCCATCTTATTGGTTGCACTCTTGTCGGGATTATATTTCGATGTTTCGATGTTGAGATTATGTTCCGAAACGGACTTTAAGGTGGAAAATACATTGCTTAACAATGGTTAATATATACATCAATAATAGTTTCTAGATGGAATTGATCTATATATAAGTAAGTAGTTAATATATACAAGGTCTAGTTCTTGTTGGTGTTGATGTATGATTGATAAGGTTTGAATTTTGTAGTTTGTGGGTTGTTTGGGATGGGTTCTTTTTCGAATGTGATGGATTTGAAAAATTCGTTAACGTTTTTGTTCATTTGTTGATGCAGTTGATTTAGTTTATGGGTATTAGTTGATTTGTTGTATTTTTTTCGTATTTTGTTCATTATACTCTTTTCTTTGAGTAGGAATCGTTGTATTTCTAGGATCATTTTGTCGTCGTCGTTATGTTCTGGTGTTGGTGGGTCTTCATTATCGATGATTTGGATTTCTTGTGAACTTTTGTACTCGTCTATTATTTTATTGAGGAACTCTTTGTTGATGTTGCTCTGTGTTTTGATGTCTTCATCTGTGTATGACAGTCTGTACAGTATGGCGAGACAGTCGTTGATGCGGTAGTTGATGTCGTCCTGTGTTTTGAATTTCAGTCTGTTCATTTCTTGTGTGCAGTTGGGGTGTAGTCTCGACAATTGTGTATCTAGTTCATACAATACCTATATATATATATATATGTGTGTGTAGGTGGTTGCAGTCTCTGGTTTATATAATGCGCTTTTCGGGTAAAACAGTAGTAGCAGAAAATTTTTCAGCTCATCTCATCTCATCTGATCTCTACATATAAGGTATTTAAAATGGATACCAAAGTTATTGTGTTCTTCAATTATGCTACAAGATATCAAGTCAGTATAAGATAGCCAAACACAGACTATGTCAGAATTTAGATCTCTGGGTGTTTCAAGATGGTTGTCAGAGTCCTTGAGCTCAATGAAAATTAATAAACCTACTTCGATTCAAAAAAATTGTATTCCGCAAATATTGAAAGGTGGTGATTGTATTGGTGGTGCAAAGACTGGTTCTGGTAAAACGGTTGCTTTTGCTGCTCCAATGTTGACGAAGTGGTCAGAAGATCCATCGGGTATGTTTGGTGTTATTCTGACGCCAACCAGAGAATTGGCAATGCAAATTGCTGAACAGTTCACAGCCTTAGGTGCCAGTATGAATATCAGAGTTTGTTTAGTTGTCGGTGGTGAGAGTATTGTCAAGCAGGCATTAGAGTTGCAGAAAAAACCACATTTTATAATTGCTACTCCAGGTAGATTGGCCCATCACATCAATGTCAGTGGAGAAGATACTGTCGGCGGTTTTAGTAAAACAAAGTTTTTGGTACTTGATGAAGCTGATATTTTATTAACATCAACTTTTGCTAAAGATTTAGCAACATGTATTAATTACTTACCTTCAAAGGATAAAAGACAAACACTATTATTTACTGCTACAATCACTGACCAAATAAGAGCTTTACAAAATGCTCCAACTCAAGAAAATAAACAACCTTTATTCTGTTACGAAGTGGAAACTGTCGACAAAGTTGCTGTCCCATCCACTTTAACTACAGAATATGTATTAGTTCCCGATTACGTCAAAGAAGCATACTTATACCAACTGTTAACCTGCGAAACCTATAAAGATTCCAGTGCTATCGTTTTTGTAAATAGAACTGCTACAGCTGAAATTCTACGAAGAACTCTGAGAGAATTAGAAATAAGAGTAGCTTCCTTACACTCCCAAATGCCCCAACAGGAAAGAACCAACTCATTGCAAAGATTTCGTGCCAATGCAGCAAGAGTGCTGGTAGCAACTGACGTTGCAGCAAGAGGTCTAGATATTCCAATCGTAGAACTAGTCATAAACTATGACATACCACAAGATCCAGATACCTTCATCCATAGATCTGGTCGTACTGCTCGTGCCGGTAGAAAAGGTGACGCTATCTCGTTCATCACTCCAAGAGACGTTTCAAGAATTCAAGCTATTGAAGAAAGAATAAATAAAAAAATGGATAAGTGTGATAAAGTTCACGACACTGCAGTTATCAGAAAAGCATTAACCAAAGTTACAAAGGCAAAACGTGAGTCCCTAATGGCAATGGAGAAAGAAAATTTCGGTGCGAAGAAAAGACTTCAAAGACAAAGAACTATGGATCAGAAAAGTCTCAGAAATTAATCCTTTTAATCCTCAATTAATATATTTATATATATATTTAAATTCATAAATACATTGCACTTCATATTATAACGTTTGACTGATTTAACAAATTTTTCACTATATATTACATCTTTTTATACTATGAAGGCATGAATCTTTACTTAAAGCGTCGCAGCTTAAAAATTTTACAAAGCTCATCGCATTTTTTTCAAATACCATAAGTAACAAAATAATTCATTCATTAGTAAGTAAAACACATTTAATCTGTTGATATAAAATAATATTTAATCCATATTCTTATATTTGAATATAAATCAGTTAAGGTTAAGTTAGTTTGATAATTTTTGGTAATCATTTATATTCTTTTTTGGTTGAAAAAAAATTATTGTAGAATTAGTAAAAAGAGTATATATGCACATCAAAGAGTGCTATCATTAGAATATTTTAAAGATGAATTATACTCCTATGGATCAGAATCAAATAGATCATCAGCATCAACACCAAGTTGCGACTGTGTTATGTTGCAACTGTGGTACTCCTATCGATGGGTCTCAAGGACTGGTGATGTGTTACGATTGTATCAAGATGACAGTTGATATAACTGAAGGTATTCCAAGAGAAGCTAATGTTTCCTTTTGTAGAAATTGTGAAAGGTTCTTGCAGCCTCCAGGTCAATGGATTAGAGCAGAACTAGAATCTAGAGAGTTGTTGGCGTTATGTTTGCGTCGTTTGAAAGGTTTAAATAAAGTTAGATTAGTCGATGCCTCCTTCATTTGGACTGAACCTCATTCTAGACGTATCAGAGTTAAGCTAACTGTTCAAGGTGAAGCTATGGCTAATACTATTATTCAACAAACTTTTGAAGTGGAGTACGTTGTTGTTGCCATGCAATGTGCTGATTGTGCTAGGTCTTATACTACAAACACATGGAGAGCTACCGTTCAAATAAGACAGAAAGTTCCTCATAAAAGAACTTTCTTATATTTAGAACAGTTGATTTTAAAGCATAATGCCCATGTTGATACTATTTCTATTACTGAAAAAAGAGATGGTTTAGATTTTTTTTACTCTCAAAAGAATCATGCTGCTAAGATGATTGATTTCTTAAACTCTGTAGTTCCTATCAAATGTAAAAAGTCTGAAGAATTAATTTCCCAGGATGTACACAGTGGGTCCGCTACTTACAAATTCTCTTTCTCCGTTGAAATCGTTCCAATATGTAGAGATGATTTAGTTGTTTTACCAAAGAAATTAGCAAAATCATTAGGTAATATCTCTCAATTTGTTATCTGTTCTAAAATATCCAATTCCATTCAATTTTTGGATCCAACCACTTTACAAACCGCTGATTTATCTGCCAATGTATACTGGAGAACTCCTTTCGTTTCATTAGCTGATGTTTCTCAATTAGTCGAATTTGTTGTTTTAGATGTTGAGCCAATTGGAATAAGTAAAGGTAGAAGAGTTTTAGCAGACATTACTGTAGCAAGAGCTACTGATTTAGGAGTTAACGATCAAGTATATTACACAAGATCTCATTTAGGTGCTATTTGCCATGCTGGTGATACCGTTATGGGCTATTACGTTGCTAATTCTAACTATAACTCAGATTTATTTGAAACTTTGAAATTTGATTATGTTCCTGATGTCGTATTAGTCAAGAAATTATACTTAAGAAAGAACAAGAAGAACAGAAACTGGAAATTAAAGAGAATGGCTAAAGAACACAAAGATATCGAAGCTTCCCAAGATTACAATTCAAAGGTTCAAAAACAAGATATTGAACGTGCTGAAAGAGATTATGAATTATTCTTACAAGAATTAGAAGAAGATCAAGAATTAAGACAAACCATTAATCTATATAAAAGTCAAAAGGAACAACAGAATGAAAACGAAATGGAAGAAGACGAAGATGCAGATGCACCAGTAATTGATATCGATGAATTATTGGATGAACTGGATGAAATGACCTTAGAAGATAATCAAGATCAAGTTATAGAAGGACATGAAGAAATACAAGGTATGTAATTTCACACATCCAAAAATAAATAAGACATAAATCAAAACTAAAGCTTCTCGCAATCATTCATATATATATATATATCTGTATACTTAAATACATACAATAGTGTTCAATATTGTAACCAAATTTCTATCTGTGTAAGATTTCAACGTAAACCTTCCAACATATCTACAGCGGTATTGAATCTAAGTTGACCAATAGTGTGTTATAAGGTGTTCATGAGCAGCTTTGACCTATAACAATGGCAGATTGGTCACTATTATAGTAAAACAATAGGCATATTGGTGCTCTTAATATATATATATCATTACACACGAACATCGAATTTTCAGTTGTATACTTTCACCAGATCTTATTTACTATATAGAGTAGTTTAAAAAAAACAATACATAGAATATTTAGAACAGTATTAATGAAGAGAGTAGTGATAGATAGTTAATTAACTGCTTTAATAACTTCAGTTGGGGCTTTATTTACAATTGTTAATACTATACTGTATTATTTAGTGGTTCAATAACGTTGGAATAGATCAATTGATATGGTTGGAAGACGCAGGAGAGGAAGACAAAGTGTAAGAGGACCTGCTCCAAAAAAGGCTAAAGTCGAGAAGGTACCTGAGTTAAAGAATGACGAACAAGAGCCAGGGGTTGTTGAGGAACATAATGAAGATGCTAAAGTTGAACTCGAGGAGGAGAAGTTGAAGGAGAATCTTGAGCAGGAGGAAACGGGGGAGGTTGAGAAGGTGGATGAGGAAGTCAATAAAGATGACAAAGAACAAGAAGTAGAGCAAAAAGTCGAGCGAGAAGTAAAACAACATGAGGAAGATGTTGAGAAAGGTGAAGATCAATTGGAGAAGGAAGAAATACCTGCTAAAGATGGATCTGAGGAGGAAACAGAAAGGGCAAAGAAAGATGATGTTGTTGCGAATGTTGAATCTGTTGAAAATATTGAAACAACACCGATTGCGGAGGGAACTGAAGAATTAAAGTCAATGGAACAGAAAATAGATGACAGTTCAGAAAAACCCAAAGATGAAAGGGAAGAATCGAACAAAGAAGATGTTGAGAAGACAGATGAATCTACTGATAAAGTAGGTGAAATTAAAGAAAGTGATGAAACAAAAATAACTGAAACTGAAAACAATGGAGATGTTCAAGTTATAGATACACAGAAAAATGAAGCTGAAAAGGATGCAGATGGGCAAGTTATAGAAACACTTCCGACAGTCGAAATTTCTAATGAAAAAGAAGAAGGAGTTACCAAATTCCTATTTGATGGTGTTGAGTACAAGTTTAAGGAAAGAGCCAGTGTTCTGGAAGAAAAAGATGGTAAAATTGAGTTTAGAGTAGTGAATTGTGATAATTCTAAAGAAAGCATGATGATTTTAACTGGTTTAAAGAATATTTTCCAAAAACAATTACCAAAAATGCCTAAAGAATACATTGCCCGTTTAGTTTATGATAGAAGTCATGTCTCAATGGCAGTAGTAAGGAAACCGTTGACAGTAGTGGGTGGTATTACTTTTCGTCCATTTAATAACAGGGAATTTGCTGAAATCGTTTTTTGTGCAATTAGTTCCACTGAACAAGTTCGTGGTTACGGTGCTCATTTAATGAACCATTTGAAAGATTATGTACGACACTCATCTCCAATCAAGTACTTTTTAACATATGCTGATAATTACGCAATTGGATATTTCAAGAAGCAAGGTTTTACTAAAGAAATTACTTTAGATAAAAAAATGTGGATGGGTTATATTAAGGATTACGAGGGTGGTACTTTAATGCAATGTTCAATGCTTCCTCGTATACGATACCTGGATGCTCCAAAGATTTTGTTACTACAAGAGGCTGCACTAATGAGAAAAATTAGGACAATCTCTCAGTCACATATTATTAGAGCAGGTTTAGACCAATTTAAGGATTTGAATAATATCAAACCAATTGATCCGATGACTATTCCAGGTTTAAAAGAAGCTGGATGGACATCAGAGATGGATGAATTAGCTCAAAGGCCTAAACGTGGGCCACATTACGCAGCAATGCAAAATATTTTGACTGAGTTACAGAACCATGCCGCAGCTTGGCCATTTTTGCAACCAGTCAATAGAGAAGAAGTCCCTGATTATTATGAATTTATAAAAGAACCTATGGATTTGAGCACCATGGAAATCAAACTTGAAAACAATAGATACGAAAAGATGGAAAATTATGTTCATGATGCCAGATTAATATTTGATAATTGCCGTAAATATAATGGTGATAATACTTCGTATTTCAAATATGCAAACAGATTAGAAAAATTCTTCAATTCTAAAGTAAAAGAATACCCTGAATATTCTCAATTGGTGGAAAACTAATGATTTTAACGGCACCCTAAGCATTTTTCATTATTCAGAAAACTCTGTAATTATTTGAAACCAAACTACAGTTCAACTAAATATTTGCATTTTCAAACTTGTAATAATATTACTATTATAAATTAATATTGATTCAGTATTTATTCATTATGGATTTCTTGTGACGTATGTATGTAATATGATTTTATGAATGATTATATGTAAAAATGTAAATTAGTAAATGAAATCTAATACAATTATGACATCTCAATGTCTTGTTCTTCAGGACGTTCTTGTGCTTCCTTTTCTTTAACTTCTTTAACTAATTCTGCTGTCTTTTCATTACTATATATTTTAAAACCTTCGTCTTTTGTTATGCTACTCAATTGAGTATTATTTTCATCTAATTTTTCTTCCATTACTTGTTTTAAGACTTTTAAAACCAATAGTTCAGCTTCTTTTAACGTCAAAGAAGAATGCCATTCATTTTGTAATTCCGATTGAGCACCTTCAGAACCAGCACCAATAGCCTTTGCATTGTAACGATAGAAAGTTCCTGAAGGTTCTGCATGGAATAGTTGGTATCCTTCATCTTTATCGTAACCTGCTATCAATAGAGCCACACCAAATGGTCTTGACATCAATCTCTCCTCTCCTGAAGCACCTTCACCAAATCTTAGTGCCAAATCACATACAGATTGAGTTAAAGTCTCAACAGTAATATCTTCATCATAGTATAAGTTATGAGTAACAGCAGAAGTACGAGCATGTTCAATCATAGATCTCGCATCAGCAGTCAAACCACTCATAGCACAACCAATATGACGATCGATCTCAACAATCTTTTCAATGGAGTCGGACTCTAATAATGGGGAAGTAGCTCTTTTTTCAACACCTAAAACAACACCTTCTCTGGTAGCAATACCAATAGCCGTAGAACCTAACTTAATAGCCTCTAAAGAATATTCAACTTGGAAAAGTCTACCTTCTGGGGAGAATGTACTAACACCTCTATCATATTCACTTCTGGTCAAAAACATCGTATTCCTTTCAACTTTTTTGTTCACTCTCCGAGCTGGGATTCAAAATTTTATTGTATAAACGAAAATTGCCGTTCTTCTCCTACCAATCCCTTCTCAATTGATCAGTTTACTTTACAACAACTACAATTGATTCCCATTAGAAACAAAACTCTTGAATCTTTCCTTTATATATATATATATTTTTGCCACCGCCTTTGTTTTTTGAAAAGATATTCTGAATATTTACGTAGAAAATGACTTAAATAATATAAAATGACAGGTTTATGAGAGTGTGTCACTTGCAATTGATAAACTTAAACGTTGTAATTTACCAACATAAAGCAGTGAATATTATTTATAAGTAGCATAGATTAGTCAAAGGATTAAAAAGTACACATAATAATAATTGCTTCATCCAAAAAACGGCATTGAACTGAAATGCTATTGGAGTGTTTTTACATTCAATTTGATTCCTTTTGACAATTAAAAACATTATAGGTACATTTCCATCAAGAATAATTATACATCTGCAAAGTTGGATCCATTATATATGTAATATTTTTGTATGATATCGCAAGTGACAGTAATTCATTAATGTGGTAACTGTTGACGACATTTGGGTTAAGCCAGTTTTCGCGATGTATTTTTTTTTAGTGACAATAAACAATAACAAACAGCCAGGACAAACAAAAAACAATACAATTTAAAGAGTAGTTTAATTGATAGAGATGGGTATCTAGTACATGATGAAAGGTTGAATCTTTAATCTTTTGTGTGAGGCTGGGATAGGCAATTGTCGATTTAAATTTCAGTTTAAAGGGAGTTGACGTTGCATAAATATATATCGCATTTTTATACTGGAATCAGTTTACAAAATCGAATATCATTGTATTAGTAGTTTCAAAGGTTTTTGAAGAATAGGGGTCTAGCTAAGACAATTGGAGATAATATAACGAACGATATATTGGTTATTATTCAATTAGGAAAATAAGAAATGGAGGTTAGAGATGTTGAAGATACTGTTAAGTTAATATCTAATATCAATGATCTGGATGCAGTTAGTATTGTTGAGCCACCTTTTTTGGGAAGACAAGTTAATTATCAGCCTTTGTGTAACACGCAATCGAAAATCAAGACGTATCCATTGAATTTACTGTCTGATTCTAGACAGAGTAGAGTACAGGAAGCTTTAGTTGTTTGTGATTTATTGAATATTTTATTGGGTTTAGAAGGTTCATACATTCGTTATAATAATACTTACAGTCCATATTCGAGTGAGTTGATTCCTGAATTCAAAATTGCCAAAATGATGGACTCTTCATTGAAATCGATTTGTCAAAGAATGATTAAATTAGGTCAATTATTTATTGTATTAACAAAACTTAGTGAAAAATGGTCAGGTTTGCAATATGGTAAGGTACTACAGAGATTAAGTTTTGAAATAAGGCATTTTCTACATGAAATTTACCTAAGGTTTGTTACGGAAACATTAGAATATGAGTATAAAAACAATCAACATTTTACAATTAGAGATTTTGAACAATTAACTAATGATCGTGATATATTTAAAAAAATGAAATTGTTATACGATATTTGTTCTAGAATACAAAATGAGATGGAGATAAGGCAAGATATGGATCATATGCAGGAAGATTTCAACAATTTTATGAATGATCTTAAAGATCAAAGCCATTTTAAAAATGGTATGATGTTAGTGACAGATACAAGTATTCACAATATAACAAAAGGTGGATTGATTTTGAAAATACTACAAAAACTAATTAGTGAAAACCTAGGGGATAGAGTAAGTATTGAATTTTTGAAAAATATTTTAAATAATATAGCATTTGATTATTGCACCATGTTGAACAATTGGCTAATCCAAGGTGAATTAGAGGATCCATATGAAGAATTTATGATCATGGATACAATGAAAAATGAAGACAATATTACATCGACTTTTAAGTTTGGAGATAGAGTATGGGACACTCAGTATATTATTAGGAAAGATGGATTATTAGATGAATTTAATATAAATGACAAGTCTGATAGGTTATTCAAGGTATTAATGACAGGTAAACTTTTAAATGTGATTAAAATGAGTTATAGTTTAGTGAAACTGCCGATAGAAGAAGGTGAATTGATAGATGTCCCTAATTTCGTAGATTTAATGGAAAGTACCAATCTAGATATTTATGTTGACAAATGGTATAATAGAGCCAATAAAATGTGTCTGGACATGTACTTAAGAGACTATGACTTAATTGGTTTTTTTAGAGTTTTACAAAAACATTATTTCGGTTACAAAAATGGTAACAATATGCACAAATTTTTAACTAAAAATATGATTGATTTAACAAAACATTACAGTTCTAAAAACCATGAACAACAAGAGTTGAGGTTTCAAAGAAATTTAGAATTGGATAAATTAGAAAGACAAGCTGACAGTGATTTAGTTTTGAAATTACTAAATTTACAAATGGATAACCAATCGTTTGAAAAAGTTGTCTCTCAATATATTAATGATTCTAATAATTTAGACAAGGAAAATACTGGTGAGGATAATAGAAGAGAAACAATATTTAAAGCAAACAATTTCCAAACTTTAAGAGAGATGTTATTAGAAGAGGTGGAAAATGACAATACTAAGGAAAATTCTGTCAAATGTATAATTCATCATATTCAACATGAAGTTATTGTTCCTTACCCATTAAATGTAATTGTCACCAGAACTTGTATGGTACAGTTTCAAATCATATCAAGATATCTATATCTTCTACAATATTACAGCAAATTATTAGATGATACATGGTATGAAATCAACAAGAACCTAATTTGGCGATACAGTGGGTTTTCAATTGAAATTAAACGTAATATAATACAAAAATGCAGGATAATGCATAATAAGATGAATAAATTTATCAAGGTAATATTGGAATATTACACACAGAACGTAATTGAAGTTGAAATGAATAAATTTTTGAATTCAAGTTCAACCAAATACGTTACTGTTATAGATTGGCAATTAAATTTTCAAGAATGTTTAACTAATATAATGACAAACTGCTGCCTATCACACATGTTTCAATTACAACTTCAAATATTCGAAATCATTTACAAGTTTTGCAAATTTATAACTTCAATGAGGAAAACCCTATGCAAAATTGATCCAACATTATTTGACAGATATTTATCAAGCAAAGATAGCACTAACGAATCTGAAACAAACAATTTCAATGAAGATGAAGCAATCACTAAAATCATACCTGAGTTACTACAATACACAAACAAGATGTCACACAGTTTTGAACAACATAAATCCGCATTCATTGAAGGATTGAACCATTACTATCATCGTAACAGAACATCAAATAAATCAAGAAGTATGAGAAACAATAACATCAATCTGACCGCTAGTAACAGTAACTATAACACAGAAAGATTAATCAATGCGCTAGGAATTGGTCATTAGAAGAAAAGAATCATTACCCTTCACACTTTTTTTCTCGCTTGCCTCGCACTCCCAAACCTTTTTTACACCTTGGTGCACTAGTATATACAAACATTCTATAGATTACTGTTGATATCTCATCGCCAACAGTTATATTCAATAAATGTCACATGCAACTGAAAGTTTCAAAACTGTTCACACATCAAACTTCACCACCTCTCTTGCAACATCTCATCCCATCACAAACAACAAACTTCCACTAATTACACCACAACCACCCACGTCCCATACCTAACATCTCAAACAAGCACAATATGCCTTCGATAGAGGAACCTTCTATTCTTCTTTCTGCTATTGTAATAACTCATCTCATGTCTTGCAGAAATTTTTCACAATTGATGGCATCAAATATAATTTTTCAACTTCGCAATCGATATACTGAAAAAATAATATAAATGAGGTTTTTAATTAGTGGAAGTTACAACAAAGCATCAAACAATTGTCGAGGTTAAAGTTCAATTAGAAGATTCTAGTAATTGTGATTAAGGTTAGATACGATTTTGAAGAACACATCTATATATCACGCATTGAATTGGAATAATCTATGATAATAAGCAGTGTTCAATTTCAGTTTTTACAGTAGGCTGAAGTTGCAGATTGGTATAGTTTCATACTCTGATGGTCATTAGTATACCCTATTCTCTCTTTCTTAGTATGTTTTGGTACCGTTGCAACATATTAGGTTGATATCGAAACCATTGTTTGTGCTTTACAACTACATACAACTGGATAATTTATTATTTTACAAGCATTAAATTTGAAGGTATTTTATTTTGAGTGAAATTTAACATTCTGAACAGAGAACCAAAATTTAGTAGATACGAAGGAACATGTATGAATTGTCAATTATATACACAACCTCTAAAAATAATGGTGAAGTAATTGAAATATGATGGACAACCTTCTTATTTTTGTAAGAGGGCAAAGTTTTATGAGTTTATTATATTCTCTTGGATTCAATTTTGAGGAATTCCATGAATTTTCGAAACATATATAAAGTGTTCTGAATTCACAATTGTAAAATGTTAGTTTTTATTTCTTTCATTATATACATTTATTTCTTTGTTTTAAATTTTCTTTAATTTACAGTTTGTTTCCAAATAGAGCAAGGTATTTTATATCTATTCCAACAACAAACTAACAAAAATGGCTATTTCTAAGGTTTTCAGTAGATACGTCTACGACTCTCGTGGTAATCCAACTGTCGAAGTTGAATTAACCACCGAAAAGGGTGTTTTCAGAGCTATCGTTCCATCTGGTGCTTCCACCGGTGTCCACGAAGCTTTGGAAATGAGAGATGAAGACAAATCCAAATGGATGGGTAAGGGTGTCTTAAAGGCTGTTGCCAACGTTAACGACGTCATTGCTCCAGCTTTGATCAAGGCTAACTTAGATGTTACCAACCAACAAGCTATTGATGACTTCCTATTAGCTTTAGATGGTACTCCAAACAAGTCCAAGTTAGGTGCTAACGCTATCTTAGGTGTTTCTTTAGCTGCTGCCAGAGCTGCCGCTGCCCAAAAGAATGTCCCATTATACAAGCACATTGCTGACATCTCTAACGCTAAGACCTCTCCATACGTCATTCCAGTTCCTTTCTTAAACGTCTTAAACGGTGGTTCTCACGCTGGTGGTGCTTTAGCTTTACAAGAATTCATGATTGCTCCAACTGGTGCTTCTTCTTTCCACGAAGCCTTAAGAATGGGTTCTGAAGTTTACCACAACTTAAAGTCTCTAGCTAAGAAGAGATACGGTTCTTCCGCCGGTAACGTCGGTGACGAAGGTGGTGTTGCTCCAGATATTCAAACCCCAGAAGAAGCTTTAGACTTAATTGTTGATGCTATCAAGGCTGCTGGTCACGAAGGTAAGATTAAGATTGCTTTAGACTCTGCTTCTTCTGAATTCTTCAAAGACGGTAAGTATGACTTAGACTTCAAAAATCCAAACTCCGACAAATCTAAATGGTTATCTGGTGAACAATTAGCTGACTTATACCACAGTTTAATTAAGAAGTACCCAATTGTCTCCATTGAAGATCCATTTGCTGAAGATGACTGGGAAGCTTGGAGTCACTTCTTCAAGACCGCTGGTGTCCAAATTGTTGCTGATGATTTAACCGTCACCAACCCAATTAGAATTGCCACTGCCATTGAAAAGAAATCTGCCGATGCTTTATTATTAAAGGTCAACCAAATCGGTACCTTATCTGAATCCATCAAGGCTGCTAACGACTCCTTCGCCGCTGGTTGGGGTTGTATGGTTTCCCACAGATCCGGTGAAACTGAAGATGTTTTCATTGCTGACTTAGTCGTTGGTTTAAGAACCGGTCAAATCAAGACTGGTGCTCCAGCCAGATCTGAAAGATTAGCTAAATTAAACCAAATCTTAAGAATTGAAGAAGAATTAGGTGACAAAGCTATCTTCGCTGGTGAAAAATTCCACACTGGTTTCAAATTGTAAACAGCTTAAAATATTCTAATATTTTATGACTTTTTATTCAATATATACATATATACAGCTAGTTTACTTTTTAACGCTTTTTAACGAATCTTTATAGGTTTAATAGTAGATATAATTTTTACCAAATTTATTGTTAAAATTCATAGAAAACACACACCTGTACATTCATAGATATCAGTAAGCCATTGGGTACAATTAGATTGATCAATTGACTTCAAATAATGAGTTTATAGTATTATTTGCCAATTTAACTTTTCTGTAGTTGTTAGTGATAATTAGAACCTCTGAAAAATTATTCGATTTTTATATTGCAACAAAACCTCATCTAAATGTTTGGATAAAAAGGGTGTATGATCCAAGTCTAAACTGTCGTAGTTTACATATAATAAACGTATTCACAAGATAAACGTAAACTATACTACCGCTAAAAATGGACCACTCTTCTCATATGATGAACTCAGGGGTGGCTAGTCATTCTGGTCATGGAGATATGGATATGGGGGACGATTCCTGTTCCATGAACATGATATTTACTTGGGATTATAAGAATACATGTGTCGTTTTCAGATGGTGGCATATTAGAAGTACTTTAGACCTGGTTATTAGTTTCGTGGCCATTGCATTTCTCTGTTACTTGTACGAATTTTTGAAATATTATCAGGATAAGAAACAAGCAAGTTACAATGCTGTTACCACCAATTCCACTAACCAAAGTTCTACATTGGAAAAACGTATGAGGTTCGTTAAAAGTTGTTATTACGGTGTTCAAGTCGGTTTTTCATTTCTCTTGATGTTGGTTTTCATGACATACAATGGCTGGCTGATGTTAGCCATCGTGTTCGGTAGTATATGGGGGAATTACTCGTGGGGATTCTTAGCCACTAACACCATTGATAACAACAGCTTAGCATGCCATTGATACCCAAATTTTCCTTCAAATTCAAGATATGCTTAAAGCCCTTGCTTCCAACTTTGCCCACCGAAATTCACTAAAACTGACTTTTTTCACTCATCATTTCAAGTTCATACAGCATTGGTTCATTACTTGCTAATAAATGATTTAGGTTTGATTTATATAATATATGATGATACATACTGAGAACCATAAGGTGCTTTTCTGTATATATGCATGAAATTACATAGGTGTCTCAATAGTGGTTGCAACCCGAGATGTATATAAATATGTCAAATAATGATTTAATTATGAAAAAACTTTCTTAATAATATATAACTCACTTTATTATATAAAGAAGGATGCTTAACCAATTTTTATCCATATTCATCTTATATATCCAATAGTTTTTAGAAACTAGATAGTTTTGTGATAGTATTAAGATAAATCAAGACATAACAGATGACCAATACCAAAAAATTAGCAATTGTTGGTGGTGGACCAGGTGGTTTAGCTGCAGCTAGGGTATTTTTGAACAATTGCCCACAGTTTGATGTTGATTTATTTGAAAAGCAGTGTGCAGTTGGTGGAGTTTGGAATTATGATGATTGTGATGGTAAAAATGGTAAAGTAATGTACGATCACTTAGAGACGAATCTTTGTAAGCAGATAATGCAATTTAGTAAATTTCCGTTCCCAAGTACTGTTCCAACGTTTCCTACAAGAAAAGATGTATTGAATTACCTTAAAGATTATTACAAGTCACAAATTGAACAAGAAGACAAGTTCTCAGCTTATCTGAACACAGAAGTTGTGAATATTGAGAAAAAAGAGGGAAATGACTCAAATTGGTTGATTACAACTAAGAATACTTTGAATAATGAAATCGAGACTAGAAAGTATGATAATGTTATTATCTGTAACGGACATTATGAATACAGCAATTTACCCTTAAATATAGTTGGTATGAAAGAATATATTGAGAAGAAGAGTGCTTTTCATTCTAAGGATTTCCAGAATTGTGAATTTGCCAAGGACAAGACTGTTGTTGTAATAGGTAATGGTAGTTCTGGACAAGACATAACGATTCAGTTGTCTACCGTAGCCAAAAAAGTATACCATAGTGTCAATGATATATCTAAAAATGCACCAATTAACTATTATATTTCACAGATAAATTGTGTTGAGTTTATTTCTAGGATTGTGGAATGTGACGTAAAAACACATTCGATCTCGTTATTAGATGGCAGAGTCATAGATAACATAGACTACATTATTTGCGCCACAGGCTATAAATACGACTTCCCTTTCATGGAACCAAAATTAAAGGACAAACTATTAGGTCACAATAAAGGTTCCAAAGATTCTAACCAAGCCATGGGATCGAGGGTTTACAACTTATGGGAACAAATCTCATTTGTTGAAGACCCTACTATGGGATTCCTACTATTATCCCAAAATGTGATCCCATTTCCATTATCAGAACTGCAAGCAACTGTATTAAGTAAAGTATTCGAAGGTAAAATTAAAATACCTGATGATTTTAAACCAGACAACGATAATGAAAAGTATCATTATTTCCCTTCACCATCAGATATAGATTATTACCTACATTTACAAAAATTACTAGATTATGTGAATCATAACGATAAATTCACACCAATCTATTGGGATGAATACCGTCAAAATCTAAGACACACTAGTGCTGATGATAAAGCAGAAAGGAACAAAAAATTGATTAAACACGCTGAAATTTTAAGAGAAAAGGGCTTACCTTACCAATTGATTCCACCTACATGTGAATCATTAGAAGACCTTCAATACTAATAACAATTACTACTATCATGTACATAAAGCAGTGATGGCTATTCAATTATCTTTATATATTATATAATACTGAAGCTCTCAATTCTTAAATATTCAATAGAACTGATGTTAACTACAATTACAGTCCGCTATTTTCACAGAAAAACACACCATAAAGTACCATTGAAAATGGTACCATTCAGGAAATATAACCAATTCACAAGTATTTTGAAAAATCTTAATAATGCAACCGTGCAATTGTAACAGCTTACACTCGTCAATTGTAGTACAGATTACTTCAAACTAGTTCCTAAATAATTCTACACCCGCAAGGATAGATAAACTCCGTATCTATTGGACTTTTGACCTCTAGTTTATAGTTCTTTTAGTATTCTTTTAAGTCTTTCATTGCACTTATTCTAATTCTCATCTCGATAAATTTTTCAATATTTTTCGAAAAGTTTGGTTCTAGGAACTAATAAATTTTTCAGTTTGAAGCTTCTTGATTATGAATAAAGTTCATTTCTAACAAGTATGTCAGCTCATTCTCTCCAGTTGTTGATTCATTATCCAGGTCCATCAGTTTCTCTCTTTATAGTTATTTATAAATACATATACTCAATTCTGACATTTCATTCTCATTATTTTTTTCTGTTAAAGGCTATCCAATAATAACGATATTAAAATATATATAGAAATATAGATATTCAACAGCATTATAGAAAAGAAATTATCGAATATCTGTATATCTATATATATTAATTTGTGGGTTAGCTAGGTATCTCATTCTTATACTGGGACTTTATAAAAGTATTTGAAAAGAGGGCTTCTTGAGAACAAAGGTTGCATGCATGATGAATGAAGATGGTGAAAATAATGATAATGGATCACATATGATAGAGGGCAAAAGTGAACAAGAGGAGTCAGTTCAGCTATCTAATACGATCACACCTGAGGATGAGAGATCTGAAACCACTTCACCGATGGAAGGTATGAAGGATGTTAAAAAAGCATCAACAGCAGATAGTGTTAGTAATGTCAATGAGAAAGGTGAATTATTACAGTCATATTCTTGTTCGAGATGTCGAAGATTGAAGAAAAAATGTCTGAGACAGATGCCAAGCTGTTCAAATTGTGTGACATCTCATTATGAATGTGTATATATTGGGAGGTTACCTAGGAGATCAAAAAAACAGATCGAGGCTGCCATGATTAATGAGAAAGAGAATACCAAAAGAAGGTATATAAGTAAATATAATGAAAGAAAAATTTCTGTAGCGAAAGAACCAATGGTAACGAAAAAAGTTAGCGGAGGCATAAAAAAAGGTGGATCGCCACCGAACACGTTAGATAATGCATCGTTATCTGCTGCTGCAAATAACCTGATCCCGAATACATCTGAACAAAATGTGAGCCAGTTACCAATTGGTTTAAACGTTCCTTCACAAATTTTCACTCCTGCTTCTATGACTGACGGCATCCTAGACTCTGGTTTAAAAAGCATTCCTGGAACAAATTTACCACAGAACATGGAAGGTGTGTCATCTTTGATTTCTGCTTTAAACTCCGATTTTGAAGCAAAGAAACCACCACATCCTGTTACTTCTTCCAATCTACCAAATAGCGGTGTTAATAATCTGAGAAGTGCTTCTAACTTGGGATCCCTAGGAAACTTAGATGAAGCAAATAATAATAATTTGACGATGTCATTATTTCCAAAGTATCAAAAACCTAATTCTAGCCTTCTCTTGGACCAATTTTCTCCTATGCAAATGCCATCGTTGTCTGGAATGTTACCACCTGCTAAAGAAAACGAAAACCCAAATGCTACGTTACCTCCTAGTTTCCCAAAGCCTATTACAAACGTATCTTCCTCAACGATGAAACTGCAGACATCCAAAATCTCGAATGTTGGAAATTCGAGTTCAGAAGACAAAACCACTCATTATGGGATTGAATTATTTGATTCAATACCCATAATAGACTCTGCCATACAACTAGAAACTGTTTCTTCAGTATTTCACGGTGCAAAAGATACTCCATGGACAGTTGAGGACAATAAATTCAAAGCCATCGATAGATCATTATACGATAGATTCATTGCTGGCTATTTTAACCATAATCATAGAACTTTTCCCATGATAGACAAGACACAGTTCTTAAATAACGTTTCAACGATTAGAGATTTTACACAAATGGACGGAAGCTATAGTGAAACCTTCATTTTTAAACTTAATATGATAATGGCAATAGGTTGTACAACTTTACAGAGAGCAGGAATGCTATCCAAAAACCAAGAAATACTGAGCGAGCATTTTGCATATTTAGCAATGAAAAACTTTTCTCCTGTGGTTAAACTACAAAATATTGATACTGTTATTTGTTTATTACTCCTGGGTGTTTATTCATTTTTTGAACCAAAGGGTGTTTCCTCTTGGACAATCAGCGGTATTATTATGAGATTATCGGTAGCTTTAGGTTTAAATAGAAAGCTATCAAAGAGAAAGCTTAGAACTATGCTCCCAAGTAATGTGGAATCTAGAAACAGAATATTTTGGAGTGCTTACTGTTATGAAAGGTTAGTATCTACTTCGTTAGGAAGAATCTCTGCCATCTCAGATGACTCTATTAACGTACCCTTACCACAAGCCTTACATGATGATGAAGAGAGTGATATAGAAGTCACATTAATGACAATAACATTGCGTAGACTAAGTGGACGTATATATGAAAAAGTTCATTCGGTCAGTGCAACCAAACATAACTATACCCCTGAGGAAAAAATGCAATTAATAGCAGATTTGAGAAAAGAAATAGATGATACATATGCAACGCAACGTTCCAAAATGCAAAACAAGAAAACTGCAAATTACTCAATGGCATACTTCAATAGTGAAATTATTGGAGATAACCATGACATGATATCCTTCAACAGTTCTGATATATGGCTAGCTATGAGACATAGTCAATTCCAAATAATGCTTTATAGACCATCTGCATTGATTCCGAAGCCGCCATTAGAATCATTGACTGTATTAGGTGAATTTTGTCTAAAAGCTTTAAGATTCACTTACACATTATACAAAAAGAAAATGTTACCACTAAATTGGATTACCTTATTCAGAGCATTAACAATTTGTAACACGATGTTATACTGTTTATGCCAATGGAGTATAGATATAACTGAAAGTAAAAAAGAAATCCAACAGTGTGTTGATATTTTACAACATTTTAGTGAAAAATGGGTTTTTGCCAAAAAATGTGCTGATGTATTCCAGAATATCAGCAATACCATAGTTGACATCAGTTTGAGCAATGGACAAATTCCAAACATGGATAACTTAACTCGAGAATTATTTGGTGCATCCGATGAATATAAAGACATTCTAGATGAGAATAATGTGGACATTGTTTGGGATGATAAGTTTTCGGAATAAATGGTCAAGCAATAACAGGTGCAAAACCTCCAATTTTCATTTCGTCTTATACCTTGTTAAAAAATGACAACAATATAATTGGCTCAATTAATTGTGAGCAAACGTTTTCTTCAATAACTCTTATAGCATTATATTTTAATGAAAAACTTACTAATGTTCTTACAAAAACTAATAATTGGCATTTTTATAAAATGCACTTTAACATGAAGTAAATTATGTTTATAGGTAATGAGATTCATACCAGGAGTGAATAAAAAAGCTTAGCTTAATTATATTTTTCAGAACAAAAATACCGAACAAATTTTGCCTCTTTAGCTTAGTGGTAGAGCGTTGCACTTGTAATGCAAAGGTCGCTAGTTCAATTCTGGCAAGTGGCATTTTTTTGACATTTTTTTGACATTTTTTTGAGATTTGGTGACACAAAATAACTTTAAAAGAAATCTACAATTAATCTTTGATTAAATTTATTCGTAAAAACCTTATTCCTAAATAATTACAACAGTTAAATATTACTTATTTGAGATTTAAATGGTACTTTATAACAGTTTTGTATAGGTATCTTCTTCCAATCAGTTATTTAATTGGTGAGAATTAGGAAATTGGCATATTTCATGCTAGATTATTATTGATGACAGAATTAAAGCATGAGAATGAAGTATACTATGAATTTAACAATAGTATGAACAAATATGACTTTGAACCGCAATCTCCTCCAGAACTTCCAACTTCTTATGTAACTTTCTTGAACGATGACAATAAATTGAAAAATAAAAAAGGTGCTAAAAATAAGATGAGACATGGCAAACGATATGCCCTTAGGATCTTTCGAAGATCTAAAGATGTTGGTATAGAAAAAGAAACAGAAAATATTGATCAACAGTACAATGACAATAACTTAATTGAGAAGAAATATGACAAAGAATACATTTTCAATGATCCATCAATGGAAGAGATAGATAATAAATATAATTCATTTGATAAAAAAGATGAACAAAATATATCAGATTCAATGATGAATATCAATAGTAGTAGTGACAGTACTTTTATATTTGGTAACGTAACAAATAATGAAACTAGACCAATATTTCCCAATAGTGTCAAAAATAAAAGTGCTGCCACAATTCATCCATCACCTAATACAAAAGAATTTAGAAACATCAGTGAAAAATATAAAAGTTCTTCCATTCCAGATGAAGTATATACAAGTGTACCAAAACCTATAATTTCATTTAAGAAACATGACATGCATCATATTAAAAAGATATTAGTGGAACTAAAAGCAAACAAAGAAAAAGTGGCCAAAACTTTGAAGAAATTATCAGCAGAAATATCAAAATGGGAGGAAACTTTAAATTGTTTGGACCCTGAAGTTTTAAATTTAACAAGAGATTTCAAACTTTTATTTCAAGATGAAATGATGTGTGAAAGAAACCTTGCTAATGGCTATAATACAATGGAGAAATCGTTAAGTTGTGTATCGAAAAGAGAGGTCGAGTATATTAACTCCTCTAAAAATGTAAAAGAGGCCAATAGAAACTTACAAAGAATTATCAACAGGGAAGGATATAATTCTGAAGAGTATATATTTGAGTCTGAAAAAATGAGCATTGCAGAGAGTACGTTTCTAGAAATCAAGTCACACTTTCAAGAGTCTATCTTAGTCAATATGAAAAAAATTATTTTCGACTATGCACAGATTAAATTCAACTGCTATTCTAAATCAAAAGAAATTGACATTGAAATATTACTGCATTCACTATTGAATTCAAATGATTCTGAAATTAATAAATATCATGAGTTACTCAAACAAATTAAGAATGGCCAAAGTTCAAATAGTGAAATAAAATATACAAACGAGATAAATGCTTTGTTACAAAAAATTGAGAACAAAGAAGTGAATAATTGGCAAAATAAGAATACAACTACCATCCAAACAGAAAATGCTTTTAAAGATGACAATGCTGTTCCAAATTTTTCTTATAGTGACACTCGTCTCAAAACGTTATATGACAGCCCAATAACTGGAAATAATTTTTTGGGTCGAGTACTAAAGTGTAAGAATGAGAATGAAAATACTTTATACTCACCTATCAAAGGAACAGAAGAACATTCCATTGAGAATCACAAAGATAATGGAATTACTGAAATGTTTAAAAATAACTTAGAAATGGAAGCAATCAATCCAAGTATTCTGAAAGATTTACAGAATATAGGTATTGATGAAAAATCAGACAGTAAAGGAATAGAGAATATTAATGGCATCTTATTTAATCTTGGTGAAGACGAAAAGAAAGTTGAATTTGAGGATGAAAATGAAGTAGAAAATAATAAATGGGCTTGATACTTATAGATTTATAAAGAAAGTATACGTATATTTTATTTAATTAATATAAAACGCTAAACAAAGTATTAACATTAAAACCCAGAATGAAATTTTATATTTTTTATATAACATATTGTTGTATGTTATTTATTTTAATCTCCTTTTCTTTAATTTGGTGGTAGCAGCCAATACCCTTTTACCAACATTCAGTGTTTTGCTTGTACTAATTAATTCAGTTGGGAAAAAATCCGTCAATTTTTGTTGTTTAGGCTTTCTTTTCCTTTTATTAATATCCCTAATCAGTGGAATTAAAATTTCATCTGACTTTTCTTGAGACCAACGTACTTCTTTCAACATAAAAGTCCTTAACATATCTAAATCTGGAATACCCCATGTAAATTTAGTTTCATCTTTATCAACTTCAGGATGTATATATGCATCTCTGACAGCAGAACTAGGAAATGATTCATCAAGTACAACTTCATTTTTTACCAGTTTTTTTCTCAAATCTTTTTCAAATTTCTCTTCATTTGCTTGAATTTTTCTACCAAACTGACCAGCAGTATACCAATCTCTAAACCTTTCTAAGGTCTTAAACTCAGCCAGAATTTCAATTCCAGAAACTGGTCCAATCCCCTTAATACCAGTTGTATAGTCACTACCTAATAACAACGCCAAGTCTATCATATTATCTCTTCCTAAACCTAATTGTTGTTCAATTACATGTAGGTCATAAAATTCGACATAATTCTTTTCTTGAAACATGTTCTTGTATATTTTTGAGCCTCCAAATAGGAATACATCACTATCATCCGTGATAATGCCATCAACTAGTTTTTTTTGCAGTAACTCAGCACACTGTGCTTCTGCTTCCATCGGAGCAATTATGTACGGGATTCCAAATCTAGTCAAGAGCTCTTGAACCGATTTTATCATCTCTGGCGTCACCTCATCAGAATCTCTCTTGTTTTTCATATTTTGCTCAAAAATTTCATCTTCCATAAATGTCTCTTTAGCATGATTATCATTTAGATTCATTTTAAAACTATTAAATTCTTTCCCCTCTTTAATAATATTATCTACTATCTCATTTGCTTCCTCTTCTGAAAAATCATATTCAAAAATGGCAGGAGTTTTCTCTTCTGCTAAAATATTATCTGAGCTTGAATGTATGTTATCAATTAACTCATTATCATCCAACTCTTGAACAGCATTGGATTCAATGGATTGATCTTTACGTTTTTGAAAATTTGTATCATTTCCCTGTATTCTTGGAGACTTTCTCGTCTTTATTTCAGAAATAATTTCTAAATCATCAGTTAATGATGAACCATGAATAGGCCTATTGATATTTAGGTTTTTCGAGTATTCAGTGAGCAATTGTTCAGCACTGGGTCCTGTGACATGCACATGTTGGTCGCCTTTGTTAGTAATTTCACTGATATTGTCTGTAATTTTATTAACTTTTTCCACAGTTTCGGAATAAGAATCAAATTTCTGTTGAGTGTTGTCTTGGAACCATAACGGTGTCTCCTTAATTATTTTATCCTTTGAAGTTTCGACTAATATTTCTTCAAAGTCTTTATTTTCTTCCCCTTTTTTGTCAAATTCTTGATTATTAAACAATATTGAGGAATTCATATTATCAAATCCGGGGATTAGGTTGACAATATAATCTAATTGTTGCTGTGCTTCTGTATATGGCTTCACCTTTTCTGCTGCTTCAATTTTATCATCAATTATATCAGAAACGATTTTGTTTTCGATAATAGATGATTCTTTGAGTATGGAAGAACTTTTTATGGGATCAAAGTTTGTTCTCTCTTCATCTTGAATTACTTCTTTAGAATGAGCGTTATAAGAATTTACTTTTCTCATATTTTCCATAAGTTCAATTTCTCTTAATTGGTGTTTGAACTCATTCTCGCTATCATCACTGTCAAGTTCTTTAATATCATTATCTGATTTAATGTGATAGAGTTGAGGTAAATTTGACTTTGTGCCTTTCTTAGCCGGTGAGGTATTAATTTCACGTCTCGAATCTAGAAATGCTTGACTGCCTGCGTCATTAGGAGGTTTATAAAATTGAGATAGTTTTGCTGCTTTCAATGAATAATCTTCTACCTCTTTCTCTTCTTTTTTAGTTGTATCAACATCTTCCCAGTCGAACTCTTCATCCTCATCTTCATCTTCAATATCTGTGATGTCTTTACGATGCATTTTTTTTTCGTTCCTTGACAAATCAATAGTTTTGTTCAAATGCTCATTACTGTCGTGTTCTTTCTTCAAATGCTTTTTATTATCATAATATATATCTTCCTCTGTAATTATTTCAATTGGTTTGTCTGCACGAAACCCATCATTATTTGCAAAACCCAAAGCCCAACCTTGCTCAGTTTTTGACAGAGTGTATTCTTTATCAAATTGACCAGCAATTCTATTTTTTATATCAGATTCATTCCCATTCAAAGCTCCTCCATCATGGGAATTAGTGGTACCTAATAGCTTTTGTGTAAAGAAATTTCTTCTCTTAACCATATCAATTTGGAACTTGGAAAATTCCATACTATTTGGAAAGATATTCTCTAACTGTTCCTTTGAATAGCCCAGTCTCAATCTAGACTTAAGCCTCAATGTGGTTAAAATCATATATTGTGTAGCTACTGGTAATTCTTCAAATTCTTTTGAAGCTGGGTTAATAGATTCTAAATCAATACCTTCCCATTCATCTTCTAAAGAATTTAGCATTTCATCAAATTTCTCCGCTGTGGCCATTCTATTATCATTTTTAGAAACTTTGAATCCACTAATTTCCGGAAGATCCCATTCATCATGAGGTTTGTAATATTTCGAAGAAGAATCAGCAACATTGGATGGTTTAACATTTGATTCACCGGATAGTGATGATGAATTTTTATCCTTTGAAAGATGATCTTGTAACTTCTTTTGGAATTGTATCGCAAGTAATTTTCTGGCGGTCAAAGCTACATTATCTCTCTGACCTTGTCTTCTTTCTTTTCTTTCTTGAATAGTATTCCTCTTCAAAATAGGTACGCCTCCATCAAAAACAAACACAGGTTTAATGCCATAATATAAAAGCTTACAAATTCTTCGGAAAAAACCAACAACATGTGCATTGTTAACAGAATTACCTTCATTATCTCTAACTGCCTTCAAAAATTGATAAACCCAAATGGAAGCATCTACTGCCATACGTTTCTCCTCCAATGATTCAAGCCGTACCGGCTTTGCTGTAGGTCCTACAATATCCCAAAATGAACGAACACCCATATTTCCTCTAAATAATCTTTCCAGTTACTTAATTAATGTATTTATTATAAGATAAGTTGATGTTTATGACAGTTCTACAATAAATTAATCATTGATAAGATATTAAATTGAAAAAAATACTACCTTTAAAGGTTCATAGTAGTTTGAATGTCTGCGATGAGACTGAATTTTTTTATGATTTCAGTAAAAACAAAATCTTCAAATGCTCTAACTGAGGTTCGAACTCAGGACCTTTACCGTGTGAAGGTAACGTGATAGCCACTACACTATTAAAGCATGTTAAATATATGCCCTTTAAAGTGTATAAATATTGATTTATTTTGTTTGGTGAGATTACAAAACTCATATCTTTGACGTATCTTAATTGGTGTATTTGAAACTTCAAGTCAAACATTAAACTTTTTAGTTTACTACATGTAATCTTATATTTTTAAAAAAGAGCTTAACGTCCAAACGTACTCATTTCGAGAATATCACATTTACTTTTAATGATCCCATGTAAGATATTGAGAAAAATTACACAGGTACCAGTCTCAAAGAATGATCTCAGATTCTGTCCCAAATTTCTAGATCTAATGAATACATAGAGACTAGTTTAGATGTACTGAGAATTTTGCTAACAAATAACCTAACTATACAAAATTTCATGTATCAATAGAATACAATTGCAGTGCTAGAGCTAATTCGCTTCTTTAAATTGAAGAAGTATTTCATTTGTAATACTTTTCAGTTTTACTAATGCCAACTACTTAAGTTAAGAAAATATGGTTGGTATCTTAATGTCAATTACTTGTTAAGAAGGTGATAAGCCAAAAAAATAAGAACTCCTCATAGGGGGCTCGAACCCCTGACATTTCGGTATCCTTGGTTTAAACAATAGTTTAAAAGCCGAACGCTCTACCAACTGAGCTAACAAGGATGAGTTCTTCAAAAGTTTTCCAAATTTGATAGAACCACCTAATAGAAAAATCAGCTTATCTTCGTAATTTAGTTCATATGGAAGTACTTAGATATGAATATTGAAGTTATATCTGCAGTATTATTGAGTTCTAGTTTTATTTATTTTGTAATAATTGACTAATGGATAGTAATATATATACTGGGTTTTCTCGAACCAATTGATCTAAAAAGAAATTGTCGAATGCAATTTATGTATGCTATGTTTTTGTGAATAAATTTAATAAAATCTCTACAGTTTCTTGTATTTTGACAAATGAAATTTCTTGAATGAGATTATGTGATAATTGATTTAATTCATCCCTCAATGCGAATTCAGCTGACTCAAATGTGATTTTATATAGTTTTTGAAAACCGATCTGTGTATTTGGTATCCCTCTTAATCTTAAGCCACCTAAAATAACCTTGGATAATGTTTCATTGAACTGTAATCTTTTATCACTCAATTGAAGACTCCGTATGATTTTGTTGTTATTAATTCTATTCTGTTGATAAGTTTTCTTCAAAGCAATTTCTATTTTGTTCACTGGATCTTTATTCAAGTCTGAATATTCATCCAATTTTTTTTCTGAATTGATGCTCATTATTTTGATTTCTTTGTTACTAATGTCTTTCTCAAGGAAATCGATCTTTACGTCGATTGCAGTTTTGATAGTCGGATCTATTGTAATGTAATGAATATAATTATTAGCTTGATAAAATATGATATAATTAGGGAAGCTTAATTTTTTTTTCCCAATTTTCCAAAGTCTCTTATCTTCATTTGTTGAATTTCGATTTAAGGTAATTGCAATACCTCTGTTTGGATACTTCAACTTCGATTCAAAATAAGATAAAGACGTACCGCTGTTAGTAAAACAATAATTTACATTCTCTACATCACCATTATAATCCTTTGCCCATAAAGGAAGGCATGACATGTCTACGTACGTTACAAATTTAGCAGTTAATTGTGCAGCCTCATTATCCATCGAATCATTGTTTTCACCGTCGACATCTTCAACTTTATTCCATAATTGGATATCTCTCAGTGTTATATCATTGTGTCTATAGCCTAATTTTAGTTTTAATACTGCTAATTTCTGAAACATATAGAACTTCTTAATGATTGGTACTCTTCTTTACTCTTATAAATTTCTTCAGTTTAGTATCTTATATTCCTAATTCATTGTGCAAATCAATACGTTTAGAGCTGGGAATTTTTCCTTACAAGTATACCAGTATTCTATGTTTAGAGTATCAAATTTAATGAATTTTGGGCTTAAATTTGCCACTAAACATTAGTCCATCTCATATACAGACAGGCTAAAACAGTCTATTTTTATATCTATGATATTTTTTCTTGCACTCTGTATAAAAAACTAAAACTAAAATGAGGAAAAGGTTCAGAGAAAAAAAAATTTATCAAAATAAAATAATTAAATAAAAATGGGAATTGCAGATTTCTATTCCAGATTGACTTTTGATCAACTTATAAAGTCAGTAGGTAATTTAGAAATATAATTATTAGGGTCTTTGATATACAATATATTTGATTTTAGTTAGATCCAGTTATAATTGTGGAAAGAACGAAGACACGAAAGCATTTGTAACAGATCAGCATTTGTAACCATGCCATTACCACCTTCTACTTTGAATCAACAATCCAGTCGTGTGTACTCGGTAGCTAGAGTATACAAGGATGAATGTGTTAAGAGACCACAGGAATATTGGGATTATGAACAAGGTGTAACGATTGATTGGGGTGAGATATCCAATTATGAAATTATAAATAAAATTGGACGTGGTAAGTATAGTGAAGTTTTTAGTGGCAGATGCATTACTAATAACCATAGTTGTGTTATTAAAGTATTAAAGCCTGTTAAAATGAAGAAGATTTATAGAGAATTGAAGATTCTAACTAATTTAACCGGTGGTCCAAATGTAATTGGTTTGTTGGATATTGTTAAAGATTCTGGTTCCAAAATACCAGCTTTGATATTTGAAGAAGTTAAGAATGTTGATTTTAGAACTTTGTATCCTACTTTCACTTTAACTGATATTCAATATTATTTTACACAACTATTAATAGCTTTGAATTATTGTCATTCAATGGGTATTATGCATAGAGATGTCAAACCTCAAAATGTAATGATAGATCCAACTGAAAAGAAATTAAGATTAATTGATTGGGGTTTAGCAGAATTTTATCACCCAGGTGTAGACTATAATGTAAGAGTCGCTTCTCGTTACCATAAAGGTCCTGAATTATTAGTTAATTTAAATCAATATGACTACTCCTTAGATCTATGGTCTGTAGGTTGTATGTTAGCTGCTATTATATTTAAAAAAGAGCCATTCTTTAAAGGTTCTACTAATGCAGATCAACTAGTCAAAATCGCTGCCGTCCTAGGTACAAAAGAATTGCTGGAATATTTAAGCAAATATGGTTTGAAACTACCTTTTGAATATGACAATATAATGAGAGATTTTTCCAGAAAACCATGGCAAGTGTTTATTAAAAATGATGAAAAATCAAAGAAATTATGTGTTCCTGAAGTTATTGATTTAATCGACAACTTACTGAGATATGATCATCAAGAGAGACCTACTGCGACAGAGGCTATGAATCATATTTTTTTCAAGACTAAATATGATTAGACAACTATTCAAAACATATATTACATAACAAATTTGTATTTTAAGAAATCAAAATTAATAATTTTTATTTTATTATTGGTAATGAATTGATAAATAATAATAAAAATGTTTTAAGTAGCAAAATGCCAATCTCTGAAATTAGATTATATGCGTTTATTACAAATAAATGTGTTTAGAAACGATGCGAATTGTTGTTCTATGGTTAGAACATTAAAAGATATAACTCGCCAAATGAATGGGAATATGTGGAGAATATGATCGATGAAATGGAATATGGGAGAAGATAAAATCAAAAATTAACCATTAAAGTTTGTTAATATATTGAGTATGCTCATGAAAAAGGAATGATAGATGGATATTGTTACAGGGTTAAATCATTAATATATGTGTGAGATTCAAAAAATTTACCTTTTTCATCAACATCTCTTCTCAATACAAAATCATTAAACTTTAGAGATTTTGATTTTTTATTTGATTTTTGTTGAATGGAAACTTTATCAAAAATAGATGAACTTCTTGATGAGATTGATGAACGTGAATCTGAAAAATATTCGAATTCGTCTATTAATTCTTCACTACTTGATTTACTTTTCAACTTCAAGTTAGCTAGACACGAAACGACATTATCAAAATGTTTATTTTCAATTAATTTAAAATTTGTATTCATATTAGAAACTTCAGAATCTATTATGGGTGGTTTATTATTTTTTTTAACAGAAGCAGAAGCAGAAGCAGAAGCAGAGGGAGAAGAAGATAAATTTGGACCATATAAAATAGTCAAATCGATTTCTTTATTCCAATTCAGGGACAAAGGATCGATCTTACAAACAGCCGTATTAGACAGTTTCATAGACCAACGTCTCCACAGACAATGATGTAGTCTCTGTAAATAAAAATCGTAATCAAACCTATTTTCAATGGAACAACTTGGTAATCTCAACTTATTCTCAGTAATCGAATGTTGATGTTTCAATAACGACCAAAATTGTTCGTATTCATTGAATTCTTCATTGATCTTAAAATTATGCGTGAAGTAATCCAACGACGTCTGAGAGTAATCATTCAAATTCTGAAAAACTCTCTCATTTTTGGGCGTGATAATAACATCATCGTAACTTTGAAATTTGACATTTACCATCTATATATATGTGTGGGTGTGTATGTTTATGAATATGCTCACTATATGAACGTTGACAATGAGATGTTTGAATATATAAATAAATTGTTAGTGTCCTGGTCCACTAACACAGAGAACCTTTCTCTAAAACTTCTTAAAAATAAATATACTACTTTTATATATCAACAAGATTACATTACCAAGAAAGAATTTCAATATTTCATTAATAACTAATTAACTAACCTCAACGTTATTAGAGTAAATATTTTTACAAATATCTTCTAAAAAAGTTTCACTCTTACAGTCTTGTCTATTGTAGTAAAGATAATTAGTACTTCTACTAATTTCATCATCATACAATTCATAACTATAAGAACAAGAACATTTAAAATTATTCGGAATCTAATATTGCCACTTTAAAATAATAAAACCAGTGAAATCCCAGTAGAGTTAATCGGGTTATGAAAGTATCACGAAATCAAACTATTAATAATTTGTACAATAAATACGTAGAACAGCGTCAATTTCTTATTTTCTTACATTTTCGGTTTCGATCTTAAATTAAAAAATTGTCTGCAAGCTTAGAAACTCCATGGACAAACTTAATCTTTAAAAAATGGAATTTCAAGCTTCAGTGAGACCGAAAACGAAAAATAGATCTCAGAAAATGGTATCTGTGCATTGCTTTGTCAAGGACTGAAGATGCATACGAGTTCTGGGAGTGGGGACCGCGTAGAACGATCGAAATGCTATTAATAAATGTTTATTAATCGGATAAATTATACGGTCCAAAAAGTTTCAGAGGGTGCTTATCGAAGATCGAAGCCAAGGGTAAACTTAAAATATACTCCGGTATAGTGTGACGAGACAGATACGAAAGTTTGTCCGAGAAAAATGGGTAGGTACAAGATCTTGGGATCGAACTGGCCCAAAAGGGTTTGTACTGTGCATGAAGAGGGAAAAAATGTGTAACTTGACATAATGATCCGGTTAATAAGTTGTCTGTGCGTTTGTGTGGGTCATGGTGGTGGTAGTAATACTTTTGGTGATGTCAATCCAGAGGTTTTGGTTTGAAGGTTATGGAGATGGAGAACTATCGGAATTGTTAGATGATTGCACGGTTATTATCGTAGAACAGAAAGAATGAGTTTGCGTGTTTGCGTGTTTTCTTATTTTCTGATTTTATTGACTCAAATCGGATGACAGTCTTGCGAGGGCCGATGTTTTTTTACGTTTTTGCTTTTCAAGAGTTGGACATAGCGTAGGATAACAAACCGCGCATGCGCGGTTTGTTATGATATAATATACTCTGTCAACTCAAAACAAATAAACTGCTCAGCGTACGGGCATGTCACGCTGCACTCACGTTGCGTTACACTCACATAGATTGATACGGCAAATAGAGTTGCTATTACGACATATTTTCCCCTTTACAAAGAAACATCCATACCTTCCCAGGGAATAATTCTTCCTAGTCGTACATTTATTTGTCTGGTTTTAATTGTTTTTACCAATATGGGACCAGATGCAATAAGAACAATTACCAGTTAGTACGAGTGAACCACCTAATATTAAAATTGGATGGTTGCTTAAATTTTTGCTGACTCTTTCTTTTTCTAGTAATTATTGATTGTTTTATCTTATTTAACTTTTCTAACAGTTTTGGTTTCCATCGGTGGTGCAATGATTGTTTCTGGTGTATTTATGCCAAGTAATTTCCGGTGTTTCTTTCCGATTATTTTGGAAAGAAACAAGCAGATTATCGTAATTAGTGTGTTTTGTTTCCACTGAAGGTTTTGTAGGGGTTTTGGAAACGTGAAACAACTCAAGGAAAGTTTAAATATAATTTAAGTTTCTTGAACTGGGTTTTTCCGTTGTTGGAGAAGCAATCGGAGTTGCATTTGCAGCGAGTGGGGAAGTGTGTAAGTGTGTACGTGTGAAGTGATATACACATGACCTTGGTTTTTTACATTTTGTTCACAAACCTTGGTACTCGCATGGAGTAAATTGTTTAAAAGGGTATTTAGAGTAACAAGATGAAAAAAATGTAGATGGAAATGTTTGGGTAACGGTAAATTTTATGACACAGCAATTGGCCAATCATAGCCATTTGCCTATGTATCACTCTACACGACATTACTAATCATGTGATCGTAGGTTCCTTGTTTGTAAATTTTCTCGCCCTGGAAGGGGAACTCATTTTCAGTTGACGATATCCCCGCCTAGAGAGGCCAGACAGCTCGGTAGTAACGGCTCACACAAGGCAAAGACCACAAGCAGTATGGTATCAAGATATTTACAATACAGTACGCCGGGTAACTAACTTACAATACAATAGTACTGGGCATTTGTATCTGGTCACATGATCGTTTATGTCCGTGCACAATGACATCGAGTTATTTTCCACTTCAACCTAAAGACCGTTAAAATATTTTTTATGGTAAAGGATTAATTTTCCACAATCTGGTTGGCTAATTCTCGACAGTAATATTTAATGCTTTTATTTTGAATTATATATACAGATGTGTATCAATTTATACAATATTATTTAATTTAGGTAAAAAGATTATACATATATATTTATACCAACCAGTTATTTATCTTCTTTTTTTAGTTGCAATCTCTGAAAGAAAAAAAAGTATATTAACATAGTTATTTATATTCAATATCTGTCAATTTTTAAGATATTTTTCGAATTGTAACTGGATTTAAGACTATTGATTTTGAAAACTGCAAGAATTTTTGATATTCTTTGAGTTTATTCGCTTTTTTCCCCTATACATATATATATCTATTGAAACATCATGTTTACACAATTTACCAAACGTTTAGGTTCTAAATTAGGACAAAGAATAATGATCGGTGGTGCTGCGACTGCGGGGTTGACTTCATCTGCGTTGCTTTATGCTGATTCTTTAACAGCTAATGCAATGACTGCTGCAGAACATGGTTTACATGCACCAGCTTTTGAATGGTCTCACAATGGTCCTTTGGAAACTTTTGACCATGCTTCTATTAGAAGAGGTTACCAAGTTTATAGAGAAGTTTGTGCTGCCTGTCACTCTTTGGACAGGGTTGCTTGGAGAACTTTGGTCGGTGTTGCTTACACTAACCAAGAAGTACGTGATATGGCTGAAGAATTTGAATACGACGATGAGCCTGATGAACAAGGTAATCCAAAGAAGAGACCTGGTAAATTGGCCGATTTGATTCCTGCTCCTTATCCAAATGAACAAGCCGCAAGAGCTGCTAACCAAGGTGCTTTGCCTCCAGATTTGTCCTTGATTGTCAAGGCTAGACATGGTGGTTGTGATTATATCTTCTCGTTATTGACTGGTTATCCAGAAGAACCACCAGCAGGTGTTGTTTTACCAGCTGGTGCTAACTATAACCCTTACTTCCCAGGTGGTTCAATTGCTATGGGTAGAGTTCTATTCGATGATCTGGTCGAATACGAAGACGGTACCCCTGCTACTACTTCACAAATGGCTAAAGATGTCACCACTTTCTTGAATTGGTGTGCTGAACCAGAACACGATGAAAGAAAGAGATTGGGTCTAAAGGCTGTCTTGACCCTATCAACATTATTCTTATTATCTATATGGGTAAAGAAATTCAAATGGGCTGGTATCAAGACAAGACAATTCAAATTTAACCCACCAAAGAAAAATTGAAGGATTTCTAAATGATTAAGGCTCTTTTAGCACAATTTTTTTAATTTTTTTCAATCCCTCATCATTTAATTCATTCCCACTAATAATATAATAACAGAATAATTTCAAAAGAAATTATATTGTCAGTTGAAAAAAAAATCACATTTTTCAATAAAAAATCGATTTTCATCATATATATTCATATTAAAAAAAAACAAGAAGAATCCAAATAAGATAAACAAAATTCCTGAAAAAAAAACAATATGTTTTTGAATCACAAATATACATTCCGAGACATCATTTTTTATTTATTTATTTTAAGTAACAAAAGAAAGCAAAATTAAAAGAAGGATAAACACTAAAATGATAACTGATTAATCGAAATTCAGATATCCAACTATTGCCATTTTTTCTTTCACACACTTTCTTCGTTTTTTATTCCCATATAAAAAAGAATTAGAATCTAAAATCGTTTGTATATAACATCTTTGACTTTTAAATATATATCAATTGAACTATATCAATTCCAACCTTCCAACTTTCCACCTCCGCATTAATCTCAATTAATTTATCAAGAGTTGGCTGCATAATACTGTGTAAATACACATACCACTTAATCTCCACAACCCACACTCACCTTAACACATTAGTTGCAACTTACCAAGCACTAAATACAAATATCTAGATGCCTATATTCGTTCTAAAGGACTTCATGCATCTATATCGATCTCGATATCCACTTATTACATAATATTTCAGTTTTATATTGGCATGTCTGTTGCCCTAAATAGGAAAAATATTCAATTATTGATATATTAAATTCCCTCTTTAGGTAAAAATATTACCTCAACTAAATTAATATCATAACCGTTTAGGGTAAAGCCTTTTCCAAATCGCGTAAAAAATTCATAAATTGACCTCAAACACGTAAGGAATTGAATTCATTGTTTCGTTTCTTCTCTTTTTCCTATCCAATTTTGGTGCGTTCTACTGAGATCTTAGAGGGAAATGTTCGATACAATTTTTTTCATCATCTTTAAAGTTTCGAAAGTAATAGAAAGTTTCAGTTAAGTAATGTTAAGGTCTCTAAAATTTTATTAATTGATTTCCATGAGACTAGTGAAGAGAAAATTGCAACATCACTTCATCACGTCTTAAGTGAGTTTAGTTATTCAATATTGAAAGTTGGGTTTTTCAATTGATCTTCTTTTTGAAATAAAGTTTGATTAATTCCAGTGCCAGTTACAGTTGAAATTCGAGTAATTTCCCAGTATTCATTTGTTTAGTTAACTTTTATCTGAAAGATCATAGTCGAGTGGGAGGCTGTCGAAACAACACTTTTGTTTTCTTCAATCTCTGCTTCAAAATTTATCTTCTGCAATATATATATATAACTATATATATATAAATTGAAATTGTGAGAATTATTTTTGTTCTATTACTAAAAGGTCATAACTCTAAGGACTTCACAACATAAATAGACGTTGCCTACTTAACACATTCTGCTTTCCATTCGCTATAAAGATATTATAATTATAATTACCCATTATGCAACCTATTGCTACACCTGAAAAACGAGCCAAAAGAAGAGGTAGACCTCCAATTACAAAACACTATGCTAATCCTTTACAAAGTCCAATGGCTCAATCTTCCATACAGGTTCAGAAACAAGGTCTAACCGGTCAGAACACGTCAAAACCATTGATGAAAGTGGGAGTAATGACTCCATCCCCCCAAAAAAGAAAAAGATCAGAAAGCATATCATCTTCTAGTTCTTTATCTTTATCACAAGATGGGAACACTTCAACAAATGCTAGTATGGAATCTAAAGCTAAGAAGACTAATTACAGAGGTGTGATTTTATTAACTCCACAAAGACAGGGTATTTCAACACCAACTAGGGCTAAGTCAGCAGGAAATCCTTCCGATAGTGCACTATCTACCCCAAACTCTGTTTATACAAATGTGTTCTCCTCAACTTCGAGAGTTAATACACTTAGATCTTCCCCACCAACAGCGTCTCCTTTATTATACAACCACAAGAAAACTAAAACCAACTCATTTACCCCAAAACTTCAAAACGACTCATTTCAGTTATCAAATGTTGATTCAATTCATGATAAAAATATACTTGGGTCTGCAAATCATGGTGCTTCTACTTTTAGTTTGTCCTTCAACATTAATGCAGATGGTAGAGCATCAATTCAAGGTTCAATAAAATCATTAAGTATTCCTACATCTAATATGGATTCCAAAGATAAGAATTCTGCTACATTAGAAAAACCAATTGGGTCAAGTAACGATTCAAACAGCACAGAAGGAGATTATCCAGTGAACAAAGAACATGTTTTATCATTATTGAAAAACTTAAGAAATAACAAA
The DNA here is from genome assembly GCA_003705975.2 of Tetrapisispora iriomotensis. NCBI lineage: Eukaryota > Fungi > Ascomycota > Saccharomycetes > Saccharomycetales > Saccharomycetaceae > Tetrapisispora > Tetrapisispora iriomotensis. The sequence continues at coordinate 53,176 of PPKC02000007.1, forward strand.
GCTCTTTCTAATAACAGCAATACTTCAACCAGAACAACAGAGAATACTGAATATGTTACAAAAGAAGAAATTAAATTGCCTGTAATCCTTGAGACTTCTTCATCCAAACCATCCTCACCAAAAGTTAGTAAACAATCATCTTCGAAACTATTAGATTCAAACAATACATTAGCACTTCCCTCTACACCAAAAACTCATTTCCAATTTACCACAGGTTTTACCCCAATTGGAATTGACCAAATTCTATTAGATGAAACTATATTAGATACTCCAAGAAGAATCTTAAGTTCTTTTGATCATAAATTGTCAACTACTATCAATAATATAACAGGATTAATATCTCCTAAGGCAAAATTTTCAAACAAACAACCTGGTGCTTTGCAGACTAATCAGGAATTAGTATTTAAATTAACTAGCGGAGATCCCCTACTGTTGACAGATGAGTCTGCCAATGGATCTTCAAATACCACATCTCATAATAATAACGAAGTACAGAGTAATTTAATGTTGGCTTCACCAAAAAAGAAAAGACACTTCAATACACCTCCATCGTGGATAAATTTTGGTTCGCCCAAGGCATCCGACAATATAAGAGCAAATGCAACTCTGTTATCAACAGATGCAGCACAAACACATCCCTCTGAACACAAAACAATAAACATGCTAGATCCTTCTAATGCTACAAAAATAATTGCATCTCCAATGTTTAATGTATCAAGTTCTCCAAGGATTGATTTGTCAAGTCTGTCACAACAGTTTGATTTTTCATTCCATAATGACCATGATAATAAAGGGTCTATCTTATTAACAGCAACACCTAAACACGTAGCTGATGGCTGCGATGACCAAGAACTTCAATTACAAAAAGTAATCGAATGTACACCATTGATTCAACAAACCATGAATGGATCATTAAATTCTAAATTATTAGGTACCTTAAATATCGAAGACATTCAATCCGACAGCATCGATGTACAACAAAAAACCATTGTCCCAATTACAGCAATTGCAGTCGAACAAGATGACGCAAGAAACGCTTTAAGAAAGCTAATGAGTGACCGTTAAACATTATGCATCCATTTAAAATAAGACTTAACAAAGACGATCTTTTGTTTAATTCAATCTTTCGAACCAGCAATTTCATAATGAGATAAGATAATTCTGTATATGAAAATCATTCATGTTCGAGTCATATTTATAAACCATATCTATTCTTTAAAATTACTTAGTTCAATTTATGTTGTCTTTAATAATACAACAACTTAGTATCAATTCACTTATATATATATATATATATATATTCAAGTGGTTTTATATATCTAAGATCAGAGGCCTTGGATAACTTGTCACCATGAAAACTCGGCTAAGGTAATATTTCATCTATGAAAAACTTCCTTTAATTTATATGATATAAAAATATTTGAAGGTATAAACCATAAAGGGAGAGAATTTTTGGTGCAGTTCAAAAGAGCAAAAGTGGGTAATATTGTTTAACACAAGACTATAGTAATATAGAATTAGCTGACTAGTTCTATGGATCTATAATCTGATATTTAGAAAAAGTATACGCAAGTAGAATGAACTATGAAGACAATTTAGATGCTCCTGTTTGGGATGAATTAGATGAGCAACATTTAACAGATAAGAAGACTAATGTTAATCCTAATTTTGGAATTCCAAGCAATTTAAACAAAAGTTTTGAGAAATTGTCAACTTCAAGTGAAAGTGACGATGTACACACTGACCCTACTGCGAATTTTACTTCATTAAATGAGGAGAATCCATTTCAAACGTTTAGTGATAAAGCCAAGAATGATTTATTTAATAGCGATGGTGATAAAGATAAATCCAATGAGTTTTCAACAGACGTTGTTGACTTGAGTGATAAGTTATGGAATGGAGAAAATAATAATTATGGTGTCAAAAACCAACATTTAATAGATATCTTAGCTCCTGAGGAGAATGATCTTTTGGCTGATTTAGACCAGCATAGAAAGCGTTCAAAAGAATCGAATCCAAATATTAAGGGTGATTCGTTGTTTGAAAGTACTTTTCTCTCACCGATTAAAGTTAATGAAAATGAGTTTATTAAAAAAGAAAATACACAAAACAATATAATAACTGGAAATGAACATAAGAAACTAACGGTACTTTTCTCTTCTGCTAGACTACGCCGTAATCCCATTGCAAATGGTGATAGCTTAAATAAAAAACACGAGAACAAGTCGAAGTTAGTTGATCCACTTAATCACTTCGTCAAGAATAATGATACTATTCACTCTGATAATAATACTGAAGATTCAGCAGTAATAAAAACAAAGGCTGGAAGTTTATTGGAGGAAATGGAAAAGCCATTGTTTAATTTAGAACAGCGCCAATCTTTAAAAGATGAACTTACTGCTGAAGTATCAATTCACTCCAAAACATTTGATACTATTGATGAGGATAAATTATCTTACCAGAATTCAGACATAGAAACTAATGAACAAGATGTTGAAGCGCTTGAAGAAGCTATCCCATTTGAAATCGAAGTTAATGATCCTATTAAAGTGGGTGAATTGACTGCAATGCATGTAGAATATAGTGTTGCATCAAAATCTGATCTACTAGAGGGTAAATTTGCACAAGTGAGCAGAAGATATTCTGATTTTAGATGGCTTTATCGTCAATTACAAAATAACCATTGGGGTATAATAATTCCCCCACCCCCAGAAAAGCAAATAGTTGGGAGATATAAAAATGATTTTATGGAAAATCGTAGAGTGCAGATGGAAAGAATGTTAAATAAAATTGCTGAAGATCCAACATTGCAGAAGGACCAAGATTTTTTGTTATTTTTAACAAGCCCAAACTTTGTAGAAGACTCAAAAATGAGAGAACAATTTACTGGCTCCAAAGCTTCTAATGATAGTAATGATCTTTCAGAAGTTCATATTAGTGATATAATGCTATTGGGACCAGGAGAAGCTGAAATAGTTTCAAAAACAGGTGGTTTAGATGGAGAACAAAATAAAAGCTTTATTAGCATTTCGTTTTCTTCTCAACAAAAATATGAAGAGTCAGATGAATATTTTATTGAAAATATAGAATTATTAAAACTTTTAGAGGAACAACTAAGACAAATATTCAAGACCCTTGAAGTGCTTTACAGCGAGAGAAATTCTCTAATATTTATTTTGGAAGAATATGCTAATTCAATAAACACTTTAGCTAACCTTGAAGTTACCAAATCTGTATCTGACTTACTTACAAACTTTTCTCAAGTGCACCTCAGAATTAAGGATTCTCTAGAGCAAGTTTCTATACAGGAGCATTTAACTTTGGGGATTACATTAGATGCCTATCTAAGATCAATTATCAGTGTCCGTGCAATTTTCAACCAAAGGGAAAAATTAGGAAATCTGTTAGTAATGGCTGAGAGTGGCTATTCAAAAGCCAAAACTCAATTAGGTAAATATGATGCTAACAATTTACGTAATATGGATAAGTATAAAACAGCCAAAACTAATTTTGAGGCTACAAAAAGAAGATATGAGGTAGTTAGGAAACACTGGCAAGATACAGGAAAATTAATCAAGAGAGAAGTAAAAAAATTTGATAAAGAAAAGATAAAGGAATTCAGAAATTCAATCGAAATATTTCTTGAGGCATCAATAGAGTCTCAAAAAGCAAGTATTGAACAATGGGAGACATTTTATAATAACAATATGTAATTAGGAATATTTGTCAAAATTAGTAAAAATCAGTTGCATTATATATTTTTTTATATACAAGTTACTTAAAGTATGTTAAATCTAAAACAAAGCTTTTTTACTTTTCAATAGATTCATTGTAGTCATCCAAATTATCCTTTTCTTCTGTTCTTTCATCATCAAATAATTTGTTTAGTAGAGGAAATACTTTTTGTTGTTCGCCAATTTTGTTATAACTAACAATAAACCCATCAAATGCAAAACAGTACTCTTTTGCTAGTACAGAAATATTTTGATCTATCTGTGGCAATTTTGGATATCTTTGAGAAAAGTGTGTTAAGATTAATTTCCTGGCATTCATTTTGTTGGAAACTTCGATCGCGTCATTGATGGTACAATGTCTCTTCTGAATAGCATCTTCGACTAGGTCATTATCTAATGTAGCTTCATGGATTAATAAATCTGAATTTTTACCAATTTTTTCTGCAAAGTATTTTAAGTTAGGCCTTGTATCCCCAGAATATGATACTTTAAAAATGCTTTTAGAATATGAGTTCATGAAGAAAGAAATTGAATTTGAATATGCCCAATTACAATGAATTGCTTTACAGGTTTCAAACCTAGATATCCTCAAATCTTTATACATATTCTTGATATCTTCTAAATTTCTAAATGATGATTTGTCATCTAATTCTAGCTTCCTTTTTTTATTATTTGAAGATTTCATAATTTCATTAAATTCTTCTAATTCAATCGGTAAAGTTTGCTTCCTTATAAACTGACTGGCAATTAGGTGTTCACAACTTATGTAGCATATTTTATCTAATATATTTGGATCTTCATATACAAGCCATTCCTTTATAAATTTATCATATTGCCAAGGTGTCACTAAATATATCTTAGCATCTGAATCAAATTTATTATGCAAATACCACTCTTTCAATATACTAACAATTCCGAGATGATGATCAGCATGCAAGTGACTTAAGTACACCATTTTGAGACTTTTAAAAATATTTCTTAACTCCAAAGAGGAAAACATTCTTTTCATTGTACCCAACGTATTCTCACCAGCATCTAATAAGATACAACGCTGATCAATTGTATTGCCATTGTTTTCATATGGTAACTTGACTAATGTAGATACAACATTTCTATACTTAGAAGGTAATGCACTCCCGGTACCAAGTGTAATTACCTCGACATCTCTCTGTTTCTCTGGAGTACTATTAAAATTATTCACGTTAACTTGATCATCGACTAAAGCTGCCTTAGATGCCATATCTATTTTTTGAGATGCAATATGGCGGTGGTATAAGTTGTTCCAAGAGAACGGTTCCTTAGTTGTAGTCAATATTCTATACTTCGTTTCAGATTCAGTTTTATTACTCACAATGTTAGATTTAGTATATGGTACAATTTCAAAAGTATTTTTATCTGAAAATATATGCACCTTATCAGCTTGAATCATAGTAGGCTTTAGAGGATATTCTTGTTCCTGTACCATTGATGAACCACTAGGTATTTCATCCCATTTTTTGAATAATTGAAAGAATTCATTTGAATAGAGTCTGTCAGTCCTTGGTAAATTATAGTTATTTATTTGCAAAGATTTTAGTTTTAATATTGTAGAAACAGCTCCTTTAAAAACAATATTATTGGGCGATATTTTTGTGTGTGAAATAAAATGTTCAGTATTTGTTGGGAATATCTCCAGTAACGATATTAATGCATCTGATACAGTTACTTCATTTCCCAATAAATAATATACAGCACCTAAATTGGAAGAATCGTACTTTTCTTTGAAATGACTTATAAAGTTAGCAATGTATGAATCATTAGGAATGTCTAGTATTAATATTTTTATGAAATCACGTTCCTTCTCTAAAACTTGATCAGAAGTTACTACTGTACCATTTTTTAAGGTGACTGACTCACCTTTAGTCAATTGTGCAAATAGAGGCCCCTTTGGTACTCCTAATTTCATAGCTTCTTCTACTTTAAATTTACCTCTAATAGGATTGAAATTAATTTCATAATTGGTTGTTGAACCTAAGGAGCTAACACCAATTGTTTTGGGTAAGTTTACATTAAGGTTAGGATCTGTGGATGGATCATATTTATCTGTCGGAGCATGTTTCGGAAACATGTTTTTAACAATATTGCCCAAAGCCAAACCTTCAACATTATTAAATAACTGATGAGCATTAGTTTCATTTTTATTTTCTATGACAATTGATTTAACCGTAATCAGTTTGTCCTTGTATAGGTCATCATTTTTCAATATTTTCGTCTGTAAACTTATACCAAACCTGAATACAAAATATCTCCAAGTTGAAACAATATAATTTATGATCGAGTTACCATAAATCAAATTTAATTTATCTCTTCCTTGATCTGCGACAGTCAAAATCATTCCTGGCAAACCACCAATCGAACTCCAGTCTAATTCCCCAGTTAGAAATAGATTTTCTAATTTCGAGACTCTTATTTTATTTTCTGTTAAACATCTTTGAGAACCTTCTGAAATTTTACCAAAAAAATATTTTTCACCATGCTTCGATTGCAACAACAACAATGGATGTGCAGTGTCTGACGTTGGATATGCAATGGTAGAAAGAGTAAACATGCCTGTATGTTTACTTTCAAAATGCTTTCCAATCTCTCTCTTACTCACAGACTTAAATTTCGGTTTTGTTTTATAATATCTAATACCCAACAAACTACTTTGTAATTGTGAACACAACAAAAGTTTCCTAAATTTATTTCGATCGATTAATAACGACAGCGTGAAGAAGAACTCTTGAACTCAATAGATAACAATAAAATACAAAATTAATTTTAAAGAAGATTAAATTTGTCTATTGTCAACCTTTTTTACCTATTCTGTGGAATTTGAAGCCAATTTGAAAACCAAAAAAGAAAACCTAATCCAAAATAAACCTAATAAATACTTTGCAATCACAATTGTATAGTATTAATTAACAATAACTATTCAATTGAAATCAATTCTGATACTAAATTTGCGATGAGCTTGTCTCACTAACTATGTTCTAATTTAAAAATGAAAAATTTCAATGCCCGAAATAATTTTCAAACAAACCCTAACTCATTTAAATAGCCCTAATCATCTAAATCCTAACCAAAATAAAACCCTAAACATCACGTGATAATATATTTAAAAAGGAGTCAGGGTATGTCACATGTAAAAAGAGTCAGTTATAGTTCCCCTACCCGAACATCGAACTTGTCCTAATTCGTCATTTAATCCTCGAGATGAGATGATTAAATAAGCAATGAATTAGTATATTACTATTATATATTTAGTCAATTAATTCCAGAGTTAAACACTTAATATAAGGTAATATGAATTAGTAAATGTTGTAGAATGTTTGATAATTTTGTTTAGAAATTGTTATATAAAGTCAAGCTTTAATTATTTTATTGTGATTTGGTAGTTATCGTTCCATATTAATCGTTGATTCCCTTCTTTTGAAAGGTTAGTTCTATTGGAACTGAAATCATTATAAATATTATACTCATTATCCCTCTCACTATAGCATCAAGTTACTCAGTCAAATTTAAAATGTCAGTTAAACCAGGCCGTACTATTTTAGCTTCTAGCATTTCTAACACTTTTGTTGAAGAAATTAAACAAAGAGTTCTTAAAATGAAACAAACCCAACCTGCTGGTCCTTTATTGGTTGGGTTTTTAGCTAATAACGATCCTGCAGCTGAGATGTATGCTAATTGGACACAAAAAACAAGTGAATCGATGGGGATTCGTTATGAGCTAAGGAGAATTGAGGATAGAGATTTTTTAGAAGAAGCCATTATTGAAGCTAACAGAGATGATCAAGTTAATGGTATTATGGTTTATTTCCCTGTTTTTGGGAATGCACAAGATCAATATCTCCAACAAGTTGTATCAAAAGAAAAAGATGTTGAAGGTTTGAATCATGTATATTATCAGAATCTATATCATAACATCAGATACCTTGATTCGAATAAGACTCAGAAATCTATTCTTCCATGTACACCATTGGCGATTGTCAAAATCTTGGAATATTTGAAAATATACAATGCTTTATTGGCAGATGGAAATAGATTGTATGGTAAAAAAATAGTGGTAGTCAATCGATCAGAAATTGTTGGAAGACCATTAGCTGCTTTACTTGCAAATGATGGTGCCATTGTATATTCTGTTGATATAACTAATATACAAAAATTTACAAGAGGAGAAGGGTTGAAATTTTCAAAACACCATGTTGAAGATTTAGGAGATTTTTCCAATGACCTATTAAAAGAGATTTCTCAAGATGCTGATGTTATCATAACTGGTGTTCCATCGGAAAATTATACGTTTCCAACTGAGTACATTAAGGATGGTGCAGTCTGCATAAATTTTTCTTCCACTAAAAATTTTGATGAATCTGTTAAAGAGAGAGCATCTCTATATGTTCCTAGCACAGGTAAAGTTACCATATCAATGCTATTAAGAAATATGTTCAGATTGATTGATAATGTAAACAAGACAAAGGGAGCAAATTAGTTCTTGAAAACAAACTAAAATTGGTATAACACCATTGTATTTAGTTCCTTAGATATATGTCAGATGTGTATATTAGATATAGAGGTTTTTACAAATTGATGAAGAATGTATAAGATGATTAGTAAAACACTGTCTTTGATCTGACACTGTCATTGAAGTGACAGTGTCTTAACATAATACCTCTATCGACTAGTCGGGTAATTTAATTGAAAGTTGAATCTTGAAATAAAAATGAAAAAAAAAATTTTCGATGTTTTGCGATGAGCTTAAAAATGATCACTCGTAAACCATGGAATATAAAGGTGGAATATTATTATCAAAATCTTATTCTATCATACAATAAGAACTAATCTACTATTTCAAATTACAACATGGCTGCTGTAGAAAAAACCCACGTTAAATTTGGTGACGATGTCGATACAAATCTTGAAAAGATTGCGAAAAGTAAGGTTGGGACAGGAAAACCTGTGGACAAATATGCCATAAGTGATAGTGAAAGTGAAGATGAAGAAGATGCACCTGAAGAAGAAGGTATGTCTCAATCTAGAGAAACCGTCGATCACATCATGAAGATTAGAGAGGATGCCAAAAAGTTAGAAGAAAAAGCATTAAAAGAAAAAAGAAGGCAACAGAATAAAGCATTTTCTAAACAACAAAAGGAAAGTAAAGAAAGAAAAACCAGTTTGAAGAACTCTCAAATTGAAGAAGTAGGTGAATTAGAAGAACTTTCAGAAGATTTTTTCGATAAATTGGAAACTGCAGAGTCAAATATCAATTCAGTGACTTCAATTCCAAAACATATCAACTTTAATGAGATTGAAATCGATGATAAATATATCCCTGAAGTAAAAGAACAATTAAAGAAGAAAAAGAGAAAAACATTGAAAAAATTAAGGGCTACTTCTTCAAAAAAAGGACCTGTAACTGTGATGGTTCTACCAGAATCTAATAATACATCTACCATGGCACCAAAAAGAGAAATTCAAGTATTAAGCACCAAAGATAGATGGTTAAAAAGAAAATCAATTTATAGAAAAAAATGATTATCTTCAAATATTGAATAGCCATTTATAATGAAAAAAACATAAACAAATATAGCATTTTACATACATAATATAATATCATTTAGTCTTAAAGTAATAAATTTCAATATCGAAATTTGTTATTCTGAATCCAAACTTTGCTTGTTCATTTTGACGTCCTGAAAAATTATGAATAATTTCAATTATCAACAAATTATTAGAAAATATTAATTAATGGTTACTAAATATTAATGCAAAAGTTTTTATTATATTAAATAGCTACAATATCGTTAGTTATACTATGGGAATTTTTTGGATAATGACACTGCTTTTTTAATAGGAGTGACTGAAGTTCTTCTAAGTGCATAAGATTGTGCAACTTTCTTTTTCTCTTGAGATGCAGTGGTGCTATCACCCTTTTCATTTGGGGATGTGGACGATTCATCAACTTCTGACTCTGAAGAAAACACACTACTTAAATTTAGGTTCTCTTCAACTATACCGTTTCGATAATCCACTACTTTCTTAGGTAAGACACCAATGGCAGAATTTTCAACAGTCGGGGTTAGCATTCCATAATTCAATGAAGTAATATTATTTATTTTCGCTGAGCTTGGAATTGGGACCACGATAGTATTTGCTTGTTTCGTAACAGGTGCCGAATCTATCTCTTTGATATTTCTATTATTTCCAGTGATTCCTAAATCAGAATCTCTTAGACTTGAATATTTACTAGTACTATTCCGTTTATGCAAGCCTGGTCGCAGACCCGCACCATATTTATAAACTACTCGAGAATGTTTAGAGGTTGGTGAAGTAGAGAATGAAAATGAATGTGAGGTGTTTCTAGTTGGCGCAGTTGAAAGATCTGACAATCTCCTGTTTTTCTTGGCTTTGCTTGGTGAAAAGAATTTATCATTTGAAGCTCTTCTAAGATGACCCACATTTTCTCTAAATAGTAATAGCGTTTTTGATGACTCCATATCAATTAAATTATCATCCAATACAGTTGATAAATGATTACCACTAGTACCATATTTATCTACAGACGTCTTATTAACATCAGCTTTGATGCTAGGAGTAGATTTGATTAAACCAAAAGACATATCATTGAATTGCAGTGGGTTTCTAATAGCAGAAGATACTATTAATTTTCCTTTTAACTTAGTAATAGCACGATCTAGTGCTAGTTCCTGGGAACAATGATTCTCAATAATTGAAACTTTAGGCCAAGTTGCTCTCGCTCCATTAGTAGTTTCACGTAGAAGAAACTCTTGCGAAGGATTTGTAAGAAGCTCATTAAATCTGAAGATCATTTTCACGTCTGGAAGAATTGTAATATCCCCAGAGTACTGTTGCGATAAGACTGCTCTACACTTCATCATCACATTTTTAGCAAAACCTAACTCCCCACCAATTTCTAATGCATGCACAATTTCATCTGACATAAAATTGTATATGTTGTTTAAATTCCTTTTAAACTTAGCACTTAATTCATCTTGAATATTTCCACCAACACAAGATAAAGACATTTTTAGCAGCGGAAACACATGCAAATTGACTTGACATGCTATGATATGATCAACATTAAACATTTCGGACAAACGATCAATTGGCAAGTCGTTATCAACAGATCCATCAACAAACTTCACCGATTTACTACCGTTCCAAGCTCTTCTTTCACCAGTTTTTGGATCTTTTTCATAAAGGTTAGTTGCAGGAAAAATTCCAGGTAATGAACATGAAGCACACACAGCAGACCAGATTAACACATTTGGGGCAGTTAAATTATTTAATAATCTTGGTTGTTCAAAAGTTGACGCAGGAGAAACTGTAATATTTAAAATCTTCCCAGTTCGATTATATGCTTCCCTAAAAGTCAGATCTCCTAAAAATGATATCATAGTTTTAACCAAATTCTTATTATCAAACCAGGTCCCATTTTTCAAAAATCTTGAAATTTTTATCATAAAATTTTCACTGTCACTTTTATCACTATCATCTTTGAATATATTAAATTCCGAATCTAATACTCTTTCGAGTAAATCAGGAATCTCATCTTTGTTATGGACTGATAAAATACTGGCAACAATTGCACCAGCACTACTACCACTAATAACTCTTGGAATTAAATCCAATTCAAACAACGTAGCCAAAACACCGATATGAAATAGACCAAAAGTCCCTCCACCACTTAAAACCAAGGCAGTTCTACCGATATTCCTTCGAGTTTGTTGGAAGATTGCCAACAAATAACGATCATCCAACTCATTCTGGTTTAGCAATTCATTAATACAGGCGTTTGATTCTTTTATATAGTCGTCTATGACATATTTTGTACCAATGTGTGTTTGTACATATAAATTAACGTTACCCATGTTTCCTAAATTTCGGACCCAACTGGTACGAATAATATATAGCATTTTGGAATAGTCCTTCTTCAATCTGGCTTCTTTCATCCTTCTTGTTAAATTTTCTATTAGTTTATAATCATATAATTCTGACTCAATCTTCTGTTTCCATTGAACCTTGTTTGTGACACTGTCAAGCTTGAGAGAAGCCTCTTTCCATTCTTGAAAAGACATCGCGTGTCTTCTTTCAGATAATAAACGTTGCATTAACAAATCTCTTTCATAATCAAAACTATTAAACACTTTATTTAATAGGTATTTAATATTCAAAATATTCAGATTCCATTTTGTTATATTTGTAGTTATAGGTTGCTCACAATCCGGATCTAAGTTAATAGGATAACCATGGTTGTCCACACCTTCTTTGACATGCTCCACAAACTCTTTATCTTTAATTTCATTTTCAAGGTCAGAATCACCAAACTCAGAATCACCATCCACATATCCACGACTACCGTCATTACTGTCACAATTTTCAACTATCTCTTCAATCTGAACAGACTTATTCAAAATATCAGACGTCGACGTCTCAAGAAGACATTCAGATCCGTTATCTGTATCCACTATTATACTCTTCTTGGGATAAGTACACTTAAACTTATTTCCACCATTATCCCTACCCTTCAATAAATGCTGATAATACTTTTCAATCAAATGTTGCGTGACTTGAAAAGTCTGAGGTGCTCCATATTCCATCACTAACTCACACTTAACTTCAACTTATCTCTTCGTTATAAAATTTAAAACTATTTTACAATTTCAGTTCTTTTCAACTTATATAAACTTAAACTGAAACTTTTGATTATCCCCACAGTCTACTCCTACAAAATTTCTCGAGCTATTTCCAATAGTTTCCTATCAAATGAAAAAACATTAACTTTCCTTATATACTAAATACACAATTATCTTGATTCTAATTCAATAAAATCACCTGGCTTGTACTTATACATTCTAAAGTTCCTTAATCATTTTCCTTGCTTGTCAGCCATATCAGTTGCTATTTTCAGCTTTACAAATTTTATTTCATTGTACTCATCGATATTATATTTCAAGTTCGGGTCTAATAAATTTATTTCCCCTTAGAAATGCGCGTAGGAATATTACAAGAATGTCATCTCGGGATCGTACCTGAACTGTCATCACCTCTTGATGGCAGCTCTCACCATTCAATTGGTTTCACAGGTTAACGTCAATTGATGAGATTGATGGTGGTAGATGATGCATCAACTGTTCAGCTCATTGGAAGGAGGTTAGGTCAATTTCAGGTCAGGAAGAATAACTTTTTATTATAGTGTACTTGAGGAATTCTAAATATTATACATTTTTATTCAATCTTTATTTATATATATAAATAATGAAATTTCATTGATGCTTGGATGTTCTGGATGTGAATTGCTATTGATTTCATGGATCAAGGAATGGTTTCTGTATTGCTTTAATCGGTAAATTTGTAAGAACCAGTTCCCAAAGTGATAGAACCACCTCTGTAAGAGCCTCTTTTCATTTTGTTTTTATTCTTGGTAAAATCTTTACCTCTTACTTTACCTAATTTTTCGTTGGCCATTTCACCCCATGTACCAGCAGCACCTTTGTAGGTGTTGTCTGTTAGATCCCAAGATTCGAAGCTGATTTTGTTTCTTTCTATTCTGGAGAAATGTCTTCTTTGACCGTCTTTAAGTTCATCAGTACCAGCTGATATGTTCAATTTTTCTTGTTTATTCACGACTGGTGTAGGAGTAACTGTTCTGGAAGAATCTTCAGAACTTTCTTCATTTTTTGGTTTTTTGGAGGATTCATCTTTGGATTCATCTTCTCTGACTCTTTTCTTGTTATCAGCCTCGTCTTCAGAAACTGAGGAGTCTGAGGAGTCCGAACTAGAGTCGTTAGAACTGGAATCAGAAGAACTAGAATCAGAAGAACTGGAGTCAGAACTAGAGCTGGAGTCAGAACTAGAGCTGGAATCAGAAGAACTGGAGTCGCTAGAAGAGCTCGAGTCGCTAGAAGAGCTCGAATCAGAACTAGAACTGGAGTCACTAGAACTGGAGTCACTAGAACTGGAGTCACTAGAACTGGAGCTTGAACTAGAGCTTGAGCTTGAGCTTGAGCTTGAGCTTGAGCTTGAGCTTGAGCTAGAGTTAGAGCTAGAACTAGAACTAGAAGAAGAACTAAAAGAAGATTCAGAATCACTTGAAGCACTGGAATCAGAACTGGAGCTGGAATCAGAACTGGAGCTGGAATCAGAACTAGAGCTGGAAGAACTCGAACTTGAACTTGAACTCGAACTTGAACTCGAACCAGAAGTCGATAATTCTTCCTTCTTTACTTTATCACTTAATTTTGGTGGACTAGATCCCATTTTATATTATCTTTTGATGACTGATTTTTTACAACCTATTCAAAATGAATACTCCAAACAACCCAAATTTTAACTCCAATCCTTTATAAGGTTGAAAATTGTACAGGTTGCATCGTATTCCACTTGTTTAAACAATCATCATCATCCAATACTGTAAATTAAAATTGTGTTAATGATGAATCCTTAGGCATCAAACATACACATTTCAAGCTCATCGAGAATTTTTTTCATAATTTTTCAATATTTTCAATGAACTTTTTTGAAAAAAATTGAAAAATCTTGAAAAATTGAACAGTCACAAATAAAATTGTTTAAATAAAAATGGTGACAGCTTCTCTGTAAGTTACAGAGTTTATGATGGTAAGCTTATATCAAGAATGGGAGTTATATTAAGTTATCATTTGTAATAATTTTAGTGTTGATTTATTATAATCTTCTAAAATTTTGATTCGAATTTACTAAATTACGATATTATTACACAATATGTGATTACATATTTTTTATTTAAATGCTGATTTGTATATATTAAATTTGAAGAGGGATGAATAGGCGTGTGTGTGAACTATTACTCTTGTTGTATTTCGTTAATGTTTTCATTTATTAATGCTTGTGAAGATTCAATTTTATTTTGAATTTTTTCCATTATATTTCCTGAGAATTCAATAATTTCAATTATTTTTTTATTATAGTTGTTTTTCTTTCTATCTAATTCTAATTCCATTTCTTCCTTTTTCAATTTCGTGGAATTGATTAACTGTTGTGTTTCCAATACTTTTTCTTTCAATTTTTTATTAGCTTCATTAATTTTTCTTTCAATTTTTTCAATTTCAATTTTTTGTTTTAATAATTTATTATCACTTTCTTGTTTATTTAGTTCGAAATTCGAGTTTGCATCAGACAATTTTAATTCAACTGTTTCAATCATCTTGTTTTTATCCATCACTTCTTGTTTTAAAGATACTAATTTAGCTTCTAAATTCACATTTTCTTTTTCAATAGTTTCAATCCTTTCTTGAATTTCGTTATTCAAAAGTATTAAATTATTTTTGATTTTGTTAGTGCTTAAATCATTACTAAACAAACTATCAAATTGAATAGGGGTACCGTTATTAATATCTTGGTTATAGTTATTTTTGATTGATTCATTGATAATGAGTTCAAAATCATTTTTATTTATACTTTTATGCCCCAGGTTCTTTCTTTCATAAATTAATGTATCTAATGATAAATCATATTGTCTTAATGTATCGTTTAATGCCTTCATTATGGCTTCAAACTCAATTTTCAATGACTGAGTGCTGCTGACATATTTATCAATTTGATCATTTGTTTCATCCAACTTCTTATTTATATTTTCAATTTCTAAATTCTTATTTGTTATAAGATCAATGGAAATATTTTTCTCCTTTAACATGTTTTTAATGTTATTGATTTCCAAGTTTATTTTTTTAACATCTTCATCTTTTGCAATTTTTTCATTTGACATTTTTTCTAATTTTTGTGACCATTCATTACTCTTATTTTCCATTCCACTTACATATTTTTCAAATTTATTTAAATCACCTTTTAGTGCAATATTTTTATCTCTTAATAATTTTAAATCATCAAATATTCTATTTAATTCAGAACACTCAGAATTCAAAGTTTCCGTTTTAGATTTTAAGTTTCTTAAATCAATTTCAAATATTTGATTAAACTTGTTAAATTCATCATTTAAATTTTTGAAAATTGTTTGAAAATTGTCATCCTCATTTTTCAAATATTTTTTATAGCATTCAATAATATAATTTATGCAAATTTGTTCAATCAATACTTCATATTTATCTTGTCTGGAATCCTGTTCTTCTTGTGTCAGAGGTAACTTATTTTGTTCATTGATAATTGTTAAATCTTGTGTATTTTCATTTAATAAAGATCTGTCCAAAGTTTTCAAAGATTTATCCAGTTTAATATTCGTTTTAACTAACCAATGTAACATACCTAAAAATTTATGCCATCCATTACCACCCACTGCTGAAATTTGTGATTTGTTAATAGTATCTAAATATGGGTATTGTAGAATTTTTAAAATTTGATATATTTCTAATTCAATCGATTTATTACCTGAATTAAATTTATAACCTGGATCTAAATTTTGATACAACCATTGGAAAATAATCAAAAAACTTTTTTGAGTTGGTTGTCTCAAAGTTTTTTCAGTTATCGGAAGATTAGTTTCAATTTCAAACCTATTATTATTTAAGTAGTTTACAATATCTTGTTGCATTGCACTTTGAAAATTCTTGTCTCTTAATGGCCTTGGATCTCTAGCAGCTGAATTATTAGGAATATTATCAATGGACGTATTCATGTTTGGGGCAAGCTCATCGTTATTATTCAAATATGGTATCATCGAATGTCTTTGCAACGCATTAGAATTACCACCCATCTGAGCATTATGATACAAAAATGACTTTCTTTTTTGATTGTATAAGGGATTAACACCAGAAACAGTTGACCTTAATTTTTTCCTATTATTAGACGCACCAGAGTTCTTGGCAATACTAGACTGAATCATATCAGTTAGTGCAACATTAGATAAACTTGTTCTCCTCTTTACACCATTCGTATTAGCCGTGGGAAGCGGAATTTGTGAAGTAAACATTTGTGGATTCAAATTGTTAAGCACCGTTTGCTGTTGTTTCTGCTCTTGAATCTTTTGCATACCAGAAATTTAAAACCAAAATAAACAAAACAAAAGATATAGTTCTGACTATACGCTACTATCGACTCCACTCAACAAAACTATCGACTATAAAATTTCTATTCATTTACTTATATATAATTCAATAAATCACTTTCAGTTTTTTTATCTTTGTTTACTTTTTTATATGAATAAATTCATTGTTATTACTTTAAAATCAGTTTTCGCGAGCGTCACAAAATACAAATGAATAGTTTAAACAGCTGAAAATACCATATATATATCCGAATGGAACTCAAGAAGACGCTGAAATCATAGTCAAAGAACAGTGAAAACAATAAGAATCCAAGTGGTCTTTCGAACCAAGTTATTTGACCTTAAACTGAATATAATACAGTATTTCAGGGACATCACATGATACGAATAATGCTGTTAAGTGTAATTACCATTATAAACGACAGAGACACAAGAGAACACTGATAAATCATTACAAACCTCTATGAATTGTATTGCAATGGGTCACACCACCTTTATCTACCACATTTGGTCTTCTTTAATGATAATGTCACACTGTCATCTTGTTATATTCACTATAATAAAGTCATTTCAAATTTTTTTCACCCAAATTTGAAAAAATGTCAAGCAAAAAAAGTTTCACAAGCATAATTCCAATTAAAACTGTCGATGACATTGATATTAAAGTTATGCTATGTGGAGTTAAATAGGTTTATTTGTATTTAATCTTGTTTATTTAGTAATAATTAGGTTGTTAAATTGGTGCCATAATAGAAAAAACTCGAAATTTTGAATAATAATGTCTTGGGACGACGATTTTGCTGCTACTAATGATGATGACCTGTTGATGGAATCTTGGGATGCTGAAGAAACCATTGAAGAGAAGAAACAGAAGGAAGAGGAATTGAAAAGGGAAGAGCAGTTGAAGAAGACTTTAGAAAATGCTAATAAAAAGAATAAACATAAGAAGACGTCTACTGATGAAGTATTGATGGAAATTGATACTTTGGATGAAGAAACCCGTAAAGAGTTGATTAAGAAAGCTGAATTAGAATCTGATTTGAACAATGCTACTGATTTGTTTGGTTCTTTAGGTGTTGCTGAAGAACATCCAAGGGCTTTGGCTTTGAAGAAGGAACAAGAAATGAAAGATTTGATGAAACCAGCTGCTTTGACTAAGAACACTCCACTTGAATCTCATCCTATCTTTGATGCTGAATCGAAGAAAGATTTCCAAGAATTGAAAAAGGCATTAACTACTGCCATTACTCCATTAAATGAAGTCTCTTCTCTGAATTATGCTTCTTCTTTAGCAATTGATTTAATAAGAGATGTAGCTAAACCAATGTCTGTTGAATCCATTAGACAAACTATTGCTACTTTGAATGTTTTAATGAAGGATAAAGAAAGACAAGAAAGACAAGCAAGATTAGCCCGTGTTAAAGGTGGTACTGCTACTGGTGGTGCCGGTAAAAAGAAGGCTAAAGCTAAAACTAACTTGGGTGGTGCTTTTAAGAAGGATCAAGACTTCAGTTTGGATACTGAAGATTTTGGTGATTTTGGTGACGATGACTTCATGTAATTTGACGTAGATAAAAATATATATAGATAACTAATTCTAATAACAAGAATACATGTAGTCAATCAAATTAAAAATCGAATGATAAGTATAGAAAAAATATAGGTTATATGCGTTGAAAGCAATAATTCATTTAATTCATTTAAAATACTCTTCAACTTGAGGTAAGTAAGATCTCAAAAATTCAGTGTTCAACTCAATTTTTTCTGTGGTTTGTCTTAAGTTTTGATCATACAATGAGATATCTTCATTTTCAAAGATGGAATTAAATTGTGCTAACAAGTCAGCGCCAGCATAGTTAGCAAAACCAAAACTAACAAATCGAGAGATAACGATACCATTGATTTTTAATCTTGGGAATAATTTAGGTTTCATATCTTCAACGTATTGGATGAATGGTTTGTGAACATATGGATTTTTACCAAAAGCTGTAGCTAAGAATTGAACATTCATTTCTTCAATACTAAATAGAAGATCGAAAACAAATTTGAATAATTCTGGATTTTTAACTTTACCTAAACATGTTAAAGTAATTTCTAATTCATTCAATGTAGCAGTCGTTAACCTAGAGGCAACCTCTTTACATAGATCCGCACTTGTATTAGGTTGAGATAAGATAGCACCTAAAACAACTAATCTATTAGATTCCTGAACTTTTTTAGAGTTGAAAATTTCGAATGCAGCTTCAACAACTTTAGAATGTCCCAATGAACCTGTAAACTCCAAAACTAAATCAAAAATTTGTGCTTTCTCCAGCTTTGTTGGAATATTATCATCAAGAACCAAACTTGGAGAATGCAAATAAGCAATTGCATCTTCTACAAATGGTTCAAAGAGAGCAATGATTTGTGCATCTAATTTTTTAATTATTTCTTCAGAACAACTATTGAAAATTAGAGTTCTCATATGAGAGAATTTTGCAATAATTAACCTCCAAACACAACTATCAGTCAAATCTTTTAGTTCAAGAATAGCTGAAGTCAGTTTTAAGAAGTCTGAAAAGGAATTAACAGCTGCTACGTCAGAAATCAACACAATTTGCGATCTGCTGCTCATATTTTTTACATTCTCAAAAATGTTCTGTAGCATCTCCTTAGATTTGTAATTAACTCTATAGAAACCATAACCATCGGTATTGAAAAAATCGAAGCTACTTTCAGAACTAATCTCCATTAACGAGGAATCATATTCTAATTTGCTATCCATAACGTTATCCTTAGTCATCATTAAAGGAATCCACCATTTTCGTTCATTGGTATCATTACCTGTCTTTTGGGTATATCTTTTCTGTGATAATTTCAATAAATTTCCTTCTTTTTCTACATCAACTATTGGGTAGCCTAAATCTAAAATCCAAGGTTTGATTCTTGATAAGACATCAATATCATTGACTTCACTGATGCTATTAAATAAGTCAACCATGGTAGCATTCTTAAATTTATTTCTTTTTAAATACAAGGCCACACCTTTCAAAAAGTTAGCTTGACCCAAGTATCCACTTAACATTTGTAAAACAGAGAAACCTTTTAAATAAGAAATAGTATCGAAGACTTGATCGATAGAATTTGGATCGTGTACGTCAACTCTAATTGGATGGGACTCATCTAACGAATCCAAACCCAAAGCAATCTCACGTGCATCTAACATATTAGATGAAGCAATGTTCCACTCTGGAAATAATTGACCAACAGCATAGTTACCAACCCAGGTAGCAAAACCTTCGTTAAGCCATAATTCATCCCACCAATTCATGGTGACTAAATTACCGAACCACTGATGTGCAACTTCATGACAAACAACAGAAGCAACTTTTTTAGCTGCCTCTGATATTTGAATATCTTCAAGTTTACCATCATACAGAACTGCGGATGGTCTGAAGGTGATCAATGAGAAGTTTTCCATTGCGTTGTGAGAATAAGATTCTACACACACAATATCTAACTTTGGCAGTGGGTATGGAATCTCAAATAGCTCTGAGAACAAGTCTACTACTTTCTTAGTAACGCTCATAGCAAATTGACCCAAGTGGGCTTTACCTTTAGCAGTAAATAATCTAATTGGTAGAGAACCTTTTGAGTTAGATGAACCATCCTCAATATTATAACCATCTAATGTTGGATAAATTTGTTTCTCGGTGGAATCTTCAAGAAATTCATATTGGCCAACTGCCCATGCAACTAAATATGAAGACATCAATGGGGATGTGTAGAAGGAATGGGTTGTTTGACCATCTGATGTCTCTGTCTTCTCTTCTGGCATGTTAGATAAAACAGTCAAATCTTTATCACAAGTGATATGTATTTTAAAGTGAGACTTCTTGTTTGGCTCATCTAAACAAGGGAATGCTCTTCTTGCATCAGTAGCTTCAAATTGGGTAGATAACATCCATCTGTCTTCCCCCGTGATAACATCTTTATAATTTGAACGATAGAAACCTGACATGTTGGTTTGTAAAATACCATCATAATTAATAAACAATTGAACATCTTTTGTAATTTCAACAGGGAATTCTAAAGAGACAATCTCAGTTATCTTGTCATAGGACTGCGAAGTCATCACAAACTTTTCATCACTGCCACTGAATTCAATCCATGCTTCATTGATAACTATATCTCTAGTATGCAATTGAATAATATTACTAGAAACCTGATGCTTCAAATCAATAGCAACATCACCTTTAAAAGTATTATTCAAAGTGTCTAAATCTTTAATCCAGATTGTATACAATTCTGGTGTGAAATCATTTGGTAACAAAAATTGATTACTCATTGTTTTTGACAGTTTCTTCTCAGTTACTTCAATTATTCGAAGTAATCCTCACCAAAACTTAAAATATACCCCAGATAAAGTTTAGAGATCAACGGATCCTCAAATTTAACCATTGATGATAACGAACATTTAGTTATCATCAATCAATGAATTTTATTTTGAGACTAAAATTTTCATCGTCGCTGCTATTAATTAAAATTACAATATGGTTGCTTATTGATATATTATCAACTCGACAATAGAAAAATGGATGGTCATAGACAATAACCTCAATTGAACTCCCAACAAGCGATCCAAGACTCTAAACCATATTTATAATCAATTGGAATGTTTTATATCGTGATTCCCAGAATGACAATCGAACCAGGTGAAGTGTCACAAATTGTTGATGATATCAATTAATTGCCAAAATGGCATGCTAAACCAATTGGGGTGATTTGAATACTGGGCCAGTATTTTTATGAGTTAGTTGAAGGTTGTTTTATACTCTTAATAGCCGGTATCACTAATTAAGTTGCTTTTGAAAGTACCATGTTATCGCATTTCCTACGAAATGTTCTAACTGAAAAGTGACTTTTAGTGTAAACAAGCTCTCTCGAACTGAAATGCAAAGCTGATAACACTTTGTTGAAGTGATACTCACAACTGTATAACATAAATACAACGTTCAATGTTCATTATTTAGGTTGTGATAATTAGTTCCATTGTCAAGAGGGTTTAAAGTTGTTTGACAATAGCCAATTTGAGGTTGATGTTTGCAATCGCTGGTATAAGAGCCACTGGTGCCAGAGCCAGTTATAGTCATGGTATGTATAAACGATATGTGTTATCCTTTTTTGTTTTATTATTTGCTGTTTGGATACTAATACCTTTTTCTTTTACTTCTTTTACAGTTAATTTACAATATTTGAGAGGGAATTTATACAAAATATCGAAGAGATATTTTACTTCGACAGGAAGCACGTATTCCAGTACGAATGGTAATTATAGTTCGTACAGTTACTATAACACCACAAGCAGTGTACAAGATGGTGGATTATCTTATAAAGCTGCTGTAGCATATCAACCAAAGGATCGAGACGATCCTATTTATAAGAATCTAAAAGCATCACTTGAATCACCAACTGGGGAAGATAATTATTTTGTTAGGATCAACTCCAAAAATGATATATATGCAGGTGTAGCTGATGGTGTTGGTGGTTGGGCTTCATATGGTTATGATTCCAGTGCTATTTCAAGAGAATTGTGCAGGGCCATGTCTGACATCACTAACATCGTCAA
This sequence comes from Tetrapisispora iriomotensis, assembly GCA_003705975.2. NCBI lineage: Eukaryota > Fungi > Ascomycota > Saccharomycetes > Saccharomycetales > Saccharomycetaceae > Tetrapisispora > Tetrapisispora iriomotensis. The sequence goes on from PPKC02000007.1 coordinate 75,536, forward strand.
TTCAAATAAAATAGATGATCCTTACTACGAAATCAACCCAAAAACATTAATTGACATTGCTTACAGTAAAATTAAGAAAGAGGAATTAGTTAAAGTGGGTGGAACTACTGCTATTGCTGCTCATTTTCCACCAAATGGGAAATTGAAAGTAGCCAACCTTGGTGATTCATGGTGTGGTGTATTTAGGGACTATAAACTAGTATTTCAAACCAAATTCCAAACTGTTGCATTTAATGCTCCTTACCAATTATCAATTATACCTGAGGAGTTGCTAGCTGGTAAAGAGAACTCATATATACGTAATAAACCAGCAGATGCTGATGAATACACATTCCAATTGCAAAAAGAAGATATTATTGTCTTAGCAACTGACGGTGTAACAGATAATATTGCTACTGGGGACATGGAAAATTATTTTAGAGATAATAAAATAACCACTCAACAAGAATTACAATCTGCTTCTGACAAATTTGTTAAACAAGTAGTGGCAATTAGTAAAGACCCTAATTTCCCAAGTGTGTTTGCTCAAGAAATCTCAAAACTATCTGGTAAAGATTACAGAGGAGGAAAAGAGGATGATATTACTGTTGTAGTCATCAAAGCTGAATAAAATAATAAAGCTGTTTAAATCTTTATACTTTCTACTCGTAAAAATTGTAACAAAAAGAAAATTCTGAAATGGCTTATAAATGGATGTAGAATGATATAACAAAAAGGATTATGGATTTGAATAATCATAATTTACTTTTAAGTAGCATTATATAGTGACTGTTCATATAAAATTAGTGACATTTTATTTATGTATGTAGTTAGCATAGTATACATTAAAGATTTTATGCTACAAGATTCAATCAAGTTACAGCGCATCGGAATTTTTGAAATTTATCGAAATCATCCATTAATATAAAACAAAAAGCAGTATAACATATATGGTTTTATCAACTGTTATAGATTGCAATTATGGTTCAAATATTAAATTGATCAATTAAGATTTAGCAAGGACTGAAATTTGTTTGCTAGTTACGAAGTAAGAATTTTTTTTATTATGAATGGATCTCCAAGATGGAAGAATTTCTAATTTCAATATTCATCATAGCTTCTTCTTTATCTACTTATAGTTGGTCATATCATGTATTATGGTATCAAATTGACTTTTTATTCCAGTCTATACCCAAAGTTAATGCGACCAAGAAATTGCCTCAATTGGATCATTGGAACACAAACAAGAATGAATTTATTCATAAATTCTATACTGAATACTCTGTATCGTCACAGGTACTTAATAAACTGATACGGATGCTATTTTCTTATGCAATGGTCTGCTATTTAATAGTCATTGAGATAGTTTTGTGGCAAATCATGACTGCTGATGCAGAGCAAAAAGAAGGACTTATTACTTTATGGATATGGCCCTTGGTTTTATTTTCTTTAACTGTAATCCTAACTACAATCCAGCCTTTCCTTATATTGATATCTGTTTTAGACAAATTCTTCAATGACAAGCTGGAAATTGAGCAATTGGGGGCGATTGCTTCAGGTGTTATATTTATTTTGAATATGACTATGTATTATATTGAGTTTGGTCCTTTTGTGCACTCAAATAATTTACTTACTAAATTGTCTGTTGCTGGTGTATCTTTACTATCCATTTTATCTGCAATTGCAACTGTTTCTACCATTTACTATTCATTCCTAATGGTTTGGAATAAACACAATCCGACCTCATTAGGCATACAAAACATTAACACCATTGGAGAAAAGCCCCTAATATGGGCTACAGATGCATCAATAATTGAAAAGATCAATGACTATAATAAAAATATAGAAGAAAATTTAGAGATATTGAAAAGGTTAGAAGCAGAGCCAGGTGGATCACAATCTGTGTTAAGGGAAAGCCTGATAGAGAAAATTGGGTGGTATCAGTTAGAAGTAAACAAGTTGGATAGCCAACGACATGAATCTGAATTTTTAAGAAACATAAAAAAGACGTTCCATGTTACATTTTTATTGTATTGTATACATAAACTTATAACAACATTTATCTCAAGAGTTCCATACTTGATTGTACATGCATTCACTCACCCAGATGATTACGATTATGAATACTTTGACAGAAATAATAAATCTAACTTTGGGTCAGATCCACTCTCTGTAACACTAGCCAGTATTCTGAATTTTGTTTTATTTAGATTCAATTATGAACAAGATATTGATGCATTGGCTAAACAAATATCGTTATTATTGTCCATATCTTTATTTGGAGCATCATTTTCTACAGTCATTACAACTATATCTTATATTTCCGCCCTTCTACCTATAAGATTTCAAGTTTTAGCTTTATATACCATTCAAAGCAACAATGATTCATATTTACCATCATCAAAGAGCAGATCCAAGAGATCATCTTTCAGAAAAGAACCTTCATTGATTAAAAATTTATTTATTTCAGAACTAACTGGCATATATGTTATTTCAACTGTATTAACCATTAGATCAAATTTACCAAATGAAGTTTCAAATAAATTGAATGAGCTATTAGGACAAAAATTTTCGATTCCCAACGTTGTGATTGATGCTTGGTTTTACGAAGTGTATGCAACATTTTGCATTATTGTGTTTGTTGCTACAAAAGTAGCTGAGAAGATAATTTATTCTGACAATTATAATAATTAATTTTGAACTAAGTAATTTTGATCTTATAACGGACATGCCTACGTTTGTATCTTTTTGAATGTTTTTTCAATAAATTCGTAATATAAATTTGTGCCATCTAGATAGACTACTTATGGAACTATATGAACCAAACAAATTTATGTGCGCCTGGTTTACTTTGAACATGAATATATAACTCTTACGATGACATTTATGAATTAAATAATGCAGGAAATATATATATATATATATATATATAATAAACTAAGGAAAAACGCCTACCAATGTTATCGATATTGTTGGTGATAAATAATCAATATTTTTATAAATATTCCAGGAAACTTGGGTCATCTTTCAAATTTTTTTCACCCATTTTATAAATTTCCATTAGTAGATGAGGAAACAATTCAATGAAATAGAAATAGTAATCATCTGGTAGAGTACCAATTTTTTGTGTTAAGGTCTGTGGCGTATCTCTGAAATGATGATATTTGTTTCTAAGAGATCTTAGTAGATCTAAAAACGATTCACCATTGTATTTCCTATACTTTCCTAAACTGCTTATAAATTCGGGATCCAGCTTTGTTGTCCAGTCTCCATTCGTAATAACTGCCGGAGCATATGATTCTAATATGACCAACATTTCCGATGGCGGAACTCTTCTCTCTGATTCAAATCGATCACTGACCTTCAATAGAAATTGTAATTTTTTTGAAACTGACCAAAACAGTGGATGCCTCAAAACTTCTTGCGCAGATGGTCTGTCTAAAGGATCAGGTGCAATCATTCTGCTAATCAAGTCTTTTGCTTCAATCTGCAATGAATCGTTAAACAAAGTTGATCTGATACCATTTAAATCAAAAGTTCCATTTATGATATTAGCTTCCCTCATGTATCGGTCACCAAATGGATGGTGGCCATTAGATAAAACATAATAAAATACACACCCCATAGAAAAAATATCGATAGCTCTTGTTAATCTTGACTTATTTCCAGAATCATACGTGGAGTCAGTTGAAGAATGGACGGTGTTTGAACCATTTTCAGACACCTCTCTAATGGTTTGTAACGAACTTTTATTGGATACATTTAATAATTCAGGGGGTCTCCAGCCAGTTGTGCCTGCTGCATTATTTGTATTGGTTTGAAATGATGATTTATCAGTTTCCAGTTTTTTACATAACCCGAAATCTGAAATTAAGATACGAATATTTTTATTATCATATTTACTAGAAAAAATCTGACCAGTAGTAAATTTTTTTGCTGTGGTAACCAAAATATTTTGAGGTTTAAGATCTCTATGAATAATCTTCAATAAATGTAAATGGTTAACACCTGATGCAATTTGATTCAATATAGTGAGGGTATTCCAATCATTTAACCAAATCACGGGAATGTCCCATTGTAATTCTCTCACCAGCTTACTTCTTTCCTCAACTAAATCCTCCAAAGTGGAGTTACAGAGTTCTAGAGCAATATATAAAAAACGACCAGTCTCTTCTGAACAATAATATCTAATTACATTAGGATGATCATCACTTTCAGATAAAAGATCGATTTCTCTAGTTGCTATATCACAAAAATCAACGAGCATTCTTTTGATTGCAACTGGCCTACCCTCAAATTTCCCTTTAAAGACTACAGTACCCGAAGAACCATATCCTAAAATACTTTTAGAGACTGATAATTTCTTCAAATTTTTATCATCCATATCATCAGCTGTTATAGCATAGTGACTAGAAGATCTTGTCAAAGCTACTCCCTGCTCATTAGTTAATTTTCTTGGGTTATTTTGAGTATTTTTCGTATTGGATTTTGGATTATCTTTGTTTTTTGAGTTGGACCCATTACTATTATTATTGTTCGATTTCTTCTTATTCTTCTTGTTTTTCTTCTTCTTCTTCTTCTCGTTTGTAACTAATGTAAATGTATCAGAGTCAACTAACGAATCACTGACATGCTGTTCAACCCTTGTGAAAGAATCATCATGAAATGAGATACCTGTATACTGGGAATTATGCTGCTTTTCTTCCATCGGATCAATATTTGAAGCTACACTAAACGTACTTACTCCTTTTTCCATAGTAGTAGATGAAGTCGAAAAAAAATCTTTTTCTTGAAAATTAAAGCCCATTACTTCTTTACTTTGCTCTAATGATTTATTACTAAATTCCTCATTCGTCTCATCATCATTATTTGACTTTATAGGTTGCGGTGGTGTGCTAGATTTAGAATTCTTATCAAAAAGACTTAGTCGGTTAATATTATGACTTAAAGTTTTCACATAATACGAATCTCTTCTATAAAATTGTGATTCCTTTATCAAACCAAATTTCTTGAATATATCAGCGAATGATGGTAAAATAGTTAATTTTTGTAAAAATATCGTGATTAATAATGTGATTATAAAAACAGTAACCGTTTCTAGAACACGATAGGTAAGAATTTTAGCAAAAGTGAATATCGAATTCATGTTCTGAAGTTGATTATTGTTTGATATCTTATTTTTATTGATTTCACTTTCAATTTCTTTGTGTAACTGTAATCTAAATGCATGTAATTCTTCGGGAGAGAAGAATTTATATTCGGCTTCATCATCAACATTACTATCATCAGAAGGATAATTATAATCAGGATCATTTATGTCAATATTATAATTTGTATTGTAGTTGTTTTTATTAACATCTGTTTTGGATAATGAAGTTGCAACTGTGTCTATAATTTTTTCTTTATTACTATCGGAAGTATACTCAGTCTTAACAAATCCTATATTTTCTTCACCGTTGTGACCATAATTTAAGTATTCGTCATTATCATAAGGTAACATAATAAGGTTATGTTTTTCATTTAAATTATAATTGTAATAATGGTTTTTCTTTTCTTTATTCAAATAGTGAACTCCGACGAGTGTTGATTTGAATAACTTTTTATTTTTCAAAAATCTTAATTTTAAATCATAAGAATAACTTGTACCTAATTTATCTTCCTTCTGTTGGTATCTTGATAACTTTGCTGAATTCACGAAGGAAGGAAAATTTCTGTCCGATAAAGCAATCCAGGATTCATTATCTAATTGATCGAGATATACTTTTTCGTATAATTGATCATCATCATTAATATTTTCGTGGAAAATATTTATATTTTGATATGGATGTTGTGCTAAAATATTTTCTCCTGTTTCTTTATTTTTAAAAACGTCAAAAATATTATTGATTATACCAGAGGAAAATTTATCTGATATCCATCTGATATCATTATTGTTAATATCAAATGCCATCACTGAGTTGCCATTTGAATTCAAATCCTTCAATGGAGAAATATATATGCCATCTCTTGAATTATCATTACTGGAAGCAAAATGCAAATCTAATGAATTTCTTTGCCATGTGGTATAACTAATTTTGTATGTTGGATAATCTTTTGAATGAATTTCCAGATTATATGTAGTTTTACCAATTTTGATCAAATCAGCTTGGTTTATATCATAATCATATCTATCATAATAATTTTTATTTTCTGTACCAAAACCAAAAGCAGACAAAATATTACCTGTTTTCAAATCTATTGTGAACATGGAAGTTTGTCTTGATCCAGTATAAGTTTTTTCTTCTTCTACGACGGTTCCTATATCATCTATAATAAAATTTGTTTTTAAATGCATTGGAGAAGACATAATTAATTGATGCATTGAAATTGGTAATTTAGTAACACCTTGGAAAATATTGAAAAAGTAGATGCTGCCATCGCCGTATGGTTCTATAATTAATGTTTCATTTGTTTTTGAATGTGGATTTTGAAATTGAATATTACTTTTGGTATCGGAATCGTTGACTGTAATTGATAACATCGAATGATTTAAATCTACATGATTTAATGCCCAAATGATGTCGCCAGTATATCTATCTAGACCATATAGTCCATCTCTCAAATCTGAGACCAATACAATATCTGTTAATTCATAGTCAATTAAAGAATTATCAGATCTATAAGGTATAATCATATTTTGTTTTAAATTATTTACTAGTTTCCTGTTTTGATATTTGTTGGTATATTTTGGGATATTCTGATGTTTTATTTTATTTTCTGATTTATAACTTGAATATCGTACGGGATCTGACTCATACTCAAATTCATTGTCGTAATCATCTTCAATATTATCCAAATAAGAAATAGATTCTAACAAATCTAACGGTAACTGGAACTGATCTCTGTTTTTCCCCGGATCTCCATCCTCAGATATCGTTGTAGTGATAGTCGATACTTCCTCATGCTTGACAATAGTATCTTGATTCCCATAATATTGATATCCATGAACATACTGCAACACATCTATTAGTAACCAGACTAATATATACAATTTATAGCGAATCATTTTGACAGCTATCCACAAATACCCACAACCGAACCACTTCTAATAAAAAGCAAACTTACGAACGATCAGTATTATGTCCAAATCAACAAACTGACTTATACAATACAGTTAGCTGTCAAAAGTATGATACCTGTAAATTAAAACAGTGGTAATTTTAAGAAGGACACACTAAAACACCTAGATAATATTTTTTTAGGTATGTTTATAGTATGGTTTCCAGATAGGTTAAGGTACGTAGAAGTTCAAGTCCCTATAACACAAACACAATATCAACAACCAAAACTAAATCTCAACTCTAATATATACCTTTTCTAGCTCCTAAATCACTTAAAATAAATCTTATTAATACTTGTAAATCCATAATTTTACATATTGTTTATTTTCTTGTTTCATTTTTTAGCCTATTTGAAGAATTTATGCCTAAGCGAAGATATGTCTACGTGTTAAATGAGAGGCTTCGTCACACTAAATGCTCCCTCCTATTAGTGAACCTGTGCAATGAATTTTTAATGACCTGGTGTCTAGTCACTGATCCTTAGACACTAGTTCGTTATATATGAACCCAATCTCATTTCCAGAGCTGGTTTCCCATAGGAGACGTGAAGCAGTCGCCAGCGACTGCTTCACGTCAAGATCTGATCTACAGCTGCCGTTTGAAGCTGGACACTCTTAGGAAGTGGGACCCAACTCATACTGTCTCAAGCATCTGAATGCCATTGAGTGGTACAGTTCAACAGCTTCAACAAGGTATCGAATGCGGCTCAGAACTGCCAGAATTGGTGCTTGGACCGTGTGTTTACCCGGATAAGACAATTTTTCAGCCTAAATTTACTGCAAATAACGAAAAATTCTGCGATGAGGTAGCTATGAACAGTACTTTTATATGAACTTTTGGTATAAATGGAAGGGTTTTAGTGTATATGTAGGTGGTATGGGATCATTCGTAAGAGGAGAAGACGTGCATGGATTCAAGATGGATCAGGATATTAGAAAGTTCAAGTTGTACTTGAAGCATCTCAATAAGCAATTGGATGTTTTGAAACCGAAATTGAAAAATTTGACTAGTAAAGGTAGTCTGGATGAGATGTTGATTAAATTCAATAGTTCTGAGGATAAGGATATGGACAAGTTGAAGTTTGTGAACCATCTTTTGTATATTCTTACTTCGTTGTTGTTTATTAGTACTAAATTGTACAATGTGAAGGATAACAGCAAAGTTTTGGTGGAGTTGAATAAAGTGAAGGAATACATTGGTAAGTTTGAGAATATAAAGAAGAAGAGACTGGCTCATATAAACGACCAGGAACTGGCTAAGGAGAAGATAAGTGGTGTGTTGAAAGACACGGACGCTGCCAAGACGGGTGTCAAGACGGCTGCGATCAGTTCGAAGAATTTCAACAAGCAACCAAGTAGAGGCAAAGTTGGGAAGCATAACTACAAGGCCCAAAAATAAATGATGCTGGCCTGACGTTTTGGAACGAGTAGACGTTATTATATATTGAATACATTGCATAGTATATAAGTTACATACATTTAGTTAGTCTGCAGCTAACGAACGGGTAAAAAATTGATTACAAAAATACGGCATTCTCATACTTAACTATACATATTACAAAAAAGAGTATATAAGTAAGCAAAACAAATCAATTTAATAATAGATAAAAGACGTTATAATTGCTATTGGGTAGTGTTTTAGATGCCTGAACCAATATATTACACATCATTATTTTGAAGCAAAACACGTTACTATGCAACTTACAATTTTAACGCAATTTCTACTACTGTTGTTTACGACAGTGGTTGCTAGCGATGACCATACAAATAATTGGGCTGTATTAGTGTCAACTTCAACGTTTTGGTTTAACTATAGACACATGGCAAATGTTTTGTCTTTGTACAGAACTGTGAAAAGACTGGGGATTCCAGACTCACAGATTATTTTAATGTTAAGTGATGATGTAGCCTGTAATTCGAGAAATTTATTTCCTGGATCTGTGTTTAATAATCAAGATAGAAAAATCGATCTGTATGGTGAATCTGTTGAGGTTGATTATAGAGGATATGATGTCACAGTAGAAAATTTTATAAGACTGTTAACAGATAGATGGCCCACTGATCAACCAAAATCAAAAAGATTACTCACAGATGAAAATTCAAACATTTTCATTTACATGACAGGGCATGGTGGTGATGATTTCTTGAAATTCCAAGATGCTGAAGAAATTGCATCAGAAGATATAGCAGATGCAATTGAACAAATGCATGAAAAGAAAAGATACAATGAAATCTTCTTTATGATTGATACATGTCAAGCTAATACGATGTTTTCTAAATTTTATTCCCCAAATGTCTTAGCAGTTGGTTCAAGTAATTTGGATGAAAGTTCATACTCCCACCATTCTGACGTAGAGTTAGGTGTTGCAGTTATTGACAGATTCACGTATTATACTTTGGAATTCTTAGAACAAATTGATAAAAACTCAACCTCCACCCTAGCTGATTTGCTCAATTACTATACTTTTGAAAAAGTTCATTCAAACGTTGGTGTTAGAAAAGATTTATATTCCAAAGATCCAAAAGATGTTTTGATTACTGATTTTTTCGCAAACGTCCCAAATATTATTCCAGATTCATCTAGTGAAGAAGGGTCCTTCAAAAAATATAACAGCATATTGAGCTTGTCAATGGAGAAATTTGGTTTCAGCGCTTCTAATAAACGTAATAACAAGGCTGTCAGATCATTGGAGAGACCTTCAATAACTTTAAAGAAACCAAATAGTCTCAATAAAAATATCCATTTAGATACAACACATACAAAAATAAATTCAAATATTAAAAACATATTATTCGTAACAGTTGTAATATTAATCGGATCATTATTTTATTTACAATCAAATGGGTCAACTTTAAAGAACTTTATTTAACAATAAACATTATCATATAATAGTACATAGATGTATAGATATATGTGGATTAATATTTATGTATATTTTAACTAAAATAAGTATTCTAATATTTAATAAAACGGCTAAACTGGAATCAAATATTAAGCAATATAGTAGAGTATATTCCATTAGTGATTCATGCTTTGGTAAGTAGAAACCGTTATCATCACTCTTGTTGCTGTAACATTAACCAGTTATTTCTATATTCTTCTAAAGAGTCAACTGCTTGGTCTTGTAAAACACTTGATTTTCTAGCCATTCTTTCTTTTTGTTGATTTGAAGATGGTTCAGCTAAATTTTGATCATAAATTTCATATGGACCGAACATGACTCTCTTATCAATCATTCCATTTTCATCTAATTCATCATCTTCTTCAAATACTAAAGCATCGTTATCTTCAGCGAAAACGTCCTTATTCTGAATTGCTGTAGTAGTGGTACCATGATTAAAAACTGGAAATGGTGAAGCTCTTCCAGATACATGGGTAAAACCATTTTCTAAGGAAGGTGTTACGTTACCAGGAGTCCTATCGCATTTGTGCAAAATGGAGGTTGGAACATTGATACCAATTGATCTAGGTGAAGGTGTTAAGCTCGGACGCCTCTGGTTATAATATGGATTTGCTCCATTACCAATAGTAATAGAATTATGTGAAACAGATAAAGTCTCTTCATGACTTGAGCCAATTGATAACCTTCTGTGATGTGGAGGAACATAGACGCCCGGTTTATACTTATATGTGGAACTTCTTCTACGGTTATCAATAGTTGTATTAGAATTAAGGCTGCCGTGGAAATTACCATTGGAAAAACTTCCAGTGTAAGGTTTATCTTGTGACTGGTTTGTGTTGTTGTTAGATTTCAATAAATCAGGAACCTGGCTGTTACTAGGTTGGGAATGAATGTTATCATTCATTGATAATGTATTCAAATCTTTAACAAAATCATAATCATTTTCTTCTAAAGTAAATAAAACATCATCTAAATCTGGTTCCATATCAGTATTGAGATTACTGGCACTACCAGAATATTGCTCATGGTAAGTATTTACGGGAGGTTTATCTAAAACCTCAGAAATACTTTTCTGACTAGAAGCATCCATTGGATGTAAATTTGTGATTCTCAAATTTGGTGGGATATATCTACCAGGTGATACTGCCAATTTGGTATTACTATTGTTTCTGCTATGCCCTCTGCTTCTGGAATAATTAATGGCATCGATACCATAAGCAGAACCTGTTGTGCTTGGTCTCTTTTGGTTCTTTACTAAAAATGAATTATTATTATTATTATTATTATTAGTGAAATTGCTATTATTGTTTTGATAACTACCAGTAGATCTATTACTGTAGTTGTTATTCTTAGAATGAGACTGTAATTTATTACTATTATGACGCGGTCTCTGATTATTGAAGATACCTTCTAAGTATCTATTATGCAAAGTTGGTGGAGTGAAAAAATCACTGGTGTTAAAATTATCTTTGGGTTTATAGTCATTAAAGAAACTATTCATGTGCGAATTTGGAGTTGGTAAACCAAGAGGCTTTCTCGAATTTTTAATGATTGGTTTCTTCTTTCTCCTCTGAATTTTGATTCCACGCGGCTGCTTGTTGTTGTTGCTGCTGTGAACTTGATTATTACCACTTTTATTGTTGTGGTTATAAGATCTAAAGCCACTATCATTGAAACTCTTTCTACGATTAGTTTGTTTGTTATAAGTATGACTGCAATTATTATGATTGTTAGCAATAGCCGGATCTTCCAATTTAAGATGAGAACGTTTATTGAACTTAAACTTTGGAACAGATTTTGCTCTTGGCCCAACTTCTCCTGAATCATTTGTTGTTTTATCTTTCTGTTTTTCTCTTGATAATTCCCTACTGGTATTTGTAGTTGAACTAAACGATGATTCAGGATGTGTATGTGAGTTGTCACTATTGCTGCTTATATTTGGAGTACCTGGGGAATTCATATTTGTCGTGTTAATTAAAATTGGTTGAGTATCAACGCTAGATGTTAAAGTCAATGCTGGAACCGGATTTGGTAAAGAAAATGGAATTTGTTTTGCAAGAATTGTATCATTTTTATCTTTGTTAGAATCAATAACAGTAGTAGATGATGATAAGCCGTTTTCATATTTCATGTATTCTCCAGAATCTGAAACAGGAGTGAAGTTATCACTACCCAAACTATTATAGTATCCATCATCCATCGTAAATTCAGATAAACCTTGCAATTCATTTCTCATATTAGTCAAATTTCTGTTTAGTGGGTCAATTGTTAGACTGTATCTTAAAACCTGGAAAAAATCATAACTCATAGTTGAAAACACATCGAATAATGCTTCTCTATTAGCTGCAAAGTAACAAAATGATTTATCTGTTTGATTAGCGACTGAAAATGGATTTTTTTGAAAAACAATATTTAAGAAAACAATACCCATTGCCCAAATATCTACCTTACTACTATTATAAGGTTCTTTTCTTTCTTGGATGTCCAAATTGGATTCAAACAACTCGGGAGCCATATATCTTTCACTACCTACATTCCTATCAGTGGACAATTCAGAAGTTGTAGCTAAACCCCAATCGGTCAATTTAATATTCCAATCAATACCTGAAATTAATATATTTTCAGGTTTTATGTCTCTATGATAAATTGATTTGGAATGAACATATTCAACTGCATCCATAATCTGATTGAATATCTTAATAATGGAAACAGTTTTTCTTGGAACTATATCATCTTTAATGGCCTCATATAAATCACCACCGGAACAATATTCTAAAATAATATATGAATCAAAAAAATCCAACAGGGAAACAATGTTTTTATGCCTACCAATTTTCAATTGTATTTCAACTTCATAAAGTGCCTCTAAACAGATATCATTTGACAATCTTGACTTGACTTTTTCTGAAATAACTGAATTTCTACGTTTGACCATCTGGTCGTGTTTTTCAAAACTTGAATCGCGAGCGCTTGAATCATCATTGACATGGGGATCACTGTCATTAGAATCATTGTCGTCATCGTCAGTATCCAATTTGAAAATATACTTGACAGCAACTAAGCTTTTTTCCTTAATATCATTAGCCAAAGAGACGTAACCATACGAACCTTCGCTAATGTCTTCAACTTTTTGGTATCTATTATTCAAAAGACCACCTTCTTTGTAAAGCTCGTAACTTAAACTCATTTGTGTATCTAATATGTGCTGATTAAGTTATAGAGGGGGGAGACACTGAGAGAATATGATGAAGGGAAATGCGTTAAAATTGAAAATATGGAATAGAATCAAAACAAACAAACTAATTTGAAATTAATGATCTGATATAATGAATGCTAGTATGAAAAAAGAAAACTTTAATTTATTTTTTTTAAAGATTGAAGTATTTTTTATTGTTTTTTTTTAATTGGATTTTTAGAAAAATAGTATATTCAGTTCTTCAATTCACTGAAACTGTACAAAACAAAAATGATAACAAAAAGGATAATCAAACCAGAGTTATTACTAAATGATTAAATAACCTAACTTAAAATACTCTTATATTTTATCTTGACAAGAGTAACATATAATTTCAAAAAATTTGACCCTAGAAACTTTATAATGCGTTTTTATCACTATATTTATTAACCATGTAACAACCACTCAAATATATAACGTTCAATATTCAAAACTAATCGTCTAATTTACCTTATATGATACTTCTCAACAAATATTCAAATATTGATTAAATACATTTATGTGTTTTATTCTTTTTACTTTCTTATATTATTTTGATTCTTATTACTTTTAAAAATTTATATACTAAAAATCTAATCTAGTATTTCTCATTATTGCATGGCTTCCCATAATTGAAATGACTACAAATTATGGAAAAGACAAAAACACAGAGAAACTTTCGTAGAAATTTCTAGAAAATAGGATATCAAGCCGGGTAACGACTAACAATGTCAAAGCTCAGTACTGTCAATGTAGCCCATCACCATACAATTATGAACGCTATTGTATGCCAATTCATCTCGCAACAGCACATCCTGTGAGATTCTGATCGATTGACTGCCACTGAGTTCATTTTTATTCCAACAATTGATCATGATTTGTTGAGGTGGCTGGCGTTGTCAAGAGAACAATAAATGTTTCTTGTCAATTGCTTCTGAAAACTTAGGTCAGTGTTCAAAAGAAAGTACTTAATTAGCTTGGTGATGTGAATGCAGTTTACTGTGTCAACGGGAGGAATTCATATATTACACTATTGAATATGGTTTTTGGTATTAAATATGGTTTTTGGTATTAAATATCACGTGACATTTAATGGATTGATGACGTTTCTACAAGAAAATATAAGAGTGTGGTTACAAGTCATCGCAAGATCTTGCGATGAGGTAGTATATTTGGAAGTATTTGTAGGTCATGAAGGCTAGTATTATAGCATCTGTTAAGGATTGATTAGGTGAAGCGAAACATATATGATAAATGGTATAAGGTTTCCCATGTTGAAGATCGGAAAACTGTGTGCTAGGTTTGCTAGCACTCAATACAAACTGCGTAATTACCAGCAAGTTGCTATTGATAAATGTATTGAATCTATTGAGAAGGGAGTTAATCGAATTGGGGTTTCGTTGGCTACAGGAGGAGGTAAAACTGTTATATTTTCTAATTTAATTGAACAATTGAGGGAACAGCAGAGGCAAAATGGGATTCTTCGAGTTAATGATAAATTCCGTACGTTGATTTTGGTTCATAGAAGAGAATTGGCTTTACAGACAGTAGACACCATTAAAAAATTTAGTGTAGATACAAATGTTCAGGTTGAGATGGGGAAATATCACTGTGATGTGGAGGGGTCTGATATTATTGTAGCTTCAACACAATCTTTATTGAACAGACTGGAGAAATACGAAGATGGTAAAATTGATTTAATTATAATCGATGAGGCTCATCATGCTGTGAGTAAAAGTTACTTGAAAATTCTAGATTCAATTAATGCTTCAGGAACTATACCTATTGTAGGGTTCAGTGCCACTTTTGAGAGAAATGATAACAAAGCACTATCTGTGCTATTTGATGAGATTGTTTACCATAAAGGGATTATTGAAATGATCCAAGAAAAATGGTTGTGTGAAGGTCTATTTACAACGGTAGACGTAGATGTTAATTTGAATTCGGTTGATGTTAATAAGTTCAATGATTTTAAAATTGACTCTTTATCAAAAGTAATGAATACAGATAAGATTAACAATGTAATTATTAAAACATATCTGAAAAAAAGAGCTGAAGAAACGATAAAATCTACTTTATTATTTGCGATTGATGTGGCTCATGTTAAGGATTTATGTGAAGTATTCAAAGTTCATGGAGTTAATGCTCAATATGTGACGGGAGATACTAAGACTGCAGAAAGAGATTGGACTATTAAAGAATTTAAACTTGGCAATATAGAAGTCTTAATAAATTGTGGTATTTTTATAGAAGGGACCGATATTCCAAACATTGACTGTATCTTATTATGTAGACCGACAAGATCTAGATCCCTACTGGTACAAATGATAGGTAGGGGATTACGGCTGCATCATTCCAAGCAACATTGCCATATAATTGATTTTATTGGGGCTTCTAATGTTGGTGTTATTTCAGTCCCCAGTTTGGTGGGAATAGATAATTTTAATGAAGAAATAAATGGGGCAACATTATCTGAACTAAACGAAATGAAATATCAGATCGATGCATCTGCTAAATTAAGGAAGTCAAACGAATTGACCATTGAAAAAACTCTAAAAGATAAATACAACGAATACTTAAAAAATATTGACGAGTTTGATTTATCTTTAACATCATTTTCAACCTTTGAAAGTTTTTGTGAATTGCACAAAGATAGCAGTGGTCAACTGTCTCTTACCAAACAAGAATTATCTGGAGGTGTATTACAAGAGAATCAGTACTTTATGAAATCATCTTACCCTTGGGTGAAAATCTCAAACACAGCATGGGCATTTTCTATTTATAATAATAACCATATCAGGGTTTATAGAGATAATCAGAAAATGGCCAAAGACAAAAAGGCTTACATTGTAAAAGTATACAGAGAAATACCAATATACGTACGTGATTTAACAAATATAAGATACATTCCCAAAGAGTTAATTAAAACCGATTCTTTCCTAAAGGCTATGGGAACAGTGGAAAGTTTTATTAACGAACTAGCCATAAAGGATAATAATGGGAATGACCAAAGAAGACCATTAAACATCAATAAATATTCACCTTGGAGAAAACTACTAGCGACTCCAAAACAAAAATCTTTATTACAAAAGAAACTAGAAAAGGTCAATGCATCAGAGAAAAACAAACAAGATAAAGTAGATCCACAACTGCTGAAACAATTCGTCAATAAAGCAACTAAAGGTGAAGTTTCTAATATATTATTTGCTTCGAATTTGGCACCAATATATCCACTAAGAAAATTACTGAGAATTATCAAAAATAGAATAAATCAGTAACTCATATTAGCATACAGCTTGGACTTTAGATATAATTAATTGTTGTTTTCATGAAATGGTATATATATATATATATATATATATGTATAATATTATTTTAATTCAGTAAATACATAAATTTAGTATTATATTATCAGCATTAATCCAAGCTTTTAAGCTCATCACAATTTATTTTAGCGTCGTTAACCGAGAATTTAATAAAAGTAATGGAAGATATTTGAAGCTCAACATTGAACTTCAAGGTAGAAAAATAAAGACGATTTTAATAGACTGTGATTATACTTTTACTTTAACATTCTAATAACATTAGATCAAAACCTAGCTTTTAAGAATTGGAAGAACTTGCTGCATAACTAAGAGTCTATGCATCATAGTAAGCGAGGTAATTACGGCAGTAATTACTCAAAACCAAACAGGTACCAATCTTCAAGTGCTTCTTACACTCACCGGAATAACAGCATTCAAAACCAACAGACACTGAATAAACAAAATGTGATATATATGGGGGATCTTGATTACAATTGGGATGAAAATACTATTAAAGATATTTGGAGGCAACTTGGCGAAGCTTCAGTTAAGGTCAGAATGATATGGAACAGCAACCAGCTCAATAATACTTCAATGAATGCACAGAATAAAGTTAATCAAGGGTATTGTTTTGTTGAGTTTTTATCAAAGGAAAAGGCATCTGCTGCAATATTGAAAAACGGTACAGAAATTCCAGGTTATAGAGGACGGTTATTCAAATTGAATTGGTCAACAGGATCTGGAGCTTCCTCTGCCAAAGTGCAAGCATCTTTTAATAAGGATGGACCATCTAATGATCTATCTGTATTTGTAGGAGATCTAGATCATAATGTTACAGAGTCTCAATTATATGATCTCTTCAAAACACAGTATGCATCGACCATTTCATCAAAAATAATTTATGATCCTACTACTGGTACTTCTAAAAACTATGGTTTTATTAAATTCAGTAACCCAATTGACTGTAGAGATGCATTGGTGACTATGCAGAATAAACATTTGAACGGTAGAGCGATCAAAGTGAGGACGGTAGGAAATACTGAAAGTACACAACACAGAAATATATCGAGTTTAAATCAAAACCAAGGATCTAACACTAAAGTGATGCCACAAGCAAGAGGAAGTTCAAATATTATTAGGAAAATACAAAACAAAAAAAATACAACCTCTCTGTTTTTCACACATACTCAAGAAAATCCAGCGTTAAACGACATAACAGATCCAAATAATACCACAATAATAATAAATAATCTACCAGAACAAGTTACCACTACCGAATTACTATCCTTTTTTAAACCATTTGGTGAAATTATTACTACTATGAAAGATCGTGTTACTAAATTCACCTTCATAACATATATTAATAGGATATCAGCAGAAAATTCAATGAAATTATTGCAAGGAAAAATAATAAGAGGATGTTCGATAAGTATATCATGGGGAAGACCTTTATCCCGAATTAACATACCTCAATCTCAACAACTGCAACACATAAGACATCCTGAAAAAAAATCGAATATATATGAATATATACCAGGTTCATCAGATCTCAATCCTAACACTCCCTCTCATCCTGATCAATATTTACAAAAGCCAATTCCAAATACATTAAAATTAACATTCACCAATTTAGATTCAAAAATGAACACAAGCAATACCTACGACTATAATGGCCCTGAACAGCAATCAAAACTACAAAAAAACGATATTAATGTCTTAATTAATGACAACACACAGTCTCCAAATCAACTAATAGATTCCCTCAATCGATTAGAAAACTGCAGCAATGGTTGGTATATAAGCTAACTCATATACCATTATATATCATTATATATATACTAAACAAGATCAAGAACGCACTCGTAAACTATGAGCTTATTTTTTAAGCGATGAGCTTCTTGATCTCAAAAATATTGCGATGAGCTTTAAAAAATTAACCATAAAAAAAATTTCAATAGAATTTTGTTAGCAAACCTCTTGCAATAAGTATTAAATATTTATACAAATAGGTATATTGAGATATATATTAGGTGCCCGAAACCTGTATAATTAAATAGATATTTCGATTTCTTACTTTATTAAAAGTTGTTTATAAGAAGTAACGAGGATATTCTGTCGAGAAGAACTACGTTTAATATCAGAAAATTAATTAAGAACTACAATACGAATAAAAATGGCAGCTGAAGATATAAAGATTAACAATAAAATGAAAAGGCAAGAGTTGTTTGCAGAGGTGAAGGATCAGAAAAACAAGGAACGTCATACAATGAGAAGGCAAAGAGCCAAAGAAGAAAGAGAGAATCCAGAATTGAAGGAAAAAAGAATGAAGGAGAACGTTACAAATACTATTGAATCTATGAGAGTTTACGATGAAACTATCAATCAAGAAATTGAAGGTGATGAAGATGAGTTGATGAAGTTTTTCAATTCCGATAGCAATAGTCCTCCTAAGATATTGGTTACTACCAATGTTAACGCTAAGAAGAAAGCTTATGAATTTGCTAATGTTTTGATTGAAATTTTACCAAACGTTACATTTGTCAAACGTAAATTTGGTATCAAATTAAAAGATATGGCTGAGATGTGTAGTAAAAGAGATTTCACCGATATTGTTATCATTAATGAAGACAAAAAGAAGGTCACTGGTTTAACTTTCATGCATCTTCCCGAAGGTCCATCATTCTACTTTAAATTGAGTTCTTTCGTTGAAGTTACAAAAATCTCAGGGCATGGTAGACCAACAAGTCATATCCCAGAATTAATACTTAATAACTTCCAAACAAGATTAGGTAAAACAGTTGGTAGATTGTTTCAAAGTATCTTCCCTAAGAATCCAGAATTTGAAGGTAGACAAGTCATCACCCTACATAACCAAAGAGATTACATTTTCTTTAGAAGACATCGTTACGTCTTTAGAAATGAAGAAAAGGTTGGTTTGCAAGAATTAGGTCCTCAATTCACTCTAAAATTAAGAAGACTGCAGAGAGGTATCAAAGAAGAAACAGAATGGGAACACAAACCAGAAATGGACAAACAAAAGAAACAATTCTATTTATAACTTACAAAGTTACAAATTACAAAGTTACAACCTTTTTTTACATTCTGCAACCAAACAATTGACCATTTTTCTAGAATATCTTGGTAATTAATGATAAACCTTACATTTAATATGAATATATACCTATATATACCATTCTGTACACTAATTCCGCATCTAATAATTTGAAAACTATACTAACTAGACACTTTGAAACTTCATGGTTGATTGGATCCATTTGCAATTGCACTATGAATAGGTATATATATACTGGTTTATACCATTTGGTATCATGTCTTATTGCTATCTATGGCACTTATAACTAACAGTCATTGTGTGTGCCTTCATGCACATTCACATAATTAAATACGAAAACCTTTAAAAGTTATGGTATTTCCCCTTTGTTACCAGTCAGTAAGAGGAAAATAAAATAAAAAAATATAAACTATTTATAAATATTTATTTATTAAAATGGTAGTTCTAACTTTAAAGTTGTTTATAATGAAGTTCAACTTGATCAAAGGTCATACTCTTAAATATTGAATAGAAGAAGCTAGTGCAGCCAATTATTGCTGTTATTTTATTATTTTTCTCCCAGACAATAATATTTGATATCTCATTGCATTAGTAAAATCTGAAAAAAAAGCAAGAATCAAAACCAGATCAATTAAACTCTATTTGTATTTACTTCAACACATCCTGTCGACTTGGTGGATAATATTATAAGATATATAATCAAAAAAGTTATTTGGATAACTACGTTAGCATTTTTTTTAATTACCTATTCATTGCTAATCAAAGAATTATATTTTTTATATTCTTTATCAATTTACAATACAAAACTTGGATCATTGTCATTGATAAGTGAAGTTCGAATTATTTTACGTCACCTACATATATCATTCGCAATATTTTTGTTTTTAAATTGTCGAACTGCTGAATAACGTCAAGTCTAAAAATTACTACATCATACCAACCAATACTAACCCCAGGCAACATCTCGTACTTTTTGATACTCACAGTTATTATTATTAAATTGTTGCATCTCATTCCATACATTGAATATATACTAAAATAAAATCAACATACCTGTTAAATGGATTCTTCTGGTGCATCACAAGTGATATCTGCATTAGAACTTATTTATAACCCTACATCAACAAATAGCCAAAGGTTAGAGGCTCAAACGTTTCTAGATCAGGTCAAATTACAGGAAGATT
The DNA here is from genome assembly GCA_003705975.2 of Tetrapisispora iriomotensis. Classification (NCBI taxonomy): domain Eukaryota; kingdom Fungi; phylum Ascomycota; class Saccharomycetes; order Saccharomycetales; family Saccharomycetaceae; genus Tetrapisispora; species Tetrapisispora iriomotensis. The sequence goes on from PPKC02000007.1 coordinate 96,293, forward strand.
CTCCCTACTGGGGTTATGATATTGCTATCAATAACCAATCCAATAATATTTTAAAATATTTTGGTTTAAATTTGGTTGCTAACGCAATAAAAAAGAAATGGATATCATATGATAACTCAAAAAGAAATACAGTAAGAAAATGGATTATGGAGCTTAATTATAATGTTTCTGATCAAGATCCAAGATACATTAAAGAAAAATTAGCATACCTTTGGGTGGAAGTTGCAAAGAGAGATTGGGGTGAAGTTCTAAAAAATAATACTCCGAATTCCAATGATTTTTCAGATTCTTGGGTAGAGATGGATAATAACTTAAACCAACTATGGAATATTAATAGTGCATCAAGGGAGTTGACATTAATCATTTTCAGAATTTTATTTGAAGATGTATTTCTATTGGATGATCTTATTGTATTGAAAAGAATGACCATTATCCAACCACTGTGTGTCATGGTAGTATGTCCAATGGATATTTTTTCCAAACGTTACAAATTTAATGACGACTGGAAGCTATTTAAACGTAATGAAGAAGGCTGGTTCACTGTTTGGGCAAATGAGTTATACAAAACTTTGGATATGATACAAAATGATAATACTCTCAATAATGCGCATGCTGATTATGTTATCAGACTTCTAGAAACTTTGAAAACCTGTTTAAATTGGCCATTGAGTGAGATTATAATTCGCACAAACATTTTGGATATTTTATTAAAATGTTTCCTTTCAAATATACCGAAGGCACAATCTACTGCATTAGATGCTATTCACATTCTTCTAACTAGACCTTACAACAATGAAGAACATCATCAAGAAATTATAAACAAAATTTTCAATAATATGGAATTGTTAAATAAGATTTATACTGATTTACAATTTGATACCATTGAAGATGGTGTTGATGACGTTAAATATCCAATTTTGAAAAAATTTGTAGACATGATAAGTTGCCTATACTCTTGTATTTTCAAATTAAAAGATTTTGATGTTCAAATTGATCAGTATTTAAAATTAGTGATTAAGGCAACAAAAAATGATAGTTTAATTATCAGCGGACTTACTTTAGATCTTTGGTGTGCATGTCTTAGGAATGATGACTGCTTACCTTTACTAGAAAACGGATTAATCCCTGAATTATTGAACTTTGCAGCTGATGCTTTGGTTTATTATGAGCAAATTGATGGTCACGTATCGAAGGAGTATACTGACATTGATTTCCAATCAAATTCTGAATTTCAAAGCTTTTGTTCAACATATAGACGGAGAATAAGAGATATTATTAGATTAATATCCTGCGTTAAAGTCGATTTTACCAATGAATGGCTAAATAACAGATTAAATTCATACTTTAGTTCTCCTCATGGTCAACTAGTTATAAGTTCTACATTTTTAGATACAAAATCCGAGCCATATCTTGGTGCTCTCTCTCAACTAATGATAATAGAATGTTTTATCAATGGATGCATTCGTTGGAAAATATGGTATCCAAATGGAGACGACTACGATGAAAAACTGGATGACCTATTAAGCAAATTACAAGTCTTATCAAATCAATTAATAGCACTAAACATCAGGGTTCCTCTGTTATTAAAAAAACAAATTCAAAATTTTGCTCTTTTCTTAACGATGCTAAAAGATAATGTTATTTTCACATTACTAGAAAAAATAATTGTCAGTGCAACCATGGATTACCCAAATGTTAACTTAGAAGAACGAAGTGATGAGGCGGATACCGTCAGGGATCTCAGATATGCGTGTGGTATAGAGATTAATAGAATGGCTTTATTGATGCCAGAGACTTTGAAAACAATTTTTCCAGAGTTGGAAAATGTTATAGCAAGAATCATGCCAAATTTATCTTATCATGAAAAAATATCTTTTAAGTCTTTCCTATTAACGATTATTTTGAAATCTTCTTTGGATAGAAAATCTGAAAGATTTGCTGCAATTGTAGACCCTGAGTTAATTGCATGGTCCGATAAGGCAACTATTGTTGGTCTAACTGATTTGCCATGGTTCATGGAAAGGCTAGGTATTGTAAAAATTGCTGAATATTTTCAAAGAAGAGGTATTAACGAAAACAGCGATTTGTTGACTATTCCAATTGATGAAGAAGGTAAACAACTGAAACAAGAACTTACAAAGCATTGGCAATCATTATTTCCAGTTCGTGCTACTAGGATGTTTATTCATTATTCTATTCAAAACATTAAAAAAGAAGAAGATTTTAGAATGATTCAAGATCTATGGAGGCCAAGAATTGTACCAATTTTACCTTACATTATGCGCTTACTTTATCAACTACAGTCTTACCATGACCCAGATAATTGGAAAGAACTTCCTACTATTGTTCAAAATTTTGTCAAATACTCAACAGTTGAAAGGTTTTGGGAAGCTGGAACTTCTAACAAATCTAAAGATGAGTTTATTGATGAACATTTAAAGGCAATGCAAACGTTACGTGATTTTGCCGACTCTGTTGGACATATAGTAAGATATACAAGAGAATATGTCTTGCTAGTAATTAGTGGAATTTCGTCACTAGGAAGTGTCTTTTTTGATAATGATGATGCTCCAAATTTATTAATCGACTCAATCGCTATATATAAACCACAATCAAATGAAATTAGCCCTGGAGTTTCCACTCATGGTTGGAAGCATATAATGAATGTCGCAATTAGACCCATCTTAAAAAATTGTCCAGAATCCTCTGCTCCAAAGTTCATGAAAGCATTTCTACCGAAACTCTTTGAGACTCTGGATATTTTGGTTACAAAGAGATGGTCCACGCATATGAATGCAGACATGGAGTTGGTGAGATCTGTAGATGAGGAGGAAATGACTGAAGAAATTATGGAAGAAAATCTATTACGTCAATTTACTTCGGTTGTTGTAAGAATTTTAATTGATTGTGTAGGCCAAGTCGGTACAAACTCTTCAACCTCAAAATCAAAATTTAATCCTCATCAATTGAAAATGAGAAAAATTATATTTGAGGATGTATCTATATTAGCACCTTTCCTAAAGCTTTTAAACCATTTGATGTCTGTAAAAGACAGTAAATGTTCGTTCAACGCAATTTTGATAATGAAGGCATGTCTTGCTGATGTTCTAATTAAAAATGGTCATGTTGATGAATTTTTCACGAACGAGGTAATGAAGAATTTGTTAATTAATATACTGTGCAACAGCGCCTACAAAGATTCGTTTTCAGAAGCTCTTTATATATTTACTGTGTTATTATTGACATTAGTAAAAGAATATGAAGCAACCACATCATTTCTGTACGAAATATCCAATGGTTATAATGTTACTGATTTATATAATCAATTAAGGAGCGTTGATAATTATAAAGGCCAAAGAAGTCTAATGATAGAGTACATTGAATGGGTTAAGACCTCGCTAAATATTAATGATAATGAAGGTCTTGATCGTAATGCAGAAGAAAGGAAAAGGAGTGAAAAAAGAGAAGCAATTCTACAAAAAGCTAACGATAAATTGGTAAATAAAAATAAAGATATCAGTGATATACTAGATGATCCAAACACAGAAGATGCCGCATTTGGAACATTGTTCCAATAACTTCAAAGCCTCTAATTGTAATTATATATAAATTTTTAAATATATATTTGTAGTTTTAATCAAGTATTATTTCTTAACTCTGATGACCATCCAATATTTATATACTTTTATAAATAACTGTCAATTTTCATAGCCTGAATAAATTGCAGTACATAAAACTATAAAAAACAGAGTTATATGTAAGATAAATTATAAGTTGCCAGGTAAGAAGCAATGAAGAGAAACTATACATTGAAATTACATTTCAGTTATGCATAAACGCTTTATTCACGTTACTAAATCTCGTTATTATAAATTATCAACCGTTAAGAGTATTATCAATACTGTTAAACCTGTTACCAAACCAAAAGAGCTTCTTTTGAATATACCGACTAAAACAGCAAAACTCTCATCAGATGTTTCAAAGATAAAGATAAGTCCACCATTATGGTTAAAATTATATGATATATATAATGCTAATTCCTATTCCGACAATATTTTGCATAGGTCTAATCGATTTTTTAATTCAACAGAAGTTACATTTGAGAGAAGTGCTGTTGATTCAATTGAATTTGAAAAAAATACAGAAACTAACATTGAAGCTGAATATATACAGTCAACAATTAAGAAGAAGAATAGAGGAAGAATATTGCCAGAAATTGTATTTTTGGGAAGTTCTAACGCAGGAAAATCTAGTCTATTAAATGCATTGTTAACTAATTACAACAAGGCTAATATTGAATCTTTTGCTAGAACATCCAATAAGGCAGGATACACAAAACATATAAATTTTTTTAATATAGGAAACAAGTTTAGACTGGTTGATACCCCTGGTTATGGCTACCATAGCACACATACCCAAGGTGAATTAACTCGAAAATATTTATTGAATCGGAAGGAACTTTTAAGAGCATACATATTAATTCCTGCCAAGAAGCTGATGTCAAATAATGATGTAAATATAATACAATTTTTGAATGAAAATGGTATTCCTTATGATGTTATATTTACTAAGATGGATGAACTTAGAGATTTTCAAAGTTTAGAAGAAGACATTCAAGATACAATTTTTGAAGTATCAAATCATAGACCAAATATCTATTTTACGAATTCTATTACCAATAAGACATGTAAGCACAGATATGGGTTTGATAAATTACGGATCTCTATCCTTAATATAGTATGTCCAACAGTTATATATTCCTGAATACTTTTCTACAAATTCCGAATAATTTTGTATATAGAGATGTTGCATAGAGATATTGAGATTAAGTAAATTTTGATTATTTATCGTATATAGAATTTCTAGAAAATATAGGAAATTAAGAATAACTATGGTAACAATGAAGTTTCTTCATTTTCTTCAGTATCAGAGTCAGTAAAATAATCACTATCTGAATCATCATCGTTTTCAGTTTCCTTTAATATTTCAGCATAATTCAAAATTTTTTCCCAATCTGGTTTTAAGACGTAATATGATTCAATGAGACCGATCAACATCATACCTGATCCAATACCTATCCATAGCCCATATAATTTGAGATCAAAATAATAACTTAAAAATATCCCTAATGGAATTGCAAAAAGGTAATAGGTAATTAAATTGATAACGCTCCCTAATGATTGCATACCTTGTCCTCTCAAGCAAGAACCTGCTACAGCATTCAAAGCATCAAAAATTTGAACGCTTCCTACTAACGGTAATAAATCAGTAATTAATTTAATGACCTCTGCATCTTGAGAAAATACTTTAGCAACTCGGTGACGGAACACAATTAATATGAAGCAATTTATTAAACCAGCAGCTTGAGACATTCCTAGACCAACTTTAGAAGAGATATGGGCAAGGCCTGGACGTTTTGCTCCAATAAAATTTGCAATTCTAGTCGATGTTGCTATACCAATTGCAAAAGGTACCATGTATAAAAAAGCTGCCATTGTCGAAACTGCAGACTGAGCAGCTAAATAACTAGATCCAAAATAGGAACTAAACAATGTTAATAATTCATACGATAGTTCCTCAGCTTCAAGCATAATAATACCAGAAAAAGCTAATTGTGCCAAATCTTTCCAATGTTTCAAGGCTTTTCTAGAGAAACCACCCCAGCATTTTTTACCGTCAATAAAAATGACATATAGTGTAAGTAAAATAAACATTAACCAAAAGTTAATAACAACAGCGACAGCAGATCCACAAAAACCGATGCCTATATATTTGTTCCAAACCAACAAATAACTCAATAGTATATTAAAAGGAGCACATATCATTAGAACATAAATGCCTGCATCAAATATTCCTTGTGCTTGTAAAAATCGTTTCAAATTTTCGAACCCAATATATCCTGGAGCACCCCAGATCAATATTTTTAAAAACTGTGAAGTTAGATTTACTAATTCTTTCTCTTGTACAAACATTCCTAAAAATATTTCTGAGTAGTACCATGCAATAGAAAAAGGAATGTATAAAACTAGTGAAAATAAAATACATCTCTGTAAATGGATTCCAACGCTCTTATATTTTCCTGAGCCATATGCCTGAGGACATAGTGTATCCAAACTAGTAGAAATACCTTCAAAAATAGCTAATGTTATATTTGAGGTCATCGAGCCCAATGATACTGCAGCCAATTCAGTTTTACCCAAATGAGCAACTGTAATGGAGCAAACCATGGGGAATATTTGTTCCAATAAAAAAGTGAAAATAAGTGGGAATGAGTAGGAACTTAATATTTGTAACTCTGACTTAAATGTAACGTTTTCAACACTGAGTGCATCTAGTAGCTGTGGTTCATTTCCAATAAATTCCTGATATACCGCAGGAACAGAACCTTTACTGCTAACAGATAGGAAAGACGGTCTCCGATTATGAGTATGAAATAGTACCTCGTGTTGTGAGTCTTTAGATCTTTTATAAGCATACAACTGTCTCATAAACTCATCGTATTCTGATTCTCGAGCTGATGCCCCCTCAAGAGTATTTAAAACTGCTTGGTCCTCGATGTCAGGATTAGCAATAAAAGATATCCTAAAATCATTATCAATATTACTTCGGTCAGTATCAGAAATATAATCCGTTACATCAGATATACGAGATGGAAGAGATATAGTCCTGCTTAAGGCATCACCCTCATGTATATTATCATTTATTTCCCCTGCTTCAATTATATCCCCCAGAAAAGCATGGGATAAAGGTTCTTGAACAGAACTGGAAAAATCTTCTCCCAACGAAAAATAACTTCTTTGATCTTCAAGTCTATTCTTTCTCTTCCTATATTTTCGTACCAGAACGTTTTTCCTATTAGGAGGAAAGAAACCTAGAGATATTCTCCTATGAGTGTTTCCAATACCAAGACCTGTTGTTTGTAAATTATTGTGCGCATTTGATAATGTCTTGTTTAATATATTTACCATAACAAAAAAATCCAAATAAAAAACCTAACTATAAGAATTATAGTCTTTTAGCCTAGATCCTAATTTTCCCTTGTCTTTTATACCTTAAGTTTAAGAATATTGTACTGATTTAAACTTACTAATTTTATATAATTTCTTAATTTATTCACCTTTTTTTTTAAAAGCTTTAATATTTTAAGATCAAATTATATTGCTTCTTAAAGCCCGATATTGAAAAATTCATATTGGCTGACACTTTAAATCATCAAAATGCCATATATTCGTGAAGACTAATGCAAAATGGTATACATAAACTATCAAGCAGTTAGTCAGTTGACTAAGTGGTTATTTACAATAAAGAATTAACTATAAAATGAATTCAGTATATTATTTTCAAAAATGTTTATTGTAATATGAATGTTAGTAAAAAAGTTCTAATCATTAATTATAAAAATAAAATGTACATCCATTTTAGATCGTAGAGCTGCCACTTTGTGAAAAATATTATAGTTTGACAAAAAAAAAACTTTGAATTTGACAATAGTCTGAATGGACTTTGATATATGAGCAACTCTACTGGATTAAGCTAAGCAGACTCGGTTTTTGTTTTGTTTGTCATCTTTTTGTACCATGGACGTTTTTGTTGCTCCAAGTCTTCGTCATGGACAACCTTATCACCGGAGAATTTTTTGTACCATGGACGTTTGTCTTCCTTTAGCTCACGAATATCATATCCAGATTCTCTTCTAGAAGGTGGAACCCAGTGAGATGATTTCCATGGTAAAACATTTTCTTCGTACATTTCATTAACTTCTTCTAAGGTCAAACCTTTAGTCTCTGGGACAACGAAGAAAACGAAGAAATATGCAAAAACCATACAACCCATGAATACATAACCATAGTAGAAATTAATAGCAGAGGTAATGAATGGAGTGAAAAATGAAATTAAGAATCCCCAAATCCAGTTACAAGCATTTGCGATCGAAATAGCCTTACCTCTAATTCTAAGTGGATAACTTTCAGAAACAATAACATAAGCAATTGGTGCCCAGGTAGTTGCAAAACAGAAAATAAAGAATGAAGCAAAAACAATCATACAGTTACCAGCACCTTTAGAAGTTGGTTGGTCCATACCATTTGGATACAATCTGGTTACACCAACACTAGCATACACAACGTAACAACAAACCATACCGATACAACCCCATAGGAGACAATTACGACGACCATAGTGATCAACGGTGTATAAAGCAAAAAAAGTGGAAGCAAAATTCACAACACCAAATACAATAGCTGTTTGGAAAGAATCATCTAAACCAACTGCCTTAAAAATTGTTGTACCATAGTAAAAGAAGTAATTTGCACCAGTTAACTGTTGTAGGGATTGAATTATCATACCGATCAAGGTCCTTCTAAACATTTGTGGCCTACCAGTAATCAATTCACTCCAATTTGCTTTTCCTGCTACCTTCTCTGCTTCGATACCAGCTTCATACTTCTCCAATTCAACTAAAACCAAACTGGAATTGACATCAGTTTTATTCGTCTTGGCTAAAGCTCTTTTTGCTTCATCAATTCTTCCCATCTCAACTAAGAAACGAGGGGATTCTGGGACAAATGAAACACCTGCAATCATAAATAGAGCCCAAGCAAAACTTAATCCCAATGGTACTCTCCATTGGGTTGAATCGGAGTAATTCTTCGTACCGTAATTTGTACAATAACCTAAAAATATACCTGCTGTAATCATTAATTGATAGCAGGACACTAATGTACCTCTTAACTGCTTAGGTGAAACTTCTGAAATTAACATAGGAGAAAGGACAGCAATACCACCGACACCTAAACCGGAGATGATTCTTCCAATAAAATATTGGTACCATTTATCGATTGTGGCAATTTGAATAACGATACCAACGATATATACTGTCACAACGAAATATAATCCAATCTTACGACCATAAATATCACCCACTTTTGACAATAATATACCACCAATGGCACAACCGATATTGAAAATGGAAACAACCAAACCAGTTCTGACATTAGATAAATAAGATGTACCATCGGCTCTTGTTTGACCAATTCTCCTGATAAAATCAGTTTGATTGATAAAACCAGAAATAGTACCTGTATCCCATCCAAAAATGAAGCCACCAAAAGCAACCATTACACAACAAATTGCGACAAAAGTCAAATCCTTCTTAGATTTTGCCTTGGCTTGTTGGTCAGCTTCCTTCTCCATCAAAGTTAATTCATCCTTCTCACCTGGTTCATTGAACGTACTACCTTCATCAAGGTTAGAACCTGCCGATTTCCCAGCTAGCACTGAATGACCTACTGACGATTGTGTGTGTGTAGTTCCAAAATCAGAACTCTGATTCGTAAAAACTCGAGGTAATCCAGCAATATTCTGGTTGGAATTGACCTGTTCATGAACCTCATTCTGGCCTGCCGTAGGTGTAACTTTTTCTTCTGGCACATCAGTGGACATTGTTTAAGAATTTCTAAATGTTTTAGCTTTTCTCTTCACTGTACTTTGGAATATAAACCGTCTCAAAATATTATTTATTATACTCGATTTTTATATAGCTTTTTATAAGTAGCAATTAATATAATCTTAGTTTAATAAATATTCTCTAAAATCTTTAACTTATTTCCTCGAAGGAAAGATCATTTAAGGCAAGATCAGAACCGCAACCATTCATGAAATATCTGGACTACATCTTCGTTTATATAACTTTGACTTTTAGGGAACATACTTCATAAAATAGCAAGAATACAAATATTAATGATAATTTCTTTGTGAATCAATATCACAGAAACTATATCCTTTGCTTTTATGTCACTTGCACAAAGCAGTGAATGTCACAATTTGCGGTTCATTAATGTCAGTCAAATTTCCGACCCTAAAGGGCATCCTTACAATTTCCCTCTTGTGCCATTAAAAAGAATATGCTACAAATACAGTTACTCATTCAAGGTGATATTATATATTTTGCATCTTCAGTAATGATGACTATCTGATTATACTTTGTGGTGTTTGGGGCGATGGATGCCATGAAATCAAACTTTGTTACTTGCATTGTCAAATAATTCCAGCTCTTAAACGTTCTGGACTAAAAGTAAGGGTACTACTATAAGACTGACAACCATGCCATTAATGACAAGAATCCATTTGATCGAGCAGTAGATAGGTATCTTGAATGGCATTAGCTAATCATAATGTTGAAAATCTTATTAAATAAACGGGATTTTGAAAATCGACCTTAACGTAATACATTATTTCAAGACTGTGAATGGGATAAGGTGATGAGGCAGATTATGTAAGATGCATTTATATTGAACTTGGAATATAGTAAACTATATTATTGATATCAAGTAATTATTTATTATGCATTATGTATTTTTAAACTAGTAGAAAAAATGTAAGAATGACCTATCAACATCCCGTATTTCGAGGGTTTTTGTTTGACATGGTAGATTCTGTATACCATAAAGGAAGGTATGTGAGATTCTCGAAGTTCTTATAACGTATCTACATTAGTTTTATTAATTTTATTAATTTTATTGATATGGTATGATAATATTTGTATAACGTGAGTGAGTCAGCATTTGCTTGCTGGAATAGAGCTTAAAAATAAAAATAGTGTAAATGTTGGCAAAACGAAAGAGTTGGTAAGATAAATGTTAGTTATCTAATGTTAGTTATCTACCTTCGTTGTAAGACTCTTCGGTAACATCATCTGATTCACTAATGAAGGTGACTTCCATCCAACCTAAACCTTTGACTTTTTCACCGTCATTGATTTGTAATGAACAGTCGGTGTAGTTGGCGTATTGGTAAATGTATGGTTTGGTACCGGCAATACCAGATACAATGTTCTTTACAAATTGAGGGATTTCATTCATGACATCAACTCTCTCGACTAGGGTATCTAATTTTGATTCATAAACAGCTTTAAATTTGTGTTCATCCTTGACTTCGTCCATTGCAATTTGTTCATCTGAAACTGTTGATTTTAAACCATTGAAGTGAACTTCAATATTTTTTGGAACTTTCCATCCGATTTCATCGACTTGGCCATTTAAATGCTTATAGTCATTATCGATTGTGACAGATAGTACATCAACTTTTGAAGTTATGATACCAATAGATATTTTAGTATTGGCGTATGATTTTGGTGTAGTAAACTCAATAAGGACAGCAGAACCTTCTTCGGAATGAAAATTCAAGAAGTTCCAAGCTTTAGCAGCATGATGAGGCTTCATTCCTTGCAAAGCAAGAATATATAGTGAGTAAATAGGTTTATCCTTAGCAAATTCAATTTTAACATCTTCTTTAGGAATCTCTGCCTCTTCTTCTGATTCAGTATGGCTTTCTTGATCATCTGAGTTATTTTTAGTATCATTGTTTTCATCAGAAGATTCTGATTTTATTGGTTTTCTTAAATCGATTGTACCAGTGACAGAGTTTCTTGGCCAGAAAACATGGCTCATTGTACCCCATGGCTCCTCAATATTGTCACCGTAGTAGGTAGTTGGGTTATCACCGACCTTAACACCAGGAACTAATTTAGTAAATACTAGATCAATTTTGGTATCTTCATTCACTTTGGAAATAAAATGATATTCAGTATTTTCATCATTTAATTCTAATGATAGATTGTCAGCATAGAAATTCGGACCTTCAATTCTGAAGTTATCCAACTTGGTTGAACTCCATAAATTCAAATTCTCAGGATTCTTAGAATCAAAAATTCTGAATGTAAATTGCGCTTGAGTAATATACCCAACAATATTAGAGTGAATAATTTGTGCAAAACCTAAGACACCAGTCTCTAAATTACTAAAATAAAATGTTGCCGTTTCAACATTTGTATGATCTGGGTGTACCCAATCAACATCTTTCCTTGTTAATTCAACAAATGGTTGTCTCTTCTCTTCAACAACCCTCTCAGTAGCAGGGTGAATGTATTCTTGACCATATTCAGGTTCAGCAATACCGGTAACAGCAGAAATACCACCTTGGATCCACTTTAACATTATTTAACAAAATTATTTTATACTATCTTGTTTAGTTGTTTCCAAAACTTATAATCAATATCAACCAACACCACTAATCAAAAGACTAATAAATAATTAATCCACTTATATAACATAAAATGTCTTAGCTCATCGATTCCAAAATCATAATAAAAATTTGTTTAATTATCATCAACAGTTTCATTGTGTTAAAAATTATATCAACAAAAAATTATTCCAGAATAAACTATAACGGAAAAATATCAAAAGATTTTTCCGCTTATTTTTAATATGTATATGCTCTCGATGAGATGAGATCTCAGATCTGATGCAACTTTTCTGGAAGATTACTATAGCACTACCTGTGACCTTACACCAGTGATAGATGAAGCATTGGGGATTGAATTGGGAACGGTGGTGCTACTTGAATTAAAGTGGCTGAATTCTGCATTGAGTGCTATATCATGAGATGGTGTAATGGTTTTGATTCGTATTTTGTAAAGATGATTCTATATAGGTTTTTGAATTACTTAGGTAAGTTTTCATTGATCTAGATATGTATATATATTATATAATAGTTATTTCTTGAAGAACTTCAAACGTTTTGTCTTTACGGGTTTCGATTCGTCCAAATCTTTCAGTATATCGTTACGAGATGCTGGAGATCCGTCAAGGAATGTAGTTGATCCCAGCCCTGCTGTGAAGGGTCCATTTACCTTCTTGCATTTCGATCTTGAATCAAAGAAAAGCACTAAGGATGATCTTGAAGTTTCTCTGTGATTTAATGTTGAATTGAATTTCTCTTCGTAGTGTAAATTGGGTACCTTGTTCTTGGACTCGTCGTGGTATAGAAACCTTGGTCGATAGTACAAATCGGTCTGTGATTTTTCTAGTGGTATTTGCGTATTATAGCCCCCAATGGTGTTATTTGGTCCATCGGGAGGAAATGCTAGTAATGGAGCAATCTTATAATTTCTATTGTTGTAAGCAGAAACTGCATCAAAAGGGCCTTCGTGATGAAAAGACGGACCAAACCCTGTGATGTCTAATTCATCAATCTTATCACACTTCTCTGAAGTTATAACTTTTGCATTTTCTGCTATAGTAAAAACACTTTCATTGTCTAAACCTAGTCTATCTGGCGGTAGATTGCTTGAACTAGTCGAATTCAATGAATTGACCCGTAAGTTCTTGTTATGATAAGGTGCTCTCCTATGCTTATCGCTTTTATTCTTATTATGATCAGTTGCGAGAATACTCCTATCCCTTAATCTGAGTCTGGACGATCTAGCATAAGAAGAACCACGAGTATCCTTTCGATGAGGAGCTTTAATTGTTCTTCTGTTGATATATGTCTTACTGCTTCCAGGAGAAGAGCTATTTCTATTACTCAAATTATCTAAGGATTTGGAGTATTCTGAATAAATTGAGATATTCAGACTAGGCAAATATGTTGATTCAGGCATTTTATTAGCTTTTTGTCACTATTTATTTATCTTTAATAGTTTAAGCAAGTGTCAGATTGTCTATTTTAGGAATAATTAAAAAATAATAATGTAATATAGAATGATGAATTATTTCAATTCAATACAAGAATTGAAGTACGTATATATATATCTTTTAATAAAGTTGATATATTGTATTTCAATGTCCAGAAACACTTAAATAGCAATAGAAATATACATATTGTAATATATTGTGACACTTAATCAGAGAGGCCGTGCCTCATTCATTCCGAAAACTATTTAGGCGCAATAACCTATTTTTAGAATTCACTATAGTTATGCAAAAAATGTAAGAGAACTCTTGATTACCACACTACCCCTTTCATGCTATTAAGAAATCATATTTCAATAAGATATCCTAAAATCAACAATACCCTTTTGAGGTTCATTCCTCTAATATTCTACCATACAATGATCAATAATTACAGTCAAAAAAATATCTTGCGCCTAGATTGAAGTCATTGGGAGCAGCAACTACTGACATATGATTAATAAGGGTGGGTGATATATTGAACCAAATATATGTCCTTACAGTACCCATCAAGGCTGAATTGATGGGTATTTTCTTCTTACCAATTTTATGTAGTAGATATCCTCAATTTTTTTTTTTTGAATCTCTTTTGATTTTTATAATGTTGTATCTTCTGATCTTATTGATACAAATGCTACTATATTCTTCCTTTGATGAAAAAACGTTAAACTGCTCTAAAAGTAAAACCTAAACCTTGCTGTGTTGAGTGATGGATGGAGTTGCTTTAAACTATACATGACTCGAAAGATCTTGACAAATCATTATATACATTATATAGTAATAAATCTGTTACTATTAAAACTGAACAAATTTTTGATGGGTCATGTCTGAATTTTCGATTGCAGCACCAGTTAGAGGATGGCTATTTGCCATTTTTGATTTGATTTGAGACTCAATTGATGATAGAAATTCATTTAATGAATCAATTTTATTTGATGTCTTGTCTTCCACGAAAAGAGTACTGACAACATTATAGTAATATACATCGATATTAGGCCTTAAGGGTACCAAAGGAATGTATTTCCTGTTAACAAGTTGACACCAATTTTGCATGATTTGCGACACTTTTTTATTAATTTTTGTATTAGTTTTGACTAATAGATGATCTTTAAAGTGGATTTGATCAATTGGAATGCTTTCACCAGTTCCTAATAAATCATTTAGTAACAATCTATTTGTATTCTCATTAAACCATAAATAAACAATTTCACCATTAAAAATTAAGTAGGCACCTCCATTAACAATTTGTGAGGCACTGTTCTTTACTGTAATATTTTCTAATGAGCTTGCTGAAACACGTAATAATTTGTAATTAGTATCATAGAATGTCAAGTCACCATCAGATAAAGGAACATGAAGCGGAATAATCTGTGGATACAGCTTATAAGATAATTCTATTTGATTAAATGTGAAGTATTTGAAATAATCAACCGAATGATCGTTAGGCATGGAATTATATGTAACAGCTTTAGTTAACCTTGACTTTATGAACGCTAACATGAAAGTTGGTAGAGTCTTTAAAGTATCAGCAATAATTGTTTGATGAGATGAATTCCCAGAGACGTATGTTTTGTATTGAGAAGCGATGTCTGATAGATCATCCAATATATGTTTACGCAGATTGGCATAATTAAGTACATCAATTTTAGATAAATACTTGTGAATCATTAGACGCATTATCATGTTTTGATTAACATGTTTAAAAATGTCGCTAGGATTTTGGGAGACGGGTACTTTATTATTAATAACTCTAACTTTTCTACAACCATTAATATCAGTGTATAATAGTGCAGCTTGGATATTGACATCATTGTCTTTCTTTAATTTTCCGGAGTACTTAAGTAAAATATCAATATTAGTATTAGAAGTGACTGTTGGAATAATAGGATCCGAATCTGAATTGTCATTTGATTCGAGATAATATTGTTTAATTGATATACCGTCTGAAACACGTAATTTCAACTGAGCTTGATAACCTTTTATAATTGAGATATTGTTCATCATATCATTAGAGAGAATGGCAGCACAACGTTCGTACGAATGAAGTGGATAATGTCTAATATTACCACATGTCGCAACAGCAGGGTAAGCAACATTTGAAAAGTCAACAAATGAAGATGCACTGACATATAAATCTAACGAAATAAAAGATTCAACAAACTTCTTTGAAAGATCTTTGTAATATGCACAATCTGGTTTTAAAGCTTTTTTTGAATTCTCATCCTTTTTATTCTTCAGGTTACCTAACCCAGATGTTGGTAATGCAGATAATGATGCAATTATTTTACCACCTTGATTACCAGTAAAAGTATCGAATGCTAGTTTAGCAGCACTTAGGGCTGATCCATAACAGTTATCAACTGTATGAAATTGTTTTTCTTGTTGAATTGATAGTAATATTTGGTTTAATGTAATATCAATTATTTGTCTGCTTTGTGAAGTAGAAACAAAAAAATTGTCATTGAATGGTAAAAAACAATCTTCTGTTTCTGTTATGATATATTCTTGACAAGTTTCAGAAGTTGGGTTCAATTTATAAAATTTGATGTTTTTATCATAGGAGATGATTGCTATCTTAGATTTAGGTTGGTTATTTCTAATGTAATTGATTGAATTTTTGATTGCATGAATAAATGACATAGTAGTATCGGTTTCAACAGCAGGAAGTGAAACATCAATCATGAAAATGTAATGTAGAGGTAATGAAGTTTGTTCTCCGTTCACATTATATGATTGAGGAACGAGGAAATCGACACAACTTTTATATAATTCTGGTCGTAATAGATAATCGGTCCTTTTTTCATTGTTTCCAATAGGGGCCACCATTTCATTTGGCAATGTCATTTTAACTTTACAAATATTGCAAATGACAGCTGAATCATATGTGAACAAAAAGTTTGGATTTAAGTAAGCCCTACATCTTTTACATCGTAATGGTTCAGTATTTGTATTTTCGATTACTGTTGTGTGGGTAGTATTACCAGTCATATCAATTGTTGGAATGGGGTTATTTGGGATTGTGTTAGCAAATGGTTGTACTGATAAACCCAGAGGTAATTTTGTATTGGCTCTACTTTTCTCATCTGAAGGAAAATTATACATAGAGAGAGCCAATAATCTTGGGTCACAATTTCCATCTTTTTCGAAACTATAAAATTGTGTAGTAGGCAAAGGTGGTATAGCAACAAATTGAGTTTCGAAAGATTTAGTTAAATATACTAATTGATCTTCCCATCTTTGTGTGGCCACCAGGCTTGACATATCATGTACTGATAATGACCGAAAATCAGGTTGAACATATGGTGAATTGTATGACTCTGCTCCTTTTGATATACTAGGAGATAACATCGAAATTGGTGTATCAATAGTATGTGTGTTAAATGGCATTGGTGTAAATGAATGAACTTGTCCGCTCTTTGACTCTGAACCTAGGCGATTCGAAGTTTGGGATTGAAGAACCGTTTCATTAGATGCTTCGGACCCTGTATGACTATAAATATTGTCGCTACTACCTAATGGAGTGCTAGGAACTAATTGATGATATACCCTAGCATGCTTCTTATTCTTTCTACGATCAGCTCTTCCGCTAATAACAGTACCAGCGGAGACATTGGCGTTATTATTCAACGTAGTAAACATCTAGTCTACCCTTTACCAAATAATGTGAATTCAAAAACAGTTCAAGATTCAAAATATATAAATTGAAGAATCTCAATATCAATCTATCCAGAAATAAATACCTATAGTTTTATATTGGGTCTTTGCTTTTTCGTAAATTTTTTCAGCTACTGAAATAGATCAAATTGACAACGAGCTACACTTTCTACAGAGAACTAAGAGTGAACAGATATCAAGTCACACAAATATATATTCACATGCAGACAGGTATATATAACATATGTTTATATATTATATTAATTCATATCTATCGTAAAAAAAATTCAACCCAAAATACATTTAAGCCATTGTAAATAAAGATTTATTTTAATCCCAGGAAGTAATGCTGGAAGACGGTGCAATTGTCCAACTGACAAATTCCAGCGTCCCAATAACATTTAAAACCGCCCTTTCCCTTCTCCCAAATAATACTCTGTGATGTTGAATCCCTAAAGGAGAATAATGGGAGATAAATCCACATTTTCTACTCTTTTTTTAATCGAATTCCTGTAATAGGAATGGGTGAGAGAAGCTCACTTAAAGTCTTCCTGCTTTCAACGTAAATATCAAACCAGAGATCTCATTCTCAGATATTATAGAGAGCAATTGAAACCGAATCTCGTTTTCGAGATGCAATTGTCTAAAATAGAAATATATGTTTCTGCAGAGATCTCTTAGCAAAAGATATTCGAATATAAGTACATTTCCATATTCATCAATTTATTTGAAAAACAACGACAAATGCTCTCAGATCTGAGATTTGTGTAGTGACATTAATCTCAGATCCCGTACATCTATAAGTTAAAAGAGCCCAATCCCGTAAAGATATATATTGTTCTACATTACTGGGACTATTCAGAGCTTTGAATTAATAAGACTTTTGCATCGTAAACTCTTTAGAGAGACTTTTTTCTTATAGGTCTTACTTTAGTTTAATGGAAGATTAGTGATCTTTCGATCTTGGGTATACATGGTCTGATAGGTTACATAATGTGGCTTTTCATGTAGTTTTTACTTTAATATTGAGATTTAGGTTGATGCCGTTTAAGAACAGATTATATAATTCAGGTTAATTAGTTTTTGTAAGTAGTTTTTAATTCTTTAGAGAAGAGTTTTATGTTGTAAGGATATTGTATGTACGTTTATGTGTAGATTAAAAAATTCTTTGTTGAAAATTTTATACTCTATTAATAGTTAGAAAATTCTATAAAAAAATTAAGATAATTGTAATGCTAATTGTAACGATGACTGTTGAGAGTGATGATAAATTTGGTAAATTTAATTGCTGTGCAAATATGAATAAATTATGATTGGATAATTGGTTTGCAAAATTTATGGATTTGGCATTGGTTCTTGTGGTTTCGGGATAGATTGATGAACCGTTGTAGCTGTAGTAGCTTGCTGCCGAATTAATTGACAACTTGGCAAAACTAGTCACTGTTTTTGCGACTTCGCTGTATGCAGAAGTAGAATATAATTGTCTTGTTTGTGTTATAACTGTATTGGAACTCAAAGTCACCATAAATGGTGCAACATTGATATCACTTTTTGTTCTATTCATACTGCTACTTGAAAGGGTCATGCCCGAAAACAGTTTACTGTTGGTATTGTTTGTAGCATAAGGTATAACGCTGGCTTCAATCGGTAAAACAGCAGTAGCAGTCGAATATAATGAGGTAGTTGATGTCCGTCTTGAAATTCTTAATCTTGTTGTAAGAGGTGAAATGCCATTATCTGTAATGTTGGTACTTATCAATTCTGAACCAGACACATTATAGGTACTGAGATTAAGATCAAGTTTTTTAGGAACAGAATTCTTAAATTGAATCTTCTTCTGATGTTTTGCAACAATATTTGAGGAAAAAGATGCTGCTTTCCCTGCCTGACCGACAGCAATCTGACCGCTTTCCTTCTCAAATGCCAAAAACATATTCTTCAAAATTGAGTTTCCTAAAACAGAATAACCGGTATTTAGATTAGATGTTATGTCTAAAAAGCATGCCAGCTCATTGTCTTGAAAGTTGAATGCTTCGTTCTCAAAAATAGTATTATTGGTACTACTTATAAGATCAGATATAGGAACAATAATTGGCAAATTATCAAAATAAAAAATAAAGCTTACATCGAAAAATGATACAGAACATGGTACAATCCATTTCTGTACTTCCTTAACGAAAACAGCCTCTAGCTGAATGGCAATCTGTAAAACAATATCTAAAGGCAGCTCCGAGTGTAACTGTTGTATGTTCAATAAGACAGGTTCACGATGGTTAATAGCAGTCAAATTTAACGTTTGTCCGTTTTTATTTTCAATAAATATTGTATTCAATGGCAATATTGGCAAACCCTGCTCGTAAAGTTTCGATTCATTAGTTGAATTGACCAAGAAAGGGATAGGAGGAAAGCCTTGAAATTGACCGTAAATGTTGGCAGGATCAACAGCACCAAATAGCAAATTACCTTGTTCTGTAGAATTATCTGATGGAACACCTCCCGAATTTAATTCAGGAACTTTGTTTAGGAGAAGTGAAAAAGATGGGCTTTTTATATAGTCTTTCATATACAACACATCTAGCACAGAAGAAGAGTATGGTAATTTTAAGTTATTAGAATTTGGAATGACTGCGTTTGATGAAAGACCTAAAGAGCCTTCGTTATTACTCGAAAAAGCTATATCACTTTCAATTTTCAAAAATGTCAAATTTTGTAAATTTATCAATTCAGCAGACTCTAAATTGGAATTATTTGACGTTAATTGGACTATGTCTTCATATATATTATCAATCGTAAAATCATTTCTTGTCAGCACATTTGTTGAAAAAGTTTTGTTGATGTTCGAGGTTGAGAAAATCTGATCTGTTATCGTCTGACATGTACTAGACATTGATGGATCAAAAGAAGTATCAGAGTTTTTTCCATTTTCATCGTAAAGATATATTAACGGTGACAAAAGATCCAAAGAAAGTTTCTGTATTTGTGCTGCCGAACCAAATGAAACATTGACATAATATTCTTGTTCCAAAGGATCAACTCTTACTACTAAAGAAGGAAATGTAGTTGCATTATTGTTAGTATCTGCTGTAACAACATTTATTAGTTTTATCAAAAATGCAAATATAAACAAAGTTAAATGGTACTCTTTGTGCATAGTGTTGGATAATTATTATAGTACCAAATTTTATAATACAAAAAATCTTTCAGTGAATATGTGTTTCTGAAAACTGAGCTTGCTTCAGAATTAATTCTATATGAATATGGGAAAGCTATAGTTAAATGTCCTAATAGCAAATTGGTTTTTTTATCGAGTTTGATCTTTCACATGAATAGCCCAACATCAAATATCATAAAACCGGATATAGTATATATGTCCATATACAATATATATAAATAAATGGATTTAAATATAGATATCAGCAATTCCCAATATGAATTAGATTAGCTTAACCTATTTATATCTTAGAATGAATCAGTATCTTTGGTCTTAAACAAAAGTGAATACTGGTTTATACTATAGTTAATTTTTCACTGCAACAATTCTTCTCGGAATATCTCGGAATATCCACGTTATCTATATTAGGAATCTATTTTTATGCTTCAGCGAAGAGATGAACTCAATCTAAAGCTGGTAAATTAACTTAATCGCTATAGATTTGATGATTCCACTATAACATCCTAATCATCTTGATAAATAAGGTTTGATCTAAAGTCGAATAGCAGTGAATGTATATTGGAAAAGATTCTGTGTTGTTCCAGTGTTATATTCAATAAGATATCAACTGGCAGGGAAAATCAGAAGGTTATTTGCATGGTTTTTTGCAGTTATAATCGAGTATATATTTATATATGAATCTTTGAGTGATATGTATTAAAAAGAGGGCACTTTGGGTAACTGATTAAATGACTTTAGTATTTTATTTTGATGTCTCTTGCTCAAATGTAAATTATTTCTTTTTCCTTTGAATTGGTTGGCTTTCATGAACGTCGTCTTGTTTATCATTTATCTGTTCAACAGTTTTGGAACATTTTTCAACTTGTTTCGATTTTGCATTATTTTTTGTTTCAGTTTCCTCTGTTAATTGATTGGAATTTGATTTTGTCATGCTGTATATTTGTTGAATGATGAAAATTGAGAAGACTGTGACAATAATTTTTATAAGATCTAAATGTTCATCGAGGAATTGATTATCAAATAAACTGACATACTGTTCAGTCATCCCATCAAATTTTGGTCTATATGAAATGACAGTTGGAGGAAGTTCGAATTTTCTATTATTCTTCTCCACACCACCTTTGTAAAAATCTGAAGTAGTAAACACATCTGAAAAGATTCGAGCTGGAGAAACATACTCAAATTGTGTAAGAGTTGTTGGATTTAATGAAGTGTATATGACAGCATGATATGGTGAAGGAATTTTACCCATTATAGACCGAATATATTTATCATTTTCTAAAATTTGATTTGATCTTGCAGCTGGATCGGTTTCAGTATTATCGGGCAATTCTGCCAAATCAATTCTAATTATTCTTTTAGTCGAGTCGACATATGGTTGAAAAGAATCCTTATTATCTGTATTTAAATGAATTATTTTCTCAATATCACAAACATCCTCAAGATCTTGAATGAAACCGTTATAAGTGGAATTCTCTAATAATTGGACCTTCTCGAATCTAAATGCTGTCGAACTGAGACTTACATAATTTCTCAAACTAACAAAACTATCAGGGAAATTTGAAAAGTCAGTCCTTTTTAAACCTGGTTGATTTATCAAAATAAAAGTGTCAAAACTACAAGAGTTTATTACATCACCAGCTAAATCCAGAAACTTTTTCTTTGGTAATGTGCTTATATGGTCATATTCATCAGGAAGATTAGGTATATCTAAAACTAACTTGTGGGAAAACAGTAATGCTGGTACGTCTGATTGTGGAATTACGTCTTCATTATTATTCTGGCTTGCAACTAAATTTGTACAAATACCAATAAACAAAAATGTGTAGAAAATGACCTGAGTTGTGAGTCTAGTCATCAATATAAAATACTCCGGTGAGATTGATTTAGACAGTCTTGATTCTCGTTAGTTATATAATATAATATACTACAAACTATATCATTGGTCCCGTAATTGTATTTCAAATATAACTATCTTTCTTAAATTCGAATTTATGCGCATGGC
The DNA here is from genome assembly GCA_003705975.2 of Tetrapisispora iriomotensis. Lineage (NCBI taxonomy): Eukaryota > Fungi > Ascomycota > Saccharomycetes > Saccharomycetales > Saccharomycetaceae > Tetrapisispora > Tetrapisispora iriomotensis. The sequence goes on from PPKC02000007.1 coordinate 118,632, forward strand.
GTACATTTTTGGTACTGTGATGGGCTTATTCATCTTTATAGAAAGTATATTTGTTCTCAATTATTAAATGTTTGACTGTTGTATTAAGATATATATATATATATATTGCATATTATAGTACGTTATTGCTATTCATTTCTAAATTTAAATACATCTAAAATCTGGATTTTTATATAAGGTAACGTAACTGAGATATGAGTTTTTACCTTTTTTATATTTAACCATCATTTAAGAACAAAACCTAAAAATTAATTTTATGAAGTATAAGTATATTAATTCTTGCAATTTTAGATGGGAGCTGCTTTATTTAGTTATTTACAGTATTTACAGTATAATTATGGAATGAAAGGCATATCTTTTATCAATATTGCATAGTTTTAGATTCGTTAATTGTCGAGAACAAATTGTTCATGTTTTTTAATACAGTTGTTTTGAATTGCTGATAATCATCAGGATTATTGTCTTCAATTAATAATTCATCATCTCTATTTATGGTTTCTTTATCGTCTAACTTTTCAAGTAATGTTCTATCGAAGTCACTAGGGAACTCCCATGATTGTTTTACTGCAATAGCAATTAACTTCATATGCTTCATTTCGAACCTAACATTTAATATCTTCTTATACCACTTATGGGCTTCTATTTCGTCTCCCAATTTTAAGAATCTCGTTATCATTTCAATACAAAACTTTAAATCCAAAGATATTTTTTTCGACTCCATAATTTCTAGTAAAGAATTAATCTCAGACATGGTAATCTTCTCATTATTGTATACGACTAATGAAAATGGCGACACTGATCCCTTGGAGTAAATTTTAGTACCAATATCACTTTTATAAAAATCCTTTAACATATTGTATGCTAGTCTTGAATCTTTTAGGACGTAACGGGCCTGGTATAAGAATATTGATAAGACTGAAGAAGAAGTCCTCCAGTAATTTTCCTTATGGATAACTTTAGAAATCTCAGTTTTGTATTTCTTATAAAGATCGACTAATAAATTTTGGAAATCTTCTTTTGAAAGTGTTTTAGAATCAATCGTAAATACTACTTTATATATCAACGACAATACATGATGAGATGGCAGTGCTGATATAGATAGCTTATTTGGTACAGATTTATTAATATTTTTTAATTCCATTAGTAGTTCTTCCTTTGATAATAATGTTGTGTTATTATGAGATATGTGACCCCAAAGACCCAAGTCATTCAATAATAATGCAGTGTGCTTTGACTTATAAGAGGATATTATGTAATTTAGAAGAAGTTTTGAGTCATAGAATTGGGCAATAGACGTCAAAAGACGACTGACAATATATTTTCTGAAACGTTTACTACGATTAAAAGTCCCATCAAGTGGTAATGATAACACTTCAAACATTTCCTCCTGCATTCCATTTGCTTGTATTATTTTCAATATTAACCCAATAGCTTTCTGTGCTTCTCTAAGTAAACTTTCTTGGAACTTTTTCTTATCACCTTTATATGTGCTAATATCTGTTGTCCAAAGTGCAGTGATTCTTGAAATATTGAGATTGAAAGTTTCCATAAACATTTTTGTATTTCTTGTTGTAGACAAATAATATAATAGACAATTGCTAAATCTAATAAAGCATAAATCTACGTATGCTCGGTCTTCATTATTTTTTGCGTAAGATGCATTTGACAAAGTCTCAACTTTTTGTAATAATATAGAAAAATATTCATCAATATACCTAAAATCTTTCAATTTTATATTTGAATTAATTATCATTACCATTGTTTCTACATTGTATAATTTTTTGAATGTTCTTAGAAACTCCTTTTTATACTCAGGCATTTCCATAAATAATTTAAAAGATACTAAATGTCTTTCCAGTTCCGAACCCATCAAAAGTCTTCTGGTAAAGTATATTGAGTATTTACAGGTTGATAATCGGATTTTATTTTGGATTAGGAAATAGTAATGATTAAACGAATCATTTCTTTCAATATTTTCCCAAAACCATTTATGCAGATTCGAAGGTAAAATCCATCCCTTTTTTTTGGTCACCATTGTATGGGACTCAGTTTGAAATTTAATTAGTTTATACAATTGTTCCTTTTTTTCATTGTTAGTAAGTTTCGAATTAGATATTATACTCTCAGCTAATTCGAGAAATACCTTGTCATATGCTTCGCCAATATGTCTAAATAACCTCAGTTTCATAAACAGCTTGTTCTCAGATCGCTGGATTAAATTTATACTTAATGGACTATAACTCATTTTGAATTTTTTAATTAAAATGTTCTTAACTTTGTTCATTTCCTTAGGATCATTAATATCTTCGATTAAATTCACCAAATCTTTGCAACTATCGGAATTTGGACGTAAAAAGCTCTTTGTCGTGGTGTTCATTATCAAAGATCTCACATCACAAATGCAACCCAGTTCAATCGATCTTGCAGTAGAAAAACGTTTCACAAAACACATTCTTGATTGTGCAAATCCAAACATGAAGCCTCTCTCACAATGGATGAATATATGTTAATTGATTATGGCCTTCTTCTTCTTTCAATATTAATTCTAAAACTAGTGAAATATCCTTGACATATCTGTATTATGATTCTAGTTGGCAAGGTTGGAGGGTGAACATCTGCTTAATCAATATGTGGTTACTTAGTTAAATGATTAAAAGTATTGTCCATTAAGTATACTTTTATATTAAATCAAATTTCAAAACAATCCTCACGTACGAACACATTGAAATATACACTGAAAAACTCATTGATCAAGTATAGAAGTTATACATAATGTATTTAATATATGATATATAATGGCCTTTGAAAAGTGATCTTAGTGTTATATTCTGGTTATTTTTTGATCCTGGTCCTATTGAAGTTAAAGTACCAAGATTATTGAGGGAGAATATATTATTTTCCATTGACGATTTATTTTTTGTTTAAAAGACAATGCCTGCAACAAAGAAGCTCACCAACTCTGCAGTTGGAAAAGATGAAAACTCGAGCCAAGGTAATGAGAAACCACTACAAATAATCCCTAAAATGTCAGCTAAACCTAATAGTGAAGCAGAGGTTTGTTCCTCCTTTCGTAGAACAGAAGTTATTGGCAGAGGTAAGTTTGGTGTTGTTTACAAAGGTTACCATATACGAACACACCATGTATATGCTATTAAAGTATTAAATCTTGATTCTGATTCTGATGAGGTTGCAGATGTTCAAAGAGAAGTACAATTTTTGGGATCATTGAAACAAGTACCTAATATTACTAGATATTTTGGATCATATTTGAAAGACACAAATTTATGGATTATAATGGAATATTGTGCAGGTGGTTCCATAAGGACTTTGTTGAGACCAGGGAAAATAGATGAAACGTACATTGGTGTTATTATGAGAGAGATTTTATTAGCTCTACAATGCATTCACAAGGATAACGTGATTCATAGAGATATAAAGGCTGCAAATGTGCTAGTAACAAACGAAGGTAAGGTTAAATTATGTGATTTTGGTGTAGCTGCCCAATTGAATCAAACCAAATTAAGAAGACAAACCATGGCCGGTACACCGTACTGGATGGCACCAGAAGTTATTATGGAAGGTGCATATTATGATACAAAGGCTGATATATGGTCGCTTGGGATTACGGCGTATGAAATTGCGACAGGTAATCCCCCATATTGTGAGATTGAAGCATTAAGAGCAATGCAATTAATCACCAAGTCTAAACCTGCACGTTTAGAAGGACGTGGTTATAGTTCATTGTTGAAAGAATTTATTGCATTATGTTTAGATGAAGACCCCAAAGAAAGATTATCAGCAGAGGAGCTCCAGAAGACAAAGTTCATCAAGTCACATAGGGCAACTCCTACAACAGTTTTAAAAGAACTGATATCCAGGTATTTATTGTTCAGAGATAAGAACCCACCAAAGGAGCATACTTTTGCAGATGATGTAGGAAAAAATATTGAAAAAAATGATTCAAAAAATGTCGTTGAGAATAAAACCAAAGACGAAATTTCTATAGAACCAGAAAAAGATTTTATTGATGTGAAATGGGATTTTGACTCTTTAAGTTCTAATGAATATATTATGGAAAACGATATTAATATCGATGTAATTCCTGAAGAAAATACAGTAGATTGGCCAAAATCTGAAGGTGATCAGTTTAATTATGCATATCCTGATGAAGACCCTTATTATTTCGGACACACTAATAATAATACACATCATGTTCGTAAGACTTACCAAGAATCCACAATGGGTAAACAATTTCAGGCTACATTCGTGAAAAATTCCACATTGCATGCCAACAACATACAGACTCATCATAACACAAATAACTTTACTAGCAATATACAGAGAACTGGGTTGGGCACTACTGGGGTCATTGGAACCCATGTCACAAATCCAACTGGTAACAAGGTGACTGAAACAAGGGCAACAAAACAATTATTACAATTATTCGAGGATACTGACGTGATCAACGAGGAGACAAATATGGAAAACGATATGTATAATTTGCAAAAAACACACTCAATGGTCCAAGCAGGAGATATCCCAAACTCGTCCTTAAGCAACTCAACAGCATCTATTTTACGTCCACCTTTGAATATGGCAACTGGGTCTAGTATGACGAGCCATAGTGCCGTAAGTCTCCCACATTTACAGACCAAATTTAACAAACCACTAGTTGGTCCTGGAAACATTGTTACATCTGCTCCAACGCCCATTGAAATTGAAATTCCAGAGGAGTTACCTGTTAGTGCTGTCAGAACGACATCTATATCTGCATCCGAAACTCCACTTGAATCTAAAGCCAGATCCACCACTGTTTCAATAAGTAATCCGAATCAATCTAACCATCCAGGGTTACCTAGGCGATTAACTGTATCCGGAAACAATACAACCCAACCCATTGTGAATAGGAAAGAATCCCAAAGTAATAAAGGATATCTTGAAGAACAATCTTCGAACTTCAAATCTCATAGAAGAACTCCTACTCCACCAAACATGCATACTAATGCAAATAATCATTCACCTTCCAAATTACTGACATCTTCGCCTAACGGTTTATCAACAGTTGGGTATCATTCTACAATGAAGCAAGTGACTTCAATTGTCGGCGAGTCCAAAGATATAATGCTTCAATCCATAAACAGCAACAGCAGTTCAAGTATTATTGGCGATGGGGAAGTGAGTCGTGTTACTCGCGATTTCAAAAGGAATAACCCCAATTTAAAATTGCACATGCCTTCACCTACAAATGCAGTAACAAATAAATTATTGATGCCTGGACAAGCAAATGAAACTACTATCGGTAATGGAAGTGTCAGCGGTTATAACGAAAACATAAATCAATTCGGGTTCAACACAACCAGCGCTGCAAATTTACCAGTGTCAATGACACCTATCAATGAAAAGCACATGGATTTTGAATCGAAGATCAAGAGAAGCCAAAGTTTAAATAAAATGAGATCAGCATCGGTAAACGAACCTTCGAACACTACAGGTAGCAACTCGCGCAGCAAGAAATCTCTGGTTAGTAACAACACCGGAAACGAAGGCGTCGAACATCCATCCAATTCTCCAGAAAATTACAACAACACAATCAACCCCGGAACCGCTTCCAATTCCAACATTCACAGTAACACCACCAACAGCGCAGCAACCAGCAACAACGGAAGCACAGGAAACGCCTCACTAATAATGTCAGCTCCCCCAAAGTCATTGCCAGTAGAACTATTCTTAGACTTCGACTTCACCGGAAACAACACCCGCAACATCTCCGTCTGGAAAGACCAGAAACCAAGAGTCCTAGAAGAACTGAAAACCCTACTCACACAGTTCGACGAAAATTTATTCATCCTCGAGACCTCCATCAAGAAACAAATCAACTCCATGGACACCTCAATGGCAACAGCAGCAACAAACACCATCCTGAACGCTTCAGACCCAGAGCAACCACACCTCGACCCAACCACAAACACAATCCTCGATATCAATCAGGACCAAGACAACAGCCCTATGCTCAACCCCATGACAAAAGAACTCATCAATTGACCAACCATATACATAAAAAGGCATACATAGCATAATAATATATTCACATATACATATAAATACACATCACTCTCCAGTCATCATCATCTTCATCTTATTCACTCAATGGGGGACCACCTGATCTGTACACTTTTCGTCATCGTCATCGTCATCGCCCAAGCCCATCTCTCTCACTCACTCACTCACTCTTCATACAATCTCTGATAGAGTTCAGTACATCACTCAAGACCAGGATATGTCTAAACAATCACTACAACCACTAGCTGAACCACCATAATTGACCGTCATTGGGTTACCAATGGTCTTAAACTGAGCTTAACATTGAAAAATTCCTCGATTTTGTACAGCCATTTTCATTTTTTCTCAATTCCCAGTAACCTACCCGCACGAACTTAAACTGACATGTCTACTGGAACTTCAATTGAGATGTAACACCATCAGCACAACCCACTGTCCTCGAGCACTTGCATATATTCTGATGTTATGTATGGTTTAGACCAGATGATATGTTTCTTTGCTCCTTGTAGATACAGGACAGCTCTTGATTGACTATATCAAGATCCAGTGGTGGATCGAGTGTGTGTGTGTCTTTTTTGCAGAGAAACGTCCGCAGTGGCTGCGTTCATTGCGGTCCTGTTCGTTATTGTTATTGTTTCTTTTTTAGTCTTTTTCTTTTCTGATTTCTCTTTTCGATCTCAGCTCAGTCAATTGGGAAAAAGAAAAGAAATATATATATATATATATATTTAGCACATATAAGAATCAGTATTTGTACATAAAGATATATAAATATATCTTTATTTATTTGGAAAGGTACATTGTAAGAAGGTTCAGTCGATTCAGGAATTGTTTGGGGCTAACAGGTAGAAAAAATTGAATAAAAGTATGAAGAAAATGTCGATGACGATGGGATTGGATGTTGTGAGGGAGGGTGAGCAGACTTTTAATTGTAGTGGTGTGAGTGGTGGTGGTCTTGTAGTGAATAAGAATAGGAGTTCCAGGTCTAGGGCAGTTAGTTTCACTTCGAGTAACGATTCGAGGAATTCCAATGGTAGTAAGACTATTGATTTGAATAATGTTGCTCGGAGGCCGAGTGATAATTTGTTGTCGAATGCAGTGCTTGGGCATGATCCTGATCTCGGTGGTGATTTTTGTCCACCGCAGTTGGGGAAGTATATAAATGATGGGAGTATGAAACGGAACAGGCCTATATCGAATGATTCTATTTATACGGGATCTACTGAAGTGTTTTCGTCGCCGTCTTCGGAAACGGTATCGAGATCTTCTTCTAATGGTGAGGATGATGCGATTCAAACGAAACAGTTATCTACGCAATCTATTCCTCCACAGAAAACAAGATACTATTTCAACACGAGTACGCCAGAGTCTATGAAAAATAATACTATTAGAAAGATTTCTTCTCAACCAACCATGCCATCGAATTCGGTGCCTCCCAGTAGATGCAATATCAACACCAATATCAATAAACAGAACAGGTTTACGTCTAATAAGATAGCTTCAGATAATTATAATAATTTCAAAAGCACACCGTTAATTTCAGAAAGTAACATTACAATAAATGCGAATTCATCAAAGTATTCATTAACACCATCACAGAGGTACAGACTAAGAAAAGTAAATACAGAATCCTCGTTAAGAAAGTCTGTTAAGGAAAAAGAAAGTTTCTATGAGAACCAGGATGATGAAGATAGTTGGGACGTTGATGATATTGATGATTCAATGATTTGGGATATACCTATTGCTTCATTTTCTACAACATCGTTTTTGAATCGAAAACAGAGTTTAAAGAAAAATAATAATCGTAACGTCACAGAAAATTCTACTAAAACTCAAAATAATATTCCTTATATGTCTAATGATCACGGAAGTAAAAAATTTTCTTCTAATTATGATTTCCTGGAAATGCCAACTACCCCAATACAAGGTATCAATACCAAATCAGATTTAAAATATATTCATGACACCACCTCAACTTTATCATCCTTATACCTACACTCTTCAAATAAACTATCTGAGAACAAATTATCCAGAAGAGCACAATCCATTGACTATTTACCAATGGAGTTTAAAGAGAATTCAAAGAATGGGATGGAAGATTTGTTGACAGTATCAGAAGATAAATTGAAATTGGTTTCTAATTCGAGACCATATTGGCTTCCTCCAAAAGATTCTAATGAAAAAATGATACTGGACAGACAAATTTCCAAAAGTTTGAGTATTGCATCAATTGAACAATTAGAGAGAAGCAGATCTAATGATGCAAGACTGAAAAATGATTTGCTAAATAATGAAAAATTTGTGTTGTTACAAGATAGAGGCATTACAAGAAATTCTTCCTTACAATCTTTGAAAACTCTGATATGGGAAACAGCTTTACCTAGAGATATGCGTTTAATTATATGGGATGAACTTTTACAAAGTAAAGAAAAGTTCATATCACATCAATATTTTGAATCCTTTCAGGATTTAAGTAAGATATTAAAGAAAATGGATTTTCCATTGATGAAAGAAAAAGAAATCATGAAATTGGTAGAACATAACATTTCACTTAAATTACCAGGAAAATATCCAATATCAGACAAATTATTATATTTATTAAAATTGAAAGCTATTTCAAGACAAGGTATTCTTCCTGGTGATGACTTAATGTTCCATCATTTGTTAGTTGAATATTTCGATAAAAATCCAATTGATAATAGAGATACCAATCCTGATACACTACTTTTATCCAAAATATGGGATATCGTTAATTTAATTCAGCTCGTCTGTTTTAATGATACAGTGAAAGAAAAGTATGATTATTACATCATGGATAGATACAGCGTTGTTGGTCGTTATTTGGCCAACAATAAAGATTTTAAAAATGAGTATAATATATCCTGCTTAAATTTTGGCACATTTTGGCACATTTTAGAAAGAATTGATCATAGATTATTTCTTTGGATTATGGATATTATCATAGTCTCAAATTCACAGGTCTTCCAAAACAAATCATGTTCTCAATTGGTCACTGAATACAAAGGCAAATCATGGGAAAACTATAGATATAAAAATGTGGTTTCAAATTATAAAATTCTATTATCATTCACATTAGATATATTATTAAATTATCATTATGGATTTAACGATTTAATCAAATTGTCATTTTTAGAAGATAAGGGTTTTTGTATCCCAATGACGTTAAGTGATACAATGAATGAAGATGATATAAATGCATTATTTTTAAAAAAGTGGATTCATTACTACAGAAAATTTTAGTTTATTCTTCTTACAATTCACTCTAACTCCTATTAAAAACTCAAGGACAAATCCTTCACTGCATATTATATATATATGATAATAAGGGAAACACTTTCCTCTTTAAATATTAATTATATATTATCTATTTTAACATTACATTTCAATTATTGGGCACTGGTTGCATAGTAATTGATCTCATAATAATACTTTTCATTGAGAAATATTCTAATATATCTCATATATATTTCTGTCTTCACTAGTACTAGTCATCGGAAATCACTAAAATTTTCAAATTTCTAAGGAACTTCGATGAAAAAATTTAAAGAATGAAAATTAAAAGAAACGGTATTTCAATTAAAAATGTGTGTATATAACTGTAACAACTTTTCAAATAAAAAGCTAATTCATTAACCATTACAACAAGTGGTCTATTGATGTCATTAGCCATAAAGTCCAATAATAATAACCAGTTTTTACAATGATACGGAGTGAAGACGAAGTCGGTCTTTTTTGGTATATTTCAACAGTTTTTAGTGCTCTCTCATTATTTACCTCTGTAGTTGCTTTATTTCCTCAAGTTGTGCAAAATTATAGAAATAAATCTGTTGAAGGGTTATCGTTATTATTTCTTGCATCTTGGTTTATTGGCGATACTGTCATTCTTCTCGGTGCAATTTTAACCAAACAATTATCATTTCAAATCATTTTGGCCATATATCATTTATCAAATGATATATTTATTTGTGGACAGTATTATTATTATTCTATTTTATCTAAGACTAATCTTTGGAAAGTTGGTCATCATAGTTTAGCTAAACCTTCAAACAGTAAAATTTCAATGATAAGTGGATTACTTACATTGGCTGGGAATATTGGAAAAGCCAATGCATTACAGAATAATGATTCCACAAATTCGACATTAGGAGATCATCAAACCCTGGGATATTCATTATCATGGTTGGGAGCTGCATTTTACATTATATCAAGATTGCCACAATTATTCAAGAATTACAATAGAAAATCTACCGATGGTATTTCGCCATCTTTATTCTGGATGATTATAATAAGCAATATAACATATATCATAAGTATACTCACAAGTGTCGAATTTATCACTAGCGAGAATCCCCAAAAGTTCATCAACAACGAACTCCCATTCATCTTAGGTAACGGTGGTACAATTCTATTCGATCTAATATACTTTTTTCAACATTATTATCTCTACAGAGGAAACCGTCTCTACAAAGAAATAGACGACGAGGTCCCATTAGAAACAATAGACCAAACTGACGTATTCCAGTTCCTCAACAACGACAAAACAGAACTCACAAAAAAATCAACCACAACAACATCACCAACAATATTACACGGCGAAGATATAGAATTGACCACACTAAACAGTAATGACATTCACATTAAAAACAAAATAGAAAAAGAAGAGCAAGAATTAAACAGATATAAATCAAATTCTTCTCCATATCAAGAACAATAGAATTAAAAGGTACGTATCAACTAAATTTCAAAGTAATAATAAATCAACTCAACTTTAACTATAACTATTCTTGTAAAACTCCAACCCTAATCCCGGTTTTTAGCCCTAACCATCTTACCTTCAAACCCTATCTCCCACCATCGATTGTTGCAATTTTGGCACACAAATTTCTACTACATGAGCAAGAAAGAAAACCGCTCAACAATGAACTTAGCCTAATTTTAAGTATCTATCCACTCAAGTTACTAGTGCAAAACCTTCCGACATTGTTTTATGATTGTGTCTGTCTTTTGTCTCGTAATGAAGTTTCTTGGTCTGGAACAAGAGCAAGAATATGAGCAAGAATAAAAATCTTGTGCCTCAAGTTAACCTAGTTTTCTAGGTGTGATTTTTTCAATTTATTTGATTGAGAACATTAACACAACACCTCTCGAAGAATAGAGAGGTGTTTTTATCATAGTTGTAGGTTATTTCTTTTTCGTTCTATTCGTATCGATACCCATGTTATTACTAAGAGACAAGACTTTTAATTGTTTCCTGTATAAGCAATAACAGTAGAAATTGAACGAACCATTTTATTTCGATGTCTTTGTTCCGGTGAAAAATCTTGGTTATTGAAAAATTCGAAACCTCTCGGCTAGAAATTGATAGTTAATTACAAAGAGATACAGTTAAAACAACACTGTTTTAATTGAGAATTTGTATTCTGGTGAAGGATTATTATTAATATATGTGAATTGATTATTGATTAGTAACATCAATTGGATCTATACCTGGGTTTACAATCAGTTTTCTTGATTTTAATGGTGTTTTAAGGTGTTGATTCCAATTTGAAAATGGTGAAAGTTAGTTGTATATAAATGAAGTGATATTTGAATGAATTGATTGTTTTGATTTCTCGTAAAATTTATAATTGTTCTGTTGTAGACTTGAAATATAATATCAATAGAGTATATTAGAGATAATATAGTTATATAACTACTACACACAAAAACATCAACACACAACTTTAGTAACACAAAAATGGTTCATAACAAGGCTACTATTATTGGTTCAGGTCCAGCTGCTCACACTGCTGCTATTTACTTAGCTAGAGCTGAGATTCCTCCTACTTTATATGAAGGTATGTTTGCCAATGGTATTGCTGCTGGTGGTCAATTGACTACTACCACTGAAATTGAGAATTTCCCAGGTTTCCCAGATGGTTTAACTGGTAGTGAACTGGTTGAGAGAATGAAAGAACAATCTGTTAAATTTGGTACTACTGTCATTACAGAGACTATCTCTAAGGTCGATTTATCTTCTAGACCATTTAAATTATGGACTGAATTTAATGAAGATCAAGATCCAATTACTACTGATGCTTTGATTTTGGCTACTGGTGCTTCTGCTAAGAGAATGGGTGTTCCAGGTGAAGAAGAATACTGGCAAAAGGGTATTTCAGCTTGTGCTGTCTGTGACGGTGCTGTTCCAATCTTCAGAAACAAACCATTAGCTGTTGTTGGTGGTGGTGATTCTGCTTGTGAAGAAGCTGAGTTTTTAACTAAATATGGTTCCAAGGTCTTTTTGTTGGTTAGAAAGGATTATTTGAGAGCCTCTACTATCATGCAAAGAAGAGTCGAAAAGAACCCAAAGATTGAAATATTATACAACACTGAATTAAAGGCTGCTAAAGGTGACGGCAAATCATTACAATCTTTAGCTATCTTCAATAATGCTCAAAACGTTGAATCAGAACTACCTGTAAATGGTTTATTCTACGCTATCGGTCACACTCCAGCTACCAACATTGTAAAGGGTCAAGTTGACCAAGATGAAGTCGGTTACATTAAAACTGTCCCAGGTACTTCTTTAACTTCCGTAAAGGGTGTTTTTGCGGCTGGTGATGTCCAAGATTCCAGATACAGACAAGCCATTACTTCTGCTGGTTCAGGTTGTATGGCTGGTTTGGATGCTGAAAAGTATTTACAAGAATTATACGATTAATTTCACTCCTAACCGCACTTACATGGTCATATAAAGATCCTTCACAATACTTCTGAATATAACGATAAATAATTAATAGATTTTTATAATAACTGTAATAAAAAGCTTACTCAAACAGTAACCACTCAATTGAATTATCCTAGTTATCATCTATTCTTGTATATAAGTTAAAATAGGTTAGAATAGGGTCTTCTAATAGTAACTATTAATGTGAAATTTATCAAAAGCGCACTAGTTAGAATTTCAACGGTGAGTAAATTTTGAATAACTATCAATGACTAATCTCAGTTTTGACATTAACCAAATACATATGGTTATATTATATAAAGTTGAATAATTCATATAATATAATAGTATTATTAACCTAATCTTAGTTGTAGTTCGCTAACGAAGCATATCTACTGGTAAAATAACGCAATTGTCCAAATGGTGAAAACAATTTTGGTCACGTACACTAAGAAGTTGTTAACAACTCCACCAACTTTAACCCCAACGGACCTTTATGATGCAATTATAATTATTTTAGATGTTTTAGAAAGACATCATTTATCAGCAGATCCTTCGAGCTCTGATAATGAGTTACTGCAAGAGTACATTCACATTTCTTCATTTTTGTCCAGTTTAAGAACTTCTGGTCTAGATCATAAAGCTGAATATATATCAAAAGGTGCCCAAGCTGTTTTGACATACTCGGATTCAGTTAAGATTGACGAACCAATTGTTTCAACCTCGAGTGATGAGATTGTCTTGGATATAGTAGGTACGGGTGGTGATGGACAGAATACATTCAACGTATCAACATCTGCAGCTATTGTGGCATCTGGTATACCTAATATAAGAGTTTGTAAGCATGGGGGGAAGGCTTCTACTTCCAATAGTGGTGCTGGTGATTTGATAAATCAATTGGGTTGTGATTCTTCGAAAATTAACTCAAAATCTGTACCAATGTTATGGAAAGATCAAAATACTTTCATGTTTTTATTAGCACCATATTTCCATAACGGTATGAAATACGTTGCACAAATTAGGAAGTTATTGGGTATTCCTACAATTTTTAATGTTTTAGGACCATTGTTACATCCAGTGAATAACATTAATAAAAGAGTGTTAGGAGTCTTTTCCAAAGAATTGGCCCCAGAATATGCAAAGGCCGCCAAATTAATTTATCCAAATAGTGAAATATTTGTGGTTTGGGGTAATGTTGGATTGGATGAAGTTTCACCAATTGGTAAAACTTCCATTTGGTACGCCAACCCAACAACCGAAAATATTGAAGAATTTGAAGTCGAACCAAAAATGTTTGGTTTACAAGAACATGGATTATCCGAATGTATTTCATTCGGACCAAAAGAGAATGCAACAATACTAAAAGATGATATTTTATCAGGAAAATACAAGTTGGGAGATAATCATCCAATCTACGACTATATTTTATTAAATACTGCTGTACTTTATTGTTTAAGCCAATCAAGTAGGGATTGGAAAAAAGGTATTAAAATAGCAAACGAGAGTATTCAAAGCGGTTCTGCATTAAACTCATTGAATCACTTCATTAAGAGTGTTCAAAACTTATAACTGTAATATTTTTTTTATTTGGAGAACAATTACTTAAGTTCACAAAAATGCATATATAGATGTAACAAGTATAATAAACCATCCAAATTTCATCAAGGATCTCTAACGCTTTCACTTGAATTGTATTCATCGTTAACAACATAGTAATGATAATGGTAGTATATCTCTTATTAGTAATGGATTTTTTGCTGCCGCTACCAAACCGAAAGGTTAATGTCACAATATAACGCGTCAAAACTTAATGGCTTTTTGCATCACGTAAAAATTCAGAATAACAAACATAAATCACCACAAAATAGTTTAAGAATATGACTTTTTAACAATTGTTAACAACTTTGTACAGATCTTGAATGTATCATTAGCTTTTATATATTAACAAGATAAATTCAAGAAGATTTGAAAACGAAAGTGTTCAATATTAAAAGCATTTATAGTTTTGAACTTTATTGACTTAAGGTGCTAATTTGAATTTTTTTGAGAAATTTGGTAATATATTGCAAGAATAAGTTTGAGATCGATACAGGGAACTGAACTAGTCGATTATATTAATTTTGTGTTAATTAATAATGAGTCAAGTGAACGATCAGAATGATCAATTGAAGTATTTAGAGTTCACTCCTATAGGTCAGCCAAAACAAGCTCCAAAGAGACCCTTTGAGTCACCAACTAAAAATTACAATGAGAATTACAATGGGGATACATCAGTCAATTCACCGCCAAGAAAGTATCAAAGGATGAACCCTGATGATACCCTTAATTCAGTTAATATGTTTAATGAATCACTTGAATTTGATGAAGTTATTCCAGAACTTCCCAATTATGCACTGGAAGACTTGAATGTTGATAATAGACATAATACACAGTCTGAAGGAAGAAATATAGTTAGTGAATTGAAAGAAAATGCATTAGCTTCTAACCCATTAAAAGAACAACAAGAACAAATACAAAATTTAGTGAGAGAAAATTATAATTTGAAAGCCAAAGTTACAAGTTTACTAAAGTATTTGAATACTGTGATGAATAAAGGTGAACTCCAGAAAACATTACCATTACTCGATGAAATAAATGAACTAAAAATACTGAGTAGTAAAAAGGAACAGAAAATTCATGAACTGAAAGTTAAATGTGATGATATTATTACTCAAAACAGTTTACTAAATAAGAAAATTAAAGAACTGGAAGGTTCAACTATTGTTAACTCTTCTTCTGAAGAAACTAAAGCAATTCAAATGTTGAAAGTCAAATATAAAGAAGAAATGTCTACCCTAGAGAACCAACTTAAATTGGACAAAGAACGTTTACTTTCAGAATTAAATTCCACGAAAGAAGATATAAAAAATTTGAGGAGTAGATATAATGATTTAGAAGGAACTTTGGATGAAAAAGTTAGTTTGATTGTCTTAAAAGATAACTCCATCAACTCATTAAACGATAAAGTTGATCAATTAGAAAATGAAATTCAAAACTTAAGTGAAAAAATTACTGCAAAAGATGAAGAATTGAAACAACAGAAAGATAAATTTGATAACCTAGTGAATTCCACTAGTAACGAGCAAGAAATTGAGTACCAAAAAGAGTTAACTTTAAAATTAACTGAAATTGACGTTTTAACTAATGAATTAAAAACATTAACAGACTTGAATATTAAATTTAAAGATCAATTAGATAAAAAAGAAACAGAAATAGTTAAACTGAGTACAGAGTATGAAAAATATCGTTTGGATAATGAATTGGATGTTGATAATGCTAAAAAATCTGATTATGAATTCAAAATGCAATTAGATAAACTAAAAAAGAAAAATATTACTCTAGATACGAAACTCTTACATATGAATGAAGAAAACGAAAAATTAAGTTCAGAACTAACAACCGTGAAAAATAATTTAGAAACTGAATTAACCAAGTGTAAGGAAGAAATAGTTATATTAAAGAAATCTAATGAATCTCTTAAAATTCAACATCAACAAGAGAAACAAGATTTAGATGATTCTTGGAAGGTGAAGTTAGATGAACGTACTAAGGAAATTATTCGTTTGAAAGGTGAATTACGTGAAATCGAACTAGCTCATACTGTTTCCAATGATCAACTTAATGCTGAGTTTGCTCGTGTATCAAGTGATTATAAACAACAGATATCTGAGTTACAAGAAAAATTAAACTCTGTAACTGAGAATTTGTCCAATAACAATACTGCTCAGATTGAAGAATATCAAAAAGAGATTCAATTGCTTAATGAAGACCTAAAGAAAAAAAATTCAATAATTAAATCTTCAGAACGTTTAACACATGATCTAAAGACTCAGTTAATTGATAATGTCACAAACTCATCTGAAAAATATACTAAAATTACTGAGGATAAAAATCAAGAAATTGAATCTTTAATGAACCAAATTGAAAACTTGAGATTAAAACATAGAAAAGATAAGGAAGATCTCCTACTTGAACAAGAAAGTGAAAGAAAGAACTATATTAATAAAATCAAAGATTTGAGAACATCCCTAAATTTAGAAAAACAAAAATATGAAGATTTATTGTTCAAATCTCAATCTGAAAAGAATTCTTTATTAGACTCTAAAAATGATTTAGAGGATTCTTTAAAGATGAAAATATCTTCTTTGGAGAAAAAATTGGAATTACATTCATCGAATGATTCTGAATTACATAACTTTAAGTCAAAGTTAAATGAAAAAGCTTCAGAAATTGAAATTTTGTTAAGAAGAGTTGATAAACTTAACGAAGAAAAGAAGGATGTTAATAACGACTATCTCAAAATCAAATCTATTAACCAAGAATTAAAATCTGAATTAAAAAAGGTTGTCGATGAATATAATGAAGTTGCAAACAAGTACCGTAAGTTGAAAGATGAATGTGTACAAAAATCGACACAAAAGAGTGTTTTAGATGAGACAAAGGCAAATTTATTGGTTCTTCAAAATAAATATAATGTGATGAAAAAAGATTTCTTGGATCGATTAGAAGAATTAAGCAAGGAAAACATTGAATTAGCAAATAAAGTGAATGTTTTGAATAACTCCAATAGAATCTCCTCATCTGACAGTAATTTTAGTGAATCAAGCCAAGATAGAGCCGATTATTATCGCTTAAAATACAATAATGAAGTCAAAATGAATAACGATTTACGTGTTATCAATGATTATCTAAATCGTGTCATGAGAGCAAGTTCTCAGCAACTTCGTTTAGATTTATTCAAGTTAGGAAGTGAAACGAATAATCTTAATTATTTGGAGAGTTATGATTATTATCTTAATAACAATTTGCGGTTTTCCATTGATAATAATCTTGGAACCTTTCCTGCCGACCATCACTATAATAGAAATAGCAAAATATATACATCTAGCGATAGGATGTTGTTAAGGAATAAGTTTAAAGCGGCTGCCTTATTAGTTAAATCTTGCGTAAGAATGAAACAAGTTGCCAACAGGAGTAGAATGGACAAAATAAAGATTAATTACTTACAAAAAAAAATTGCAATGGACAAAGATAGAATAACGTGGTAAACAATTCGAATTTATTGTCTTGGATAATAATAAAACAAGTTAATAGGGTATATATAAATGACTATATATGTAATAGTATGCATTGGATTTTTTCTATGAATAGGATATTGTTTGTTGATTAGGGTCTTGGCCCAATGAATTTTCTGTTATATGCCGGAAGTTGAGTGCTCATTGATTTATTTCTGAATAATCAAATATGACTTGGTTCAGTCTTTCATTAAAAGTGGTCGATATCACTTCAATCTGATCCAACATATTGTAATAATTCTCTAAAGTCTCACATTTTTCCAATAACTTCTTGAAATCAGCAATATTTTGATCAACAACATCTTCAATGATATCTTTAGTAATCAGTTTATTCTGTCTCTGACACAACTCATTCGTTTGAAATTCAATTGTGGATATATGATCATTGATTCTATACAGTAAATAATCAAAATCAACACTTAATTTATCAATTCCCAAAGTATCCTTGTTCTCAGAGATTGCACTCTCTTTTGTTACTTCCTCACTCATTGGAAAGAAGCCAAACAATTGTTTCAACCAACAGATTCAACTATAGTTTTAGTTCTTTTATAATGTGTTCTGATGGATCCATTGGTATTTACAGACACATTTATAAATAAATAAATCCAAAATATTCACACTATTTATACATGTAAAAATGTATTTTCATGTTGAAATTAGGGCCTTTGCAGAGTTAAATTAGGGATAGGAGCCCTAACCCTCTTTTTGATATTTTAAGTGAAATTTTTGTGATAAAATTATTTTTCAACATAAGACAGGAAAAAGGAGCTGTTCATTTGATGTAATAAGTGACAAACCGTTACACATTTGTCAATAAACAAGACTAGATTCGAACAATTGATTGACATTAAGAAGCTGTCACTGGTAAATTTTCAGTACTCTATGTTATATTATATAAATTAGAGGTTTTTTTTGTCAGTTTCATTTTGTTTTGGTTGAGTTTGATAGGAAGTTATAGTTACGAACCGGAAAATTAAAGATTGAAACAGTATTGAGAATTAAGTATGTCTGGAATATATTTATCTGATGCACCAGTCAGAAGACCCCATGCCAGTGGTAATGCATTATTAAGAAAGATTCAACGTGCATGTAGGGTTTCTTTATCTGAACCAGATTTAGCATTAAATCTAGATGTTGCAGATTATATCAACGAGAAACAAGGTGCGACATCAAGAGATGCGGTTATCACAATTGCAAGATTGATCAATACAAGAGATACACATACTGCTGTGTTTGCTATAGCCCTTTTGGATGTATTGGTGAAAAATTGTGGTTATCCAGTGCATTTACAAATATCGAGAAAAGAATTTCTAAATGAATTGGTTAAAAGATTTCCTGAGCATCCTCCATTACGTTATTCTAAAGTACAAAGATTGATTTTAACTGCCATTGAAGAATGGTATCAAACTTTGTGTAAACACGCAACTTATAAGGAGGATTTGGGTTTTATTAGGGATATGCATAGATTATTAAAATATAAAGGTTATGCATTCCCAAAATTAGATGATTCACAATTAGCTGTTTTGAAACCAAACAATAGTTTGAAAACCACTAGTGAGATCCAAAAAGAGCAAGAGATTGCTCAAGCAGCAAAATTAGAAGAATTGATTAGGCGTGGCAAACCAGAAGATTTAAAAGAAGCAAATAAATTAATGAAAATCATGGCTGGTTTCAAAGAGGATAACGTCATTGAGGCAAAGCAAGCGATCGTTCATGAATTAAACAAATTAAAACGTAAAGCTGATTTGTTAAATGAAATGCTAAACTCTTCTGACCTAGATTTGAGCAACGAAACCATACAAGAATTATATGGTTCATTAAAGTCAGCTCAACCAAAATTTCAAAAAATTATTGAGGAAGAGCAAGATGATGACACTGGATTAGTTCCAGATTTATTGAAATTTAATGATAATGTTAATCAAATTTTACAAAAATTTGCTCTATTGAAGTCTGGAGATTCCAATGCTGCATCTCAAATTAACCCAGAAAACTTATCTACTGCCATTCAACAAAGTCAAGGCGGTGCATTGGCCAATGAAATTAATCTATTGGATTTTGATGATAATACAGAATCCCCATCTCCAAATTCTGAATCAAAAGATAACAATCAAGCATCAAATGACCCATTAGCAGATTTGTTAGGTGATCTAGGTGATATGAATATTTCTACACCTGCAGCTGCTACACCTAACTTTGGCTTAGGTGGTGATATTTCTTTAGGAAGTGGTCAACCAACAACCGCTGTCACAAACTCTGCTACGAACTCAAGCAATGCATTTGATTTGTTAGGTGACTTTGCTTCCCCAGTATCCCAATCTACATCTTCAAACACATCCAAATTGTTAGTAAACGAGTCAACACACTTGAAATTTGAGTTTGTAGTCACCAGAGAAAATGACTCTACCCTAAAAATTAAATTATTCTGTTCTAATCTTGGTACTTCTCCATTAAATGATTTAGCAATTCTTTTAGCTGCACCAAAGTCCATGACTTTAAGATTAAATCCTCAATCATCAAGTACCTTACAAAGCTTTGTTAATGATGGTATTACTCAAGAAGCATGGATTGATAATGCTATTGTTAATTCTTCAAAACCTACAAAACTAAAGTGGAAGGTATCTTATGTGGTCAATGGATCTCCAATAGAGGAAACTGCCATTTTTACTTTACCAACCATTTAAATTAATAGAGGTAGGCCATAAATTCATGTAAATCAAGTTTATATAATAAATTATAAATCAAATTTATTTATGTAACTTCGTCCCTAAAATAAATAACCCATACTTCAGAAACCTCTAATTGCATATTATTATTTATCAATACCTATAGAACAAATAAATCAAAGAACTTGAAAGCAATTGAATCTGAAAAGTAAAAATGCAAATAAAAGTTTATTAATTATAAAATTTATGTAAATTGTAATGACTGTCTATAAATTAACCGTTTCTAACTGTTTAAAAATTATTTTTGTAATCTCTTTAAAATTTCTTGAGGGGTAGGTGAACGCATAGCGTTCCCTCCAGAAGAGCTATTCTGAATATTAATGTTGTTTACAGGTAAGTTAGTAGTAGAAGATAAGGTTGAACTCTTTTTATTAAACGGTAACTTACTCCCTTGAGTATTCGCAGACATTGATGGATCTGGAGTAGAGAGGGAACTAGCTGTATTATTAATTGGCATCCCTGTTATATTATTGTTATTGTTAATATTGTTAGAGTGTGCCTGTGGAGAAGTAGAGATTTGATTAATTTGATCAGTTTGGAGTCTTTGTTTCTGAATTTGATGTGCTTGTTGCATTCTTAACTGTTGCTGTTTAAAATTCTTAAGATAATTTTGAGCAGCCCTAATCGCCATCTCCGGTGATATTTCTGGCTTCTGTTGTATGATCTTTTTGGCATATGTCTCAATTATTTCCTTTTCAGTATACTGTTTCTGAATTGGACTTTGAGAACTCTGGTTTGATGAAGACATATTCTGTTGATCATTATATTTTTTAACATCAGGAGCACCGATTCCAGAATTTAATGAAGATCCTGAGGCTCCTTGCGATTGCGGCTTGGAAAATCCATTGGCAGACGATCCATTTGTTGATGGTGGCTGGCTTAAAGCATGTTTCTGAATTTGTTGCTGCTGTTGAAGTCTACTTTTAACGTTACGACGCATCTGGATATCCCTACGTAAAGCTTCATCTCTTTGTGATTTTAGATTTGACATCTCAGCAGGAGTTGGAACTTTCATATTCTTGACGTCTAACGGTTTCCTCTGTTGGGTAGGGTTGGGTCTAGGGCTATTTTCCCTTTTCTTGATACACTTCCTAACCGCATCAAACATACTGGCCCACCTTAGTCTTTTATGACCTCGCTGTATAGATTCTGCTCCCACACCCAATGGTGAAATTCGTCTGTTCTGTTTTTGTTGAAACTTATGAGCTTCAATTAACCATTGTTGAGCCAAGTGAGCTTTTGGTCCTTTCAGGTCATTAAAATTAAACTTTTCATTCAATTGAACAAACCTTTCAAAACATTGCCACGGGGTTCTTCTTTCAATATTAGAAATGTATGAACCCATAGGACGCGGTAACATATGTGCTGCAATTAATTCCCAATTATAGGCATATGCATTTATATTTTTCACTAATTCTTCATCATCTTCTGGTAACCAAATAGTTGGCGTTCTGCTTGTCAAATATCTCAACGAAGGAGCAGTGGGTGGTTTCAAGTAATGGCTTCTTCTGTTACCATAAAATATTCCTCGCCTTTTACTTAATTGAACTAAAGATTGTTCTTCGTCTACTAGCTGACGTTCGACTAGTTTTAAAAATCCATCATCATCTAATGAAACCAGTGATTTAGATAGTTGTATAAAATCGAGTGATTCTGGCAATTCATCTGAAAATTCAAGTATACCATTAAATTTAGGTGCCTCTTTCATAATAGTTTGTTCAATTGCTGAAAACTCATCATCTGTCAAATGTATTTTAAATGGGATTGATGATTTAAAATATGAATTGCTTGGATCATCCTGTTCATTTGCTAAATCCGCCATGGATTTATCAACCTTGTCGTCAATATTAGTTAGGTCTGGTGTGGGTGATAATGTTTTAGGATCAACAAGAATATTTTTCTGTTCAGATTCTAATCCATCATCTTTGAAGATTTCGTTTTGATTTTGAACTACATCTTTATCATGAAATACCACTTCTGTTTGGGTAAGTTCAGATTGCTTTAGAACAGTTTCGGGTTTTTGGTTAATTGGGTCGAGACTAGTTGAAGGTATTTCATTCGGTAAAGAATTTTCTAAATTAGTAAGTTCATCTCTGGTTTTAACATTTGTATTGAAACTTTTGACAGTGTTAAAAGAAGTATCTATAGGTAATTTACTTAATAATGAGGCATCTTCCAAATTACCTGAAATATTTGGCTCTGTGACATCTACAGGAGTAGAATCATTAAGTTTATCTGGTCCAGAGTTTTCAGCACTTAAAACCTCAGATGTGTCATACTGTACTGTTTCATTGATATCATCTTCATTTTTAGTGGCAATCGATATGGAGTTAGTTACGGAGGCCTCCGGTAAAAACTTAATTGGTTTGGTTTTAATACAACATACGTCACCATATGCCCAATAATCAGCTATGGCTTGAGCAATGCTAGCGCATGAAGCATACTTAAATTTTTGGTCCTCTTTAAAGTTCTGCTGCATCCACTTTGCTTCTGCCATCAATATCTTATGATGCGATAATTCTTCAGCATAGGGGTCTAGAAATTTTTTAGGTTGCCTCAATGACCACAATCCTAACCTTCTTAACTCCTCTATTCTGGATGCCACAACAGTAATTCTACCTTCATTTAAGGCATTGTTAATGATTTCAGTTGTAAGAGCTTTGTGAGCCATAGGTAATAATTTAACAAGAGGCAATGTGTGAGCCAAATACTTCAACTCTGCCAAAGGCAATGCTTGAGCTACTTTAGACGGCACATTTTCTTTCATCAATAAATATATTGTTTCCTTGCTATTAATGTTATTCTTATTATAATAATCAACTGATTCACTTATTTTGGCTCGTAGCTCGGTTATAAGACTATTTGAAGAATCTTTTGAAGTTGTATTTACAGGTGTTGGTATTGCTTTGATCGAACTAATAGAAGTATATTCTCTGGGTAACCCACGATTTAGAGAATTGGATGGTTGTAGGTGTGAGGATCCACTCATCAGATACATGCTTCTTTGTCTAACTCTTTCTGATATTTCTTTGTTAGCGTGATCAGTATTATCATTGGAGATATTAATGTCACTACTGATTACTTTAGTTTTATTGACTTCAGTAATAGTCTGAGAGTCAAGGTCATCATTGGCTTTCAGCTTCTTATGATCGGATTCATGTTTATCTTTTACAACATTATCATTTGAAACTTCATTAATTGACCTTTTAAGATTATTTCCAGTACCAGGTGCCGATACGGTATTCTGATCTTTAAATGGTTTAAAAGTGCCAGTTGATTTATGTTGAGGTAAAGTCTTGAACTTCTTCTCATTGGCTATTGCTGATTGATTTGTTACCGATTCATTAGATAAGGAAGAAGATGAACTGTTATTTGAACTATTTGTAGATGCAGATGTAATAGGAATCGATTGTTTAAAGTTTGGAATACTTTCTATGCTAAATGGTCCACTTTTATTAAAATCATTTTGAGATAAAAAATCGGTCAGTTCATCGTTTAATTTGGTTTGATCATTAATGTTCAGCAGCTCATGCAGTCTTGATACACAATATAACTCAATTAAATCATTATTTCTCTGTCGAAGTAAACTGTCAATTTTATCATTATTTAAACTTTCGGGATCAATATTATCAGATACACCATTATTGGTATTACTATTATTGGTATTTTGAGGCGTGTATGTCGTGCTAGTGTCTACACTTGCAGAGGATGATCGAGTAGAATTGCTTCTGGTACTCGGAGGCGATGCAGTATCTCCAGGCATTTGAAAGGAATGTATGAAAACTTGGGTATTCTCTTCAAGAGAAATGTATGCGATTGTGTGTCAAATGGAGAGAAAAAATAATCTATTATGGAAGCAATTATTAAGCCTCTTTGTAGTGTATTTAACGGAGATCAAAAATTCACAAAAAATAATGAAGTAAATGAATTCCGACTATTTTTCAATATTGAACACAGTTGGGTTAATTTTCTTAACTAGATTGGCTTTATGATTAACAGTATAATAAAAATTTAAACTGGAAAGTTAATTAGAGGACTCATGAACCCTTTTTTATTATGATCTTTGATGCTAACTCATCAATACATTATTGATTCAAAAATCTCAACTTTGTTTATTTTGTGTTTGTTGTTGAAAATTCGATAAATTCGATAATTCGGGTAACATTATTTTTTGATAATTTCCTTCGCTACCATGCTAACGTCTCAAATGTAAATGACACAAATCATTGGAATGGTAATAGAAACGATATTAATACCAATGAGTTCCCATTTGATACATTAAATATATTAGAGTTAATTATAATAATTATAGATCAAATTATATTAGAAGAACAATTCTGTAATACACGTCAGCAAGAAAGTCACGTGGTACGATTGGTTGGATACCTGGATATATGCCACAACCCTAGAGGGTGGTATGCTATACTACCAACTCATAAAGAGGAACATTGATAGCTAAATATATATTAGATAAAAATACAGGTTACTTTCAAAGGTTCTAACAATGTTACGATCTTAATATTAAGACTGAATTTTTTTTTAAGTTTATATTTTGTACTTTTATATATATATATATATCCTAATTACTACCAGCTTGCGATCTCTGATTCAAGTTCATTAATGGATTTGACTAAATTTTCATGATCTATCACGACAATTGAAGAAATGATTCCCTTTCTTGGATCTGAATCGAAATGCAATTTGGCGTATTTTTCAAAGTACCTGTCCTCTTCGTGATAGTATTCAATTACATCAGATTTCACTCTTTTCTTTAATCTATCAGTTGTGGTCTCATCATCATCATTATCAAAGTTCACTTCATATTTTCTCGATAAAATCACGTAAAAATCATAATGTTGTTCGTCACCAAGGGCATTTTGGACATCTTCCAAAGTGATTCTGAATATTGGGGCAATGATTTCTGGAGGCATATTAATAAGACGTTCACTAGCAACCAATGCACATGTTTTATTACTATTATCAATTGTCTTCAAAAAAGTTTGTAACCTAATATCAACTTTCTGTAAATATTTCGACCAATCACTATCCTTATTCTGTTTGTAGTTGATAAAAGACAAAAAACAGTATGGGTCAGATTCAGGACCATCTGTCTTAATAGTTGTAGTTGGAGAACTTAAAATCAAATCAGCTAAAGCACTTAATTGCACTCTATTGCTCTCTTGTGGACCCAACAATTGACGCATCAAATTTTTCATTGCATGGAAATCAACATCTGGATTACCATTGAAAAAATCAAAATCAACATTCACTATTTCTTCATCTTCAACATTCACCACATCTTCATTTTCAGAATCAGTACTACTAATATCAATATCTGATTCAGAATTTACATTATCAACAACATTAGCACGTCTCTTTCTATTAGTTAATTCACTCAATTTAACAGCTTGAACCATTTTTCTTTCTCTAAATAACTTTCTAATTTATCTTCTCTCTATATCAACCCAATGAGTATACAACAAAGCCACCAACAGACTCTTTTAATAAACTTTAAATGTCTAACTGCTCATCTCATCGATTTTATATTATTCAAGTCATCTCAATTAACAGTTATTATAGTTACAAAAAATTTTTCACTATTACGGCGCTATCAGATTGGTATAAAATGTAGGTGACAGCAAATATTGTGTCACAAATGTACTGAATATATTAGAATAAAATATTTAAAAGAGTGAATTATAAATGGATTGATGCAATATTTGGTATTATTGTAGTAATTTAATAAAGTATAAGGTGATCAAAGTTTTGGGGATATGTTTTTTGGAGTGTTTTTCCTACTATTTTATGCAGAGATTGTGAGATGTGTTTATTTTTATTTACCAGTTGATGGCAGAAAATGTTTTTATGAACCATTAATAATTGGGAAGAATTTGATAGGAAGGATTGAACATGTAGAAGACAGTGAGAGATATTTGAATTATAAAATTGAAGTTTCTATTATTGAGTTGTTTAATTCGGAGTTGGTAGTGTATCAGGACTATTTGGGGATTGATGACGAATTTTATTTTACTTCATTGAACGATGGAGAATATGAAGTATGTTTTAAACTGGAAATGAAAGGGCAAGTCCCAAAACCTTTAGAAAATATACAGATACCATTGGAAATTGTTTTCAGTTATGAATATACAGACTCAATGAAGGATTCGTTCTTAGATATTGATAGCATCGAAACGTTCAAAAAAAAATTACACGATATTTACAATTTAATTTATGAAATACAAAAAGAGCAGAGGAGTTATATTCAAAAGTATAAAAATGAATCTGTAGTTACTAATAATATTTGGAATAAAGTATCTTTTTTGTTCATTTTACAATGTACATTTACATGTTTCATTTTTTATGTGCACTTTGCTACGTTAAAAGGGTACTTGTCAAAGAGGCAAATGAACTCTGAGAAATACAAATAAAACGTTATATTAATTGTAAATTAATTCTAGTCCCATTATTATATTCCATGTACTTCAATGTTGTTTCGATTGGTAATGGTTTAAGACGACACAATGAAATAAATGATATTTTACATGATAATTATTTTCACCCATCGCTTAGAAGAAATTTTTCACTGTTATTAATCATCGATGAGCATAAATCAATATATTATCATTTTAGTAATGGTAAACCAAATAAAATGGTTATTTAATATTTGATTATTTATGGATTTCTAAGTATACATACCTAATATATTTGATATATTTAATAAATTAAACAAATTTGTATAAAATGGAGGAACTTCAGAAAGAGTTAGAGGTTTTGAAGCTTGAGAATGCTAGATTACGTGAACAACTAGATTCCAAATGTTCTGTTGATGAACCATCTTTATCTCTAGATGAGTATCAAAGATATGGTAGGCAAATGATTGTGGAGGAGTCGAATGGTCTTGAAGGTCAAATTGCATTGAAGAGTACCAAAGTTTTGGTTATTGGTGCTGGTGGTCTTGGTTGCCCTTCTTTACAATATTTAGTTGGAGCCGGTATAGGACACATTGGTATTGTTGATAATGATACGGTTGAAGCTTCGAATCTTCATAGGCAAACGTTACACGATACTAGCAGGGTAGGTATGTTGAAATGTGAATCTGCCAAGCAGAAATTAAATTTATTAAATCCATACGTTCACATTCAAACCTACCCAATTAGATTAACTGGTGACAATGCATTTGAAATATTCCAAGGCTATGATTTTGTTTTAGATTGTACTGACTCTCCAGTTAGTAGATATTTGATATCTGATGTTGCAACCATGTTAGGGATAACCGTTGTTTCTGCTTCAGGTGTGGGAACAGAAGGTCAACTGTGTATCTTAAATTTTAAAAATCGTGGTCCTTGTTATAGATGTTTTTATCCAACACCACCACCTCCACACTCTGTTTCATCTTGTTCAGAAGGTGGTGTTATAGGTCCTTGTATTGGTTTAGTGGGTATCATGATGGCAATTGAAACTTTGAAACTAATCTATGGTGTATATACAATGAAAAACTTTCAGCCATTTCTAATGCAGTACTCTGGGTTCCCTCAGCAGTCCCTTAGATTATTCAAGATGAGAAATAAACAAAAGTCATGTATATGTTGTGGAGATATTCCTAGTATTACAATGGATACTATTAAAAACGGCACAGTAAACTACACTGAATTCTGTGGACAGAGAAATTATAATGTTTGTTCAAATGATGAAAGAATATCAGTTCAACAATATCATCAAGATTACATCGAAAAATCAAATTCTGATCATATTTTAGTAGATGTAAGACCTAATCATCACTATAAACTTTCGCACTTTGATCACTCAATCAATATCCCTTTGAAGGAATTAAGAGATATGCATGGTTCTTTTGATAAATTAAAAGAGAGAATCCCAAATATTCAAGAAAATAGTAATGTAGTATTGTTATGTCGTTTTGGTAACGATTCTCAATTGGCAACTAGAATTTTTAAAGACCAATTTGAAATTAAAAATGTTCAAGATATTAAGGGTGGATTTTTCAAATATATTGATACTGTAAATTCCAGTATTCCTAAATATTAAGTTATGTTTACAACTGATGTGTTTATGATACTATTTGAAGATTTTTTGGAATATGATTTATATGTAATATATATGAGAGTCAAGTTATCCTAAATGTTCAATTGTCAAAAACCCAGCAGCATTTGCAAAAGCATAGAATTTAGCACTACTTCTATTTTCATTCCACTTAATTGCTGTAATATGTATACCGTGTGGGTTAAGATTATAATTAGAAACTTCATTTGACACCATTTTTTTAACAGCGTAAAAATTATCTAATCTGTATAAATCATCATTATTACTATAATCCCATTTCCATAATTTTAGAGTTTTGTATGAGTTAACTTTTTTAAAACTTTCAAAAACCTTTCTGGCTAAATTATCAATCTGAACAGTCCCGTCTGATCCAGCCGACAATATAAGAGGATGAAGCCTGGAACTACCAAACGCAGTAGCATTAGAATCAAATGAAGACACTTGAAGGGGAAATTGAGCTTTAGGAATTACAACCTTAGTGTTATTTCCTGAATCAGAGTACACATATGCATATAAATGCGGAGCATATGTTAATGATAATGAAATATCACCTTTAAACCTATTCAAACTACATTTGCTTGAAAATATATCATCCGGATCAAATATGTGCAGGTATCCATCTATTGAGATAGTTGAAACAACTGGATTTTCAACGTCCGAGTATGCAACTGATATACTCATGACATATGATTCACTTATTTTGGTAAAGTAAAAAGGGCGATCCGGTTCTGTCAAGTCAAATTCAGAAACATGCCCACTATTAAATCCACAAATTATTCTTGTTGAAGATAAGAAATCAAAACATGTTATTTGATATTCAGGGAGGGATATATTTAATGAAGGTGTTTCAATTTCTTTGATGGTATTACCATCTTTCAAAATATCTATGAAATTGACTGAACCATCCTGGCAACTAAATCCAAGCAGGCCAATGTAACCATCAAAATCTAAGGTATTACATCCTTCATGCCATCTCAAATTCCAAGTTTCTCCAAATTTATGAACAATTGTCTGTACTTTATCAAATTGTAAAGTCTCTGTATCTAAACAAAAAATTTGTATGCATGAATAATGGGATTGTTTACCAAAAAGTTTTAAATTATTAATGGAAGGGTGTTTACCATATTGGCTGACACTGACAGCTAGGTACTGTATGGTTGAATTGATATTCTCGTTTGTTAACCATGCTATATCAGTAACTAGCCCGCCTAAGTTATAAACAAAACCCTTTCTAGTATCATTAGAAAACACAGGAAATTCTATTTTATCGTTAGTTTGTAAATAATATTCAGTCTCTCCTATTGTCAATCCTAATTTTTTGGTAGAAGATTTGAATCTCTGCAAAAAGTCATCTTCAGATAGATTAAGATATGAATTCTCTTTATTCAAATTTAAAATGATAGAGTTGTATAAATTCACTGAATTATTATCCTCAACACAACATAGTGGTTTATAATCCAGATAATATTTACTGTCCTCCTGGACGTTTTCGATATCAAAAGTAAATGCAGATAATTCAAACGCTTCTTTTGTTTTAGCTAAATTCAATAATTTTTCTTCATTGCTACCAAACAACCTTTCTAATTTTGCCCTTTGAGATGTTAAATCCTTGAATCCTCTAATAATTCTAGTATTCTTATTTTGAGTCAACTGCATGGAACCATTATTGGTTTTAGGGACCGCTTTCTTTTTGTTTACTTTTCTTCTCTTAACTTTTGTACCTTGAGTTTTATCATCTACCAAATCCTCATATAATTGATCTTCCTCAGTTATATCAGTGTCATTATTATTAACCACTAGGTAATCTAAATCGTCATTCATCAGTGTATTGGAATATTCATCTTGATTTATATCTTCTTTACTGCGCAATACTCGTTTAGCAGTAGCATTGATCGATTCCATTGAAGAGAGTAGCTTTTCATCAACTGAATCGTATATTTCATTATAATCTGATATTTGTTTACTTCTTGTTGATCTGGTCTTTCCTCTTCTCCTCGACATGCCTGATAATTTATGTTTTGATATATATCTGAATAATGAAAGAATATAATAAAATCTTTCTTCAATTCTAGTTATCGTATATATTTTACAGCTAAATGTTCACTATTGATCAGGTATTTAAGTTGTACAGCTAGAGATTTTTAACTATCATCACTGTTACAGTTCTAAGTTAATGTAGTTTTGTTTACATATTGAGTTTCTAAAGGCCGTTTGAAATTTATTTTCGCTTAGCGCCATATCAATTATTTACCTATTTATTAAAGATATTACTACTC
Organism: Tetrapisispora iriomotensis; assembly: GCA_003705975.2. Classification (NCBI taxonomy): domain Eukaryota; kingdom Fungi; phylum Ascomycota; class Saccharomycetes; order Saccharomycetales; family Saccharomycetaceae; genus Tetrapisispora; species Tetrapisispora iriomotensis. The sequence goes on from PPKC02000007.1 coordinate 149,590, forward strand.
ATACAAGAAGGAAGATTCTTGAGTAACCACTAATACGTGAAATAAGATAACAATGTATCATTTGTTAGGTAGATCTAAATTAGTATACCGGAAAATATGAAATCATGTACATGTACTAGAACTTAGATACTTTCAGCTTGTAATTCTGTTAGAGCTTTATCTAAATCTTGAATCAAGTCTTTGGCAGACTCACATCCCACAGATATTCTAATGAGAGTTTGGGTGATATATGGATCAGTTAAAGCTCTCCATTCAACTAACGATTCGATACCACCTAATGAAGTAGCATGTTGAAAAAATTTCAATTTGTTAGGGAATTTTTTGCACTGATCAATACTCTTCAATGTAATCGAGAATACAGGTGTTGTTCCATTTTCTAATTGTTTTTCAACGTATGATTCAGTTTGGAGAGACGAATGTGTAATTGATTCTAATACTTTATCATACTTGGTTTTATTCTCTGCTAAATATTTCACAATTTCTAACGCATTCGAAGATTGTTTTTCTAATCTCATCTCAAATGTTCGTAATGATCTAATTAATAGAAACGATTCTAAATTGCCAATGTTGGTACCTAAGTAGATCCTATCATCTTTTAATGATCTGCTCACTTGTTCGTCCTTTACAACTAATACACCAGATAATAAATCAGAATGTCCTCCAAAATATTTGGTAGCTGAATGTAGTACAACGTCAGCCCCAAACTTCCAAACATCTTGAATTGGTGGAGGTGCAAAAGTAGAATCCACAATCAACAATGCTCCTTTTGCATGTGCTCTATCGGCAAACTTTTGGATATCATATGAAGTACCATAGGGGTTTACTGGTGATTCTAAATGCACAATATCTCCCTTCTGAGCAAATTCTTCAATTTGATCCAATGTATATTTTTCTGATATACCGTTTCTCTCTAAAATGTTTGATATTGCTACTAAACCGTGATAATTTTGCCCCATGAAGATTCTTTTAGGGTTGAAGTACATCATTGCTGCAAAAAATGCAGAGCAACCAGAATTATAAATGATTGCATGGCCTCCTAATATTTTTGAAAAGATAGATTCCAATCTATTGTTGTTAGGGTGTGATAATCTTGAATAGACAGGTCTCTTTTCCATAAAATCCAGGTTTTCCCTTTCTACCCATGGAACTAAATCATCATTATCATATATAAAGGTAGTGCTAACATTTATAGGTGGAGCAACATCAGGAACTCGATTGTCTTTATCATCACTATGGATCAGTAAAGTACTTAAATCAATCATTGTATAAGCTTAATTTTGGTAAACTCTATAGCCCACTTCTGCTTGCTCTTTGTGTTTCAAACGATTGGATTCAATTATTCATCCAATTTCAATAAAGAAACAATTCAATTAGTAACAGGTAGCAATTACAAATGTCTTATATATATATATCGTATCTTTACACATTGACACCCTTTACCATTCATTGATATATGAGAATTTTCACTCGTAACAGGAAACTTTGTTATTTCACATGATTTGACAGCATTGTTTCTCGATTGTGACTAATTTCACCCTAATCGCTCTCAAGATCAGAATATTGTACAGTATATATATACCTACGGATACAATTGATACTACTAATGCATTCAATTGATTATTTCAGTTGAAAGATTGCTTAATGGTCAGCAATCTCAATTTTTTGCCAAGAAATAATTATGGGTTGAACAGGCAATTAATTGTGAAGTTGATGCCTCGATAACAGCATAGATTATATATCCAGAAAGACAATTATCTTGATAATGCTTATGTCTTATAATGACTTAAGTTCATGTTTTTTAACTTACCTATCTTTGATAAAGTTGGTCTTGCCTTGCTGCCTTTTCAATTCCGAAATCTGTGAAATTTTATATTTAAAGAGAGGGCATTATCTAACAGCTAACTTGGAATGTTGAAAAGTTTTTATACTTCAGAATAAAACAGAAACTCTTTTAATAACAGTTTGATTATTATATTTGTGTGTATTGAATATTTCAATTGAGTATATTGATCTAAGTATATATGCTAAAATTACATTTAAGAAAAATGTCAAACTCGTCATCATCATTTTACGCCCAAGAGTTTGTGAACTTTTTGAATGCTTCTCCTACCCCTTACCATGCAGTTCATAATATAAAAAATCATCTATTGAAATATAATTTTGAAGAATTGAAGGAAACTGATATTTGGGAATTCAATAAGCAAATTAAGCCAAAGGGCAAATATTTTGTTACTAGAAATAACTCTTCGATCATTGCTTTTGTGATCGGTAATAAATGGGCTCCTGGTAATCCAATTGCTATTACAGGTGCCCATACAGATTCTCCAGTGCTAAGAATTAAACCAAATTCTAAAAAAGTGAAGGAAAGGTTCCAGCAAATTGGTGTTGAAGTTTATGGTGGTGGTATCTGGCACTCCTGGTTTGACTCTGATTTATCTATTGCAGGTAGAGTGATGTGTAAAGATAATAAATCAAATAAACTCATCTCTAGGTTGGTTGATTTGAAGCAACCTTTATTGAAAATTCCTACTTTAGCCATTCATTTAGATAGAGCAGTAAATGAAAAGTTTGAATTTAACAAGGAATCTCAATTATTACCAATTGCTGGTTTAATCGATAGTAACAAAAACGGATGTTGTGGTAATGAGGATTCTAAAATATCAGGGGATCAATTTTCCTCCATAAAATCCATCATTGAAAGACATCATGAGGATTTATTAGATCTAATTGCAAAAGAATTGTCTTTATCTGCTGTTTCCGAGATTGAAGACTTCGAATTAATTTTATATGATAATAAGCCATCTTGTTTGGGTGGTTTGCATGAAGAGTTTGTCTTTTCTGGTAGATTGGATAACTTGACATCATGTTTCACATCAATGCATGGGTTATCTGAAGCTGCTGATGTTGATTTAGATAATGAATCAGGTATTAGATTAATGGCATGTTTTGATCATGAAGAAATAGGTTCCTCCACTGCACAAGGTGCAGATTCAAATTTTTTACCAAATATATTGGAGAGATTAACTTTCGATTCTGTCACATCTAGATCATATCTATTAGAATCATCAGCTAAATCCTTTTTTGTTTCATCAGACGTTGCCCATGGAGTTCATCCTAACTATGCTGAAAAATATGAGGCTGACCATAAACCACAATTGGGTGCTGGTCCAGTTATAAAAATTAATGCCAATCAAAGATACATGACTAATTCCCCAGGTTTGGTTCTAATTAAGCAGATCGCAGATAAAGCTAAGGTTCCATTGCAATTGTTTGTAGTTAAGAATGACTCACCATGTGGTTCCACAATCGGTCCAATTTTAGCTTCAAAGACAGGTATTAGAACTTTAGACCTTGGTAATGCTATTTTAAGTATGCACTCTATTAGAGAAACTGGTGGAGCTTCAGATATTTTGTTACAAATTGAATTATTCAAACAATTTTTTACTGATTACTCTAAAGAACATGATTCAATTGTTATTTAGATATTGATCTCCTTATATAAAAGAGAAAGTATAGTTATTTAGCTCTTAAATTTTACGATATTCATCAAGTTATATAATTTTTTAAGTCTTGTTGACTGAATTTGATAGACTGGGTAGAAAACTTCTTAGCTCACCAAAACGACAAAATATTAAATTTTGACGATTAAAATTATAAATATGATATTAAAAACTTATTCCTTATGATTTAATAATTTGATATATATAGATATAATATTAAATTGATATAAAAGATCATTTTATACATGCAATATAGTAAAAAGAGAAGATATGATTAAAGTAAAGCAGTTTATAATACTAGTTCATCTTTTTCTCTCCAACATTAGAAATCAAACTTTCAAATAAAGTTCTATTTGGTTTAATTTGTTCGTAATCAACGTCAGTATGTTTAACTACATTAAATGCACCTGTACCAATAGACATGGTTTGGCCCAAAATGATACATTCTGAGACACCTTCAACTTCATCTTTCTTCATATAAAATGCTGCATCGAATAAATGATCTGTGGTTTTTTCAAAAGAGGCTAATTGTAACACAGAGTCTCTCATCTTACTCAAACCAAATCTGGTAATACCTAATACTTCACCCTTATATGTCATAACGTCACCTAATAATTGAATATGACGAGGATCGACACTCATACCATGATTACTCATGGTATAATCGATTTCACCAACAATACTAGATCTAGCAGCCTCAATACCCAAAACATTAAATATTTCCAGAATATGATTTGTTGTTGTCCTGGTACCAACAACACCATCTGTAGACATAACATCCCTTAAACCATAACCTTCAACTAATAATTCAGTTTTGTTATCGTCTTTAATATTAATAACAGCTCTAGCAATATCCGGTAAACCCTTAACAACGATATTAGGTAGGGCTCTACGTAATGCTTGCATCTTATAGAAAACATCATTTTCTGTAGGTTCCTTTGCAGATGTCGAAATAGATTTATAGGTATTTTGGGAGACATTAATTGCAATCTTGTCTTTACCAACAATATGTACATCAGCAGTATTAATTTTTAATTTTGGTGCTTTGGTTATGGCAACCGCAATATCTTCAATTGTCAATTCTAACTGTAATTTTTCGATTGTAGATAAGTCAACTTTAACTCTTAGGAATGACATATTATCCCTATATACATCTTCAATATAATAAGCAACGTCAGATAACAAGGTTTTTTCAATTCTCCCCTTAACAACTCTGGCTGCTCTTCTATCCGAATCATTGACTAAAACAGCATTAATAATAGGAGTAGAAATAGTTTTAGAAGCATTGATAATTTCTTTAATACGTGGAACACCTAATGTAACATTCATCGAAGCAACGCCTGCAAAATGGAAAGTTTTCAAAGTCATTTGTGTACCAGGTTCACCGATAGATTGGGCACCAATTGGGCCCACAGCCGTACCAGGCTCAACTCTGGCTCTATGATATTTTGATATAGCAATTTCTAAAAATTTTTTCACTGTGCTCTCACTGATTTTGCATAATTTATCAATTACATTTTTAATTTCTAACGGAGTGGCTTTCTCATTATCTAAATCTTTAAAGCCCTCACCAGGCTCAGAAAGATATTCTTTGACTCCTCTACACTTTCTAATGTTGGCCAAGGCCTCAGCCTTTTCTGTCATGTAAGATCTAATCGAAGCATAGAAATCTCTTTCGGCATCTAATTGATCAACATATTCATCCTTGTGATAATCTTCCTTGGAAACAATATTACCGACATTATTATATCTGACTAGTAAATTTTCCAAAGGAACCAATACTTCATTTGTTTTACTAATAATGGCATAAGGTAATAAACCTTTTGAGTTAGAATCAAATGTAATATTACAAGCATGATCCCAAGTTCTTTTAAAGTTGACTGGTTTAGCATTACCTTCCATATCTAATGGATCTAAACCATCACCACCATAAGTAAATTGAACAATACCATTTGAGGAGGTTCTGATTGTATTATCATATTGACACGATAAATCTTCCAGTGATTTCATTAATCTACGAGACATGTAACCAGTTTCTGCAGTCTTAACAGCAGTATCAACCAAACCTTCACGCCCAGAGATTGCATGAAATAAAAATTCTGGAGGTGTTAAACCTGTGAAAAATGAATTTCTAACAAAACCCTTTGATTGTGGTGTTTTGGAATTTTTCTCGAAATGAGGTAAAGAACGATCTTGGAAACCATCTGGAACACGATTACCGGATATAATTTGTTGACCTACAACAGCAACCATTTGGGAAACATTTAAGTTCGACCCTTTAGAACCACAGGTTGCCATAATCAATGGAGCATTTAAATTATCTAATTCATTAATACAAACATCACCAACTTCTTCTCTGACCTTCGACAAAAGACCACCAATTTTGGCTTCCAATGTTTGTTCTTCATTACAACCAGGTTGAGTTTCAAGATTACCTTTTTGATACATATCAATCAATTCATCACACTTTCTATATGCTATTTCAACCAAATCTTCCTTTTTATTTTTTAAATCTTCACCTGGTGTAACATCACTGATACCAATAGAAAAACCTCGATTACCTAAATAACGAGCACATAATTTAGACATTCTGTTCATAGCATTGGCTGCTTCTTGAGGACCATAATCTCTTAAAATGGTATAGAATACGGAATGTTTTTTACCATCACCTAGAACTGATTTGTCCATGACACCACTCAAGATATTTGAACCCCTAATAACAACGTAACCATCATTTTGTGACATCTCATTTGGAAATGATTTAACTTTTGGTGGAATGTAAACTTTGTTCTTTGCATCCAAATTGATAACAACATTTGAGTTTCTATTTGGTTTGATTAATAAAGAAAATATTTGTTTACCGGTCCATAAACATTGAGGTTTGAAAATTGAAGGTGGAGGGATATCAAATTCTAGGATACCATCGGACATCATAGATAGTAACTGAGTTAGTGTTGCTCTGTCAAAAAATGAGTCTTTATGGGAAATAAGATATGAACCAGTAATAAAATCTTGTGTGGCTGCAATAATTGGTTCACCGGATTTTGGAGTTAGTAAATTATTTTTCACACCCATTAAATTAATTGCTTCTGCTCTAGCCTCTTCAGTTTGAGGAACATGCAAATTCATTTCATCACCATCAAAATCAGCGTTATAAGGTGTACATACACATTCATTTAGTCTGAAAGTTCTCCAAGGACGAATTTTGGCAAAATGAGATAAAATAGATAACCTATGCAATGAAGGTTGACGATTGAATAATACAATATCACCATCTTCTAAATGTCTTTCAACAACATCACCCACACGTAGTTGTTTTGCCAATTTAACTCTATCACCATATCTTAAGTTTCTTCTAGCCTCTTCATTACCTTTTAATAAATAATTTGCACCTGGATGTTGATTTGGACCATTTATGACCAATTTCTGTAATTTTAGTTTATTATAACGTGTAACTTTTTCTGGATATGTCAAAACCTTCGCAACACGATCAGGAACAGCAACTTCATCGATAGATAAATTTGGATCAGGAGAAATGACGGTTCTACCTGAAAAGTCAACACGCTTACCAGATAGATTACCTCTGAATCTACCTTGTTTACCCTTTAAACGTTGGCAAAAGCCTCTAATTGGTTTTGCTTTAGCACCACCGTTTGAGCCAGGTATCATGGAGAGATTAACCGAATCAGAGTTAATATACATTGCTACAGACAGTTGCAAATAATCCCAGTGTTCCATCATATTATTTATTGAAATACCCTTCTCTAAACCGGCTTTGATCAACGAAGATGTCCATACAATTTCAGTCAATTTGACGGTTAAATCATCTTCATTTGAAGCTGGCGAATCTTGCATCATGACAGATGGTCTAATACAGACTGGTGGGGCTGGTAAATATCTCCAAATATATGTCTCTGGTCTACCTGATGGAACAGAAGAATCAATACCCAACAATTCACAATCTTCATTTTTGATTTGTTTAAATAAATTTAAGGTTTTTAGTGGGTTTAGATCATCAGTACATCTTTTAACAAATCTCTCTAATTCTGGGTTATTGATCAATACTTGATTCCAGTCACCTATCCATTTATCTTTTTCTGGAACATTTTTCTTACCAACCCAGCGGAAAGAGTCATGAATAATTTTTAAAGAGGCTGAACCTGAACCTGCTGCAGCTCTTTTAACCACACCATTCAAATCACCACAAACTAAACATCTTCTTTGTTTCTTACATTGATCTAATATTTTTTTTAAAACACTCATTCTTTTTAGATTGTCAATATCAGGTTTACGTAATTCACTTAAAAATTGTCTCTTATCTTTATCATTTAATAAAACAGCAGAACAATTTTTACAAATACTTTGTAAAATTTGAATAGTTGCTTTGAAGTAACCCACATGAAATACAGGTAAAGATAACTTAATATGACCAAAGTGACCATGACATGAAGCTAAATTACCATGACAAGTAGTACATTCCAAAGAGGATGACGAAACACCCATTCTTGGATCTAAGGCACCGCCAATCTTAGGAGCACGACCATTTTCTAAATCAAATAAGTCACGAGTGGAAATCTCAACTTCAGATTGTGCAATAATATCAGAAGAGCTTAATGCACTAAATTCTAATCCACTGATTTTTTTGGGAGTCTCACTAATGACAACTTCTTTCATTATTCAAAACTCTTGATATTGTGTTCTTATAATATGATCAATAAATAGATGTGCCAAAATCTACTAGAAAAGATCAATTTTACAACAATCGTAGGAGGTCAGATGTAATGATTTTTCAGCTAATAGGAGGATTACTGTTCTTTTTGAAATTTTCCACAAAATAATTAATGTAGAAAATATCAATATCTTTACAGAACTAAAAACCTTTGTATAAACTTTTATTTATCAATCTAGATCAAATGAATGATTCATCAAACTCATTATCAATTGAAAATAAAAAATTATTAAAAGGCATCTTATCTCATCGATTCGATCAATATTAAAAAAAAATTAAAATTTTTTATTATTACCCTACTTAACGTTTAGTTCATCGTGAATTTTCCACATGCTATTCCTTGTAGTCTCATCAACACTGGCAATAAATTGATCCGATTGCTCTAGAATTAATTAATATTACGGTAAATATTATAATTCTTGAAACATAGAAGAAGCCAATCGATCTATTAATCATTTGCTTAGAATCAAATGACTAGTACATTCTTCAAAATTGGTTCCGTAATAGATATCTCCCTCGTAAAACATGATGGCGGCAAAATAATTTTCAGCTAGCCGCTCTGCAAAAATGCAATTACAACAAACAATAAATACAAACAGACAGCTATATCATCTAAATTCACCTATATCATACTTCTTAAAACTAGTTAATAAAGTTATAATAACAATACTTAAAGTACGATTCTCAGAAAATGTAAAAATTAATGTAACAAACCTATCACTACAACCCGCTTCACTTAATCCTCAACTGCTCTAGGAAAAGAACAGTATGCTCTTTAACCACATAAAATAATTCAACCACATTCAAATATCTTACAGCTTTCTAACTGTTTAAACTGATTATTAAAGCATGAGTTTATTTATTCTTTTAATTCAAAGGCGTTAATAAACATTTTAAAGAAGATATACATTTTATTCCTTTCCCTTTATATACCATTTCATTTTTTAAGAATTTTGTTCTTGTGTCGCAAAATGTATATTACCCGGTGGGAGATCTGAGATATCTTCATATAGAATCTACAATAAGAGGAAAGAGATATAATGAAGATATATGTAGGTGAACTTTGAAAAGTAAATTTGGGTGGCGCTGGAGCATAAAATATAAAGTTGATACTTAAAGCAAGTGGTATAAAAAAGCTAAAAGATATTAATTAATTTTTATATATATTCTATATAAAGTTAATTCTGTTTACATTGACTACATATTAATTTAGGAGGTGTGCTTGTGTCAAGTAAATAAGATACAGAAAATAGAGATTGAGTAGGAAATTTTGGATATCTTTTTGATAATATTTTTACTTTAAACTAATTGCAAACTTTAACATTTTTATTTGATATTACGATGACTACATTAGAAGAGTTAGATGCTCAAACTATTCTTGGTGATAATGAATTAGATAAGGAGATTTTGGGTTTATCAACCCAAGAGCTATCCACCAGAACGAAATTATTGGATAATGAGATTAGGATATTTAGATCTGAATTACAAAGATTATCGCATGAAAGTAATGTTATGCAAGAGAAAATCAAGGATAATAAAGAGAAGATTAAGAATAATAAACAACTGCCTTATTTGGTGGCTAATGTTGTTGAGATTATGGATATGGATGAAATTGAGGATCAAGAAAATAGTGAGTCGAAAACTCAAGGTGGTAATGTTAATTTAGATAATACTTCAAGTGGTAAAGCTGCTGTTGTCAAAACTTCTTCAAGACAGACAGTATTTTTACCTCTAGTTGGTTTAGTGGATCCTAAGACTTTGAAACCAAATGATTTAGTAGGGGTTAATAAAGATTCTTATTTAATTTTGGATACATTACCTTCTGAATTCGATTCTAGAGTTAAGGCTATGGAAGTAGATGAAAAACCTACTGAAACTTACAGTGATGTTGGTGGTTTGGATAAGCAAATCGAAGAATTAGTTGAGGCTATCGTATTACCAATGAAGAGGGCGGATAAATTCAAGGAATTAGGTATTAAGGCTCCAAAGGGTGCTCTAATGTATGGTCCTCCAGGTACTGGTAAGACTTTATTGGCAAGAGCATGTGCTGCTCAAACAAATGCTACTTTCTTAAAATTAGCTGCTCCTCAATTGGTTCAGATGTTCATTGGTGAAGGTGCAAAATTAGTTCGTGATGCTTTTGCTTTAGCAAAGGAAAAAGCCCCAACTATTATTTTTATTGATGAATTGGATGCTATTGGTACAAAGAGATTTGATTCAGAAAAATCTGGTGACAGAGAAGTACAGAGAACTATGCTGGAATTATTAAATCAATTAGATGGTTTTGGTTCAGATGATCGTGTTAAGGTTTTAGCTGCAACCAACAGAGTAGATGTATTAGATCCTGCATTATTAAGATCTGGTAGATTAGATAGAAAAATCGAATTTCCATTGCCTACTGAAGATTCTAGAGCTCAAATTTTACAAATTCATTCAAGAAAAATGACCACAGATGATGACATTAACTGGCAAGAATTAGCAAGATCAACCGATGAATTTAATGGTGCTCAATTAAAGGCAGTAGCTGTCGAAGCAGGTATGATTGCCTTGAGGAATGCTCAATCTTCAGTAAAACATGAAGATTTTGTTGAAGCTATTTCTGAAGTGCAGGCAAGAAAATCAAAATCAGTATCATTCTATGCATGAGTTAAGTATATATATATATACATATAAATAACCATTATAAACCCCTCCAAATTATTAACAATTAACATTAAATAACTAGGCACCTAAACTCAATAAATCAAATGTCTTAATATACAAATACTATTGGTAATAATTAATTACAAAGGTGTTTTTATAAAAAATAATACAAATTCTATACATGCAAAAACCCTGATTGTAACAACTTACCTTACTTGTCTCTTTAATAATTAATGCTTGGATTTTTTTGACTTATTTTTTAATTTGTTAACTATGTCAGAAATGTTATTCTGTTTTTCAGTAACCGATGAAGATTTTCTCTTCCCATTTTTGTTCGATTTCTTTTGATTGGAACGTTTTGATCTTTCTTTTAGAATTTCTTTCATTGCTGAAGTTTCTCTGTATTCAGATTGAGTTGGATCGATAGCAAAATCATGATCTTCAAACATTTCATCAAATCTTGAATCATTTAAGTCAGGCTTGAATTCATCCTCTACAATTCTATCTTTGTTTTGGAACTTTGACTTTTTAGTTTTTTCTTTTTGCGATCTCATAATTTCCTTCATATTGAAATGTGCTTTCTTGTTTATAGTACTTTTTTCATCTTGTGTATCGTCTTCCATCATTAACAGTTCCAGTTCAGCCTTTGATTTTTTATCATTTTCATTTTCAGGAACTCTATGTATCTTTTCATTCTTCAATGCTTTTAATTTATCTCTCTTTTCCTGTTCAGATTGTTGCTTGATATCCTTTAACTTTTGTTTTCTTTGCTTACGACGTTCCTTTTCTTTACGTCTGACTCTCTCAATAGTTGTTTCTTCATTTTCTTCTGCAGCTTCAGTTTGATCTTTTTCAGCTAAACCTGGAGTAAAAGTAATCTCCATATCAACATCATCTTCCTCGTCTCCTAAATTATTATCCATAATTGATTTACTACCAACCTTCATTGATAAGCCAACTAATGATTTTAATTTATTCTTTACATCCTCATTTTCTTCTTCAGATTCCTCACTGTCAGATGCTAAGTATGCTTTAAAGTCCATTTCATCAATTTCCTTTTGACTAAATGCTCTTTTAGCAATTTCAACTCTGTCTGCAGGTGTCTCATCCCAAGTTAGCTTAACATTGGAATGTTGTAGAGCATCAGTAGTAAAATTTAATGGCTTATAGTTTTTAGGAACTTCAGTACACTCATCGCGCGGTTCATCATCAAAATCCATTCCATCAGGTATGTATCTTAAATCAAACACATTGGCAGTAGACTCATATTCAGTACCATCACAGTTATTGTAGATAGCCTCTGCAGTAGCAATATTGTTACAAAATACAACTGCATAGTAATATCTTAACCTATCCAATTGATATTGACGCAGCGACTTTGAATCAACTTCTTTATCAGCGTCACCTTCTTCATATAATTCATTGATATCCACATCTGATTCATCATCTGATTCAATTTTCGTTTTTTTGGACTTCTTTTTTTGGAATAATTCCTTTGGTGGTCCTTCAACTTCTTCTCTTTGCATTCTTTCCTTACCAAACTCACTTGGAAAAACTGAAATTCTTTCAATCTTACCACCTTTTGGTACAAAACTGGAAAATGTAACAAATAAATCAGAAGACTTAACATGATCCCAATCTAAATTGACGACAGCAATATTTTTCGATGAATCCCCCGATTCTGGTTTTGTATGTTCAATCTCAGCTTCAGATTCAACGTCACTCTCTATCTCACTATCTTCAGAGTCCTCAGATTCTGAAGAGGTATATTCATCCGAGGAACTATTGTAATCACTTGGTACTTTACCACGAGCTCTATCTACTACAGGTTTGGTTGGTTCTTTTGGAGTTACCACGTTCTCCTCACTTTTTGAAGTGTCTTCATCGCTTTTTTCAAAATATTTATCAAAATCTTTGGAATCTTGATCGTTCACTCCCTTAATCTTTCTGCCATATTTATCAACTTTAGCTTTACGTTTAACTTCCAAATCAGATTTATTAAATCTATCATCTAATTTAATCTTCAAATTCTTTTTTTTAGCATTTCTAAACTTTGGGTCATTAAAAATACCTGAAAACCTTTCATCAGTGTTCTGTGGTTGATTAGAAGACATTTCTCGAGAGTTTTTAAAATATTAAAGCACCTTATATAATAATCCACTAGTGAAACGATGTGATATATATTTATATAGAAATATTATGACAATAGCAAAATATTTAGAGTTATATATCTTTTAAATAGTATATCTTTTATAAGAGATGAGATGCGATGAGATGGGTATCAAAATTTTTCAAATATTTTCGTTGTGCGTGATATCGGTAAAAACTTTAGGAAGCATTATATAGATCTCAACGGATGCCTATGATTAAGGAATCAAAATAGTACCTTTATGATAGCAATAACCTTAACTTTAGAAATATCTAAGGAAATTGAATTATGATAACAAAGTTATATAAAGACTATGGCAGCTTTGACCTGTTTTGAAAAATTGAAAGGTTTCACAAATTAGTTTAAAATTAAGCATTGGTTTAAATTTGTTAATGCATACAGATATTATAATATCATTTGGAAATTAGAAACGTTTAGGACAATTAGGCCATATTAAATTTGGATAATATTTTTAGCATATAGGTTATAATGGGTCAAAGTACATCAGTTCAAATGACATCTCCTGAAAATACTGAGCTTCAATTGCAAAGTGGTTCAAGAGATGAAATTTTAAACTATTTTAATGACAGAGCAGTAAAGCAATTCACCAGATTAGAATGTATTTCTTTTAAAGAAAATATTGGTTTTGAGAACTTTTCTGATACTATACCAGAAGATAAAATTTATGCTTTGTTGTCTATCGATGAAGCAGATGCTGGGTTAAAATCATGCGTGATCAAAATTGTAAGAAGGTTGAATACTTATCCATTCATCAATCATTGTTCAGATAAAATAACCGCTTATGGGCTATTAAAAACAATCCTTATATTTCAAAATCATAAGTTTATAAAATATATTAATTCTGACAAGTTAGATCGTTTAAAAATTATTTTTATTGCCGTTGGGGCTACTGACAAGGATGAAGTAAAAGACCAAATGGAAAATCCCGAATTATTACAGGTTCATGATGTGTTAAAAAATTATGACAGCATAAATGTCCAAAAAATTAAAGCTTCAGTAATGAATATGTTGCCGTTTTTATCGTGGCTATTAGCATTGTCGAATATTTGTCACACAGATAATTGTGTTATTGACAGCAAGCATATTATAACTCATTGGGAATTGTATAAATCTACAGCTCTATGTCTGCTACGATCTATGAATTCTACCATGACAACTGTAGATCTAGAAGAAACGATTTCTTTTGTTTCTTTTAAAACTTCAATTGATTCTATAATGGTCTATCTTTTTCTTTCTGTAGAACATCTTTTAAATCATTTGTTATTTGTGAAATCTAGTCTAGTGGATAAACAGAAAATAGACGTAAGCTTTCAGCAATCAAAATTGATGACATATGGAACTACAGCTCAATTAGCTATCATTCTTAGAAATGAATTATTACTTTCAAAATTGCATAAATTATATACAGGAAGAGAACATGGATTTTCAATGCGTTCATTCCAAGCAAAGGCATTCAAATGGAATGCCCCAACCTTATTACTAGTATCTGGATTAAGGATTTTGAATGACACAGAATATGGTGATAAGAAAAATGCTAGGTATAAAAAATTTTTAGAAGAGTTCCCAAAAATACGAGATTTGGATCAAGAATTAGAGTTATGTCATGAAAAAATACGTAGGGTGACATATGCTGTTTATCTAGATGAACCATGGAAAGTAAGCAATAAATCACTATTTGGTGGACCGAAAGTAAAAATTATTGAACTATCCTCAAGACAAGACATGTTCAACGCATCTGAATCCAACACAGTTTATTTTAATACTATTGGTGGAGGAATAGGTTTCGGTAACAACCAACCAACTATAAAGGCAAACAATGTATTTTATAGTCCAGGAAATGTTTCACTTACCTTAGACAATTCTCTTGAGTTCGCAGTGTTTAGACATACTGGATATGGTGGTAGCATGGAGCCAAGTGCTCTTTTACAAAAGAATGATAAAGCAAGCACTACATTTGAACTTCGATTTGTAATTCAAGATCTAGAAGTATGGGGTTGTGGTGGTGAGAAGGAGATTGATGAACAGTTGAAACAATGGGAGTGGGAAGAAGCTGAATCTAAAAGGAGACAACAAATAAACCTTAAATCAATGGGTGAGGATAGGGCTTTACTAGAAATGGCTGGTATTATTGGAAATCATGGGCAGAGCGGAGGATCCGTTTGAAATTGAAGTTGGAACATATCCTAAAATTGAAACATATTTTTATAATATAGATAATTATCTACTATTCAATTTATCATTTCATTGAAAAGATATTAACATTTTAAAATTGCATTTATCAACTTCAATATAATCTTAAAATCTAATGGGACCCTGCTTTTCATAGTCACCAAGAAAAAATTATTACCGCGTAGATAAAATGAAACTCCAGCATGTATAAAACTGCATCAAAAAACCACTTTACTCTAGTTACAAATTAAAGGTAAATAATATTCATTAGCTTAATAAAATGTTAAAATAACTTATTTGGAATAATATTAGTTTGTCATATATTGATTAAGCTCTAAAAAGTTGTAAAATAAAGTAAGAGTATGTCAAATTTAAAGGCGGCGTGCTTGATTATAGGTGATGAGGTATTAAACAGTAAAATACATGACACTAACTCTAGGTATTTTGCCAAATATTGTTATCAGTTGGGTATTCAATTGAAAGAAATTTCAACAGTTGGTGATGATGAGGAAGAAATTATAGAAACAGTTAGGAGATTATCTTCAAAGTACGATTTTATTGTAACTACTGGTGGGATCGGACCTACTCATGATGATATTACATATGAAGCAATTGCAAAATCATTCCATCTTCAATGCAAGATAGATGATGAATGTAAAGCTCGAATGACTAAGATATCTAACCCAGAATCTAGACTAGATGAAGAATCGTTGAGGGCACATTATAAAATGGCTACTTTACCAACTGGAGATTCGGTGAAAAACTATTACGTATCTGAAAGACTATGGGTTCCGATATGTAGTGTGAATGAACAAGTTTATATTTTCCCTGGAATTCCTCAATTATTTGAAGAATTATTGAATTTGTTGACTCCTATCATTAAAATCATATACAACATTAATGAACATGAGCATAAATATAGACGTTATTTTGTGAAAACTACATTAAGGGAATCAGAGATATCTACCTTTTTAAAAGAACTACAAGATAGAAGTTCTGAAATTTCTTCAGACATTAAGATAGGTTCATATCCACACTACGGGCATGGTTTCAATACTGTTAGTATACTTGGGACATGTGAAAATGACGATTTTTTAATGCAAGCAAAAGAGCAAACCATTAAGAAACTTAATGGTGAAGAGATTTCTGCAGAAGAAGAAGAAAATATCTCGAATGAATTTGAAAACAAGAGTTAATAACAACAACCTAATTATATGATCAATATAAATCTGAAATACATTAAAAATGTGTTCGTGCTATGAAACTATAGATAATTAAAAAATTAAATTTTTTTTTGGTGAGTTTAATTATTATCTGAAACTTCTATAATTATTATGCTTGGAAATTTATCAAAAAAAGTACATATTGAGAATTAGTGTAAAAATTATGTAGTAATAGATACATATTGACTATTCTTCTTCGTCTTCATCCTCATCATCTGTATTGACTGGTTTTGGAGTACCCTTTGGAGATGATAACCATTCGATGTAACGTAAACGACGACGTTCAGTCTGTAGCTTCTTTTCATTTCTGGTTAGTCTCTTCTTTCTTTGTTTCACCTTGATATTAGCAGGTGAATCGTCATCTTCAACTGATGGAGTTGCCATCTTTTTTAGACCGACAGCATCTGTGTTACCTCCATCTTCAAATCTTGATTGATCGATTTCTGCTACACCTTTTTGGGTCAATTCACCATTTTCCACAATCCATTGTTCAGGACATAGAGCACCGACAAATTCATTGTTATGGGAAATCATAACCACACCACCGGACCATTCACGAATAGCCATAGCTAAAGCACCTAAGGAATCTCTATCTAAATAATTGGTAGGTTCATCTAAAACTAGTAAATGAGGATTATTCCACATTGCACCAGCAATGACAACCTTAACCAATTGACCACCTGATAAAGAACCCATTGGAGTATGGTTAGCAATTTCAGCATCCAGACCAACATCTTCGAAATGCTTTGTGATAACTGCAGGAGTCAATTCACGGTAACCCAAACCTTCTCTTGAAGCTTCGTGATCATCGAATTTTTGAACTAATTTCTCAAAACCATGACCAATCAAAACATCTTTTGGTACCCAAGAGTTGTACTTTGGTTTCCACCATTTCCATTTAACTTCGTATTGGAAGGACTTCTTTAACTTTTGTCTACCGACAATAGCTTCGATAGCTCTTGGACCTCTACCGTCATCAATATCTATTTCTTTTTTCATGAGTTCCTTTTCCTCATCGGAGATCTTTCTAGATTCTTTTAATAAAACTTCACGGTCATCACCAAACTTGTAACGCCATTGTAAATATTGATTAGCTGTTTTTTCCTTGTGTTCATTGACATGTTGTAAGGCATGTTGAGCAATATAACCAATACGTAAATTTGGATGTTTTTCCACTTTACCTTCATCAGGAACTAATTCAGCAGTTAATAATTTGATCAAGGTGGACTTACCAGCACCATTTGGACCTAAGACTGCAACACGAGAAGACAATGATAAAGAACATGATGCATTCTTCAATTGTGGTTTTTCTCTACCAGGGTATGTGAAAGTGACATCAGTCATTTTAGCAACAGCCCTAGTATTCGACTTGACACCAGTTAAAATACCTGGTGGAGGAAAATGCATTTGAGCATTGGAATCAGTTAAGGTATAATATGCTTTAGCTTCTGGTTTTTGTTCTACGAAAGCAGCTAAGTTACCTTTGTAATAAGCCAATTTTTTATTTTCATAATGAATGATATCAGTACATACAGTATCTAAAAATCCTGAGTCATGTGAAACAATCAATGAGGTAATTTCAGTATGTTCTAAAAGATATTCCTCTAGCCATTTCACATTCGATACATCCAAATGATTGGTAGGTTCATCTAACAATAATATATCAGCTCTCTGTAACATAGCTCTTGCTAATTCTAGTTTCATTTTCCAACCACCAGATAATGAACCAACGGTTTGAGCTCTTCTTTCTTCATCAAAACCAACCGATTCTAAAGCTTTTGAAATTTCTTCACGGGAAGTGTCTTGTAGTTGTTCATCTAAAGCAATGAACGAGACTAGATCTAAATCACCTTCTTCACCTTGCAACTTGTGCTCAACGAAACAAGTACGTAATGTATCTTTATCCGGAAATCCTTCTAATTGACCATTGGCAATTGATCTCATTAAAGTAGACTTACCAGCACCATTTCTACCACATAGACCATAACGGTGACCTTTCAATAAACGAAGTCTAGTTTTGTTTAATAACATTCTAGAACCATAAGCCAAGGAAAAATCAGTGTTAACAATCTCAATACCTTCATCTTCGTCAACTGCTTCCTTCTCTTGATGAAACAATGATCTAAGTTCATGTATAATAATGTTTTGAATAAACTCAGTATTAGCTTCGCCTAAGATGTCAGTAAAAAAAGATTCAATGTTTTTCCAATCGTTTACATTAGCATTTGCTGTCAAGTATCTAGATAAATTTTCAAAAATAACTTCATCATTTAATTCAGCAACTAATTTTGGATTGATTTTATCAGCAGATAACTTATTCAATTGTTCAGATAAGAACTTCTTAGATTCTTGAACGGTCAATCTACCAGGGAATTCATCTTTACCCTTAGCTTCTTCATCATCCTTCAAAACATTCATAGCCTTTTCTGCTAATTCACGAACTTCTGGTAATGAAGCGGTATCTATTACCTTTTGAACACCTGGTAATAAGGAAGGAATAAAGCTTTCGATTTCGAAACGATTATTGACTAATCTAGTTAAATTTTCAATAACAATAACAGTTTGTCTCAATTGCTCTTGGGAGGACGAAGATAAGTTTAATGACCTATTTAAGATTGGGACCAATAAAGATAACGCTGGTTCAGTAACTTCAGCAACAAAGGTGACACTAGACAATGCTTTAACAGATTCTGGAACTTTTTGTGGATTTTGTAAAGTATCAACAATTAATTCATAACGAGAAGCTAAATCTAAATTATCTAGGATGGAAACATACTCTAATAAAGATTGCTTGGCTTGTTTAGCTAATTCTGGTTTAAAATCAGTGGCAACATCAGTCAAAACAGGAATAGTTTCTTTAAATGTTAATTCCAATAAATCATTTGGCGAATCTTCTTTAATTTTGTCAATTACTATCAATGCTCCTAATTTTGAATTCCATTTAGCACCAGAGGCTAAATATTGCAAAATTATTGGTAACATCACAGATGTCAGTGATTCGACTGGGAAAGCAGTAAGAATGGAGTCAATGGCATGTTGTGCAGCACGTTTGACGGTTGTATCTTTATCAGCATAAGCATCTAAAACAGTGCTGATAAATTGCAGTAAAAAGAAGTACTGTGGAGCTTTATGTGATAAGTATTGAGCTAACTTGTCAATAAATAAAATTGCACTCTCTCTCATTAGTGCCGAATTTTTTGGCTTTGAAAATTTAGTTAATACTTCTGTAACTTTCCAGTTCTCCAAATTGACATTTACAAATTCATCACTTTCATCAAACTTTGCAATTATACTTTCAATGGTTGATTTACAATCAGCAATGGATTCAGCTTGAGATAAATTGGCGAACAAATTTGAAACTGGAGAAACTTCTAATTTAGAAACACTGTCGGATAAAGACGATAGAGTTATTGAAGATGCAGATGGTGTTGGAGTTCCACTAGTATTTGGAGTAACAGCAGATTGATGGTATTGATATCCTTGATTACCTTGGTATCCACCTTGGTTGTAATTCTGGTATCCACCCTGGTTGTAATTCTGGTATCCACCTTGGTTGTAATTCTGGTATCCACCTTGGTTGTTATTTTGGTAACTACCTTTATTATATTGACTACCATCATTCCAGTTACGTTTTTGATTATAAGAGTTATAATTTTTTTGCACTGGAACCTGGTTACTATCTTGTTTCTTGAAGTAACCACCAAATGGAGAAGGAACCATATTGGCATCAGGCTTCTGATCATTCAAGAAATCATCCAAACTCTGTACTTTCTTTGGAGGCATATTAACTTGGTGTCTACTTGTTTCTTTCTACAGAGATAAATGAAAACCTTTTCCAATTTAAATTTTCTTACAACAGTTAACAAAACTAATTAACAAGCGTAATCAAAGAATGAATTTAAGTTCTTTTTATATAGAAAAATAATCATTAAAAACAAAGTCAGACTAAAAAGATACAACAATTGTACATAATTTAATAAGCAACTGGGTGTTGTAGAGACTAAATACACTGTATTACTCTATAGAATTCAAACAATATTAATCATTTCAATAACTAATCTAAGCTCATCTCAAGATGAAAAATTTTTTTTTTTTTAATTTTTTTTTTCAATTACCAGAATTTTTCACTTTTTCTTTTTCGAAATCATCTTTAATACGTTAGTACTATCAGTAACCAGTACTAAGAGACCCTCTGCTCTCATATATACATATACTCATTGTTCCTAATTGACATTAAGGACAATGACAATGACAATGTATTCGAAAGTCGCAATGTAATCGTTTGAAGGAGGTCAATTGGTGCTGTTGCTATCCTTAATGTGTTTAAATTGATTTTTCCATGATTGAACTATTGAGAGTTTCAGTTGTTTGCTACAAAGATATATTTGACAACCATGAATGGAGACCATGTTAAACTAAGACAAGCTCTTTATTTGAGTCGATATACATAATGTTCTTGTGATCAGTTCCATCACCAGCAGTGGCCAAGTCATGAAATGGAACCGGTTTCGATGGGAAGGCAATGATGAGCTTGGAACGTAACTTCAATTTATATATTATTTAGCATTTTTGAGGTAATTCTGAGTGGATGGGAGGCATATGTCACTGTGATGTTCTTGGTACTTGCGTATTAAAGTTTCTATATTCATGGTAAATAAGTCGTTTTTATTTCAGGCTATCGCGTCTTGGTGTAATGTTCGCTGAGAAATCCACGTAGACCGAGATGAATTTATGGTTTATATACAAACAAAATATTAGTTATAAAGAGATAGAACTGTAAACAATACTGAATTGATACATAAAAGTATACTTTCTATCTTGTGAAGAACATATATTGATACGTGAAGACGCACTGGCTAGAAAAGTGATTGGTGAATATAAAGTTTAGAAGTTTCTGCTGTTTTGCAGTAAGTTTGGTTTTAAATTGAACGAAGCATTAAAGGGTTCGATTGAATAGAGAGAAGGTCTGGTTTAGAAGGTCTGGTTTAGAATCTCTGGTTAACAAATGGATACTTCATCGTGTTCTAAACTCAATTGGAAAATTGTTTTCATTTTGGAAACAGATGGTGATACAACGAGCACTTATATGGCTACTAGTGATGTCCCCGATGATGTACAGATTGTTGAGATGCCTAGAAATTCAAGTCCCAGTAATCATTATGATTCCAAAATTGGTATAGTTCAATTAGCAAGTGTATTAAAAATAATTAGTAAAAGTTCGCCTGAGATAACATCCAACAATCCAATGAAAAATGGTTTTGATTATAACATTTATTACAAAGATATTAGTGAGCATGAAGAACCATTTGTGACATTAGGTCTGTTATCACCAATACTGAATAAAATCAAAGATTCAAAAGATAACACTATTTCTACTTCTAAAGGAAGTGAGTCCATTTTATTACTTGGAAGAATCAAGAAAGATATGAAACAATTCCTGCGACAAAAATTGGGTACCTCAACTAATAACGAATCTAATGAGTTCCTTGAAATAAGAATGAAGTTTTCGAGGGTAATGCACACTACTGTATCGAAAAAAAGTAAAACTCAAGAAAGCACGCTACAGACAGATTATCTTCAGCCAAAAGAACCTGCAACAGTGACCAGTAAAAGAATTACAAATCCAAGACCAGCTCCTAAAGCAGTACGAACTCAATCCCTGCCTGTTTGGAATCCGAAGTTTAATAATTCAAACAACCAAGGTCTAGGTTTACCAATAAATTCATTGGCACATAAAATATATATGGCAGATAGGCAGACAGATCAAAATTCAAACTTTCCTCAAAAAGTTGCATATCACATAACAACTTTAAAAGAAAACAATACATTACAAAATCAAATATTGAACGACGTTGTTCAAAAACGGTTTGATTTTATAAAACAGAAGAGGCAGCATAAAACAACTCGAACTTCTGCTCATGTAAAGGGTAGATGTGAGTCTAATATTACTCAAAAAAATGCAGATGACAGTACTTCTTCCGATATCTCAACCAAATATTCTTCTAAGAAAGGTAATGAAGTTGCCAGTCAAACGCCAGTAAATAAAAAAGTCACTAAGAAAGCAAATTCAAAGACTAAATTAACTAAGAAAGTACCCCAGAAAACATCTCTCATCAAAGTTGCCTTACATACAAAAGATTTGGAAGTTGTTGAGCCCAATAAAAACCTAAGTGAATTACAACCCATTTTAAATAAATCTTCACAACAGAGTAACAGTAATAAAGAGAATATTCCACCAAATTTAGGACTTCCCATTAGAGAATTTGATTTAAATTCATTTCAGATTTATACTAATAAAAATGATAATGATATGGAATGGCTAATGGGTAACAATTATTTTGAAGATCATTTTATTGGGAATGACCTTGAAAGTTTACTCAAAGAAGGCAATATTTTGAATGAAAATATTACAAATATAGCTAATCAAAAAAGTCAACACGATAAGTATGAAGGATATAAAAATAAAAATGAGGATAATGATAGAACCTCCCCTATAGATACTTTATCGATGCCTCTTATGGAGTTAAATCAGAAAAATGAGTTTCATATTGCTACTTCATGCCAGGAACAACTAAAGAAATTGCCTATATTTAATACTAAAAAAAATGAACTTGAGAAGAACAGTGGGAAAATTTATATTGAATATGCTGATGATGACGATAGAACTTCGGTTGTTGACTTATCATCTTCATCATCGAGAGAGGAATTAAGTAAACCAATAGATAAATATGGTGGTGAGGAAGTTTCAAAAGCATTTAGGAATAGAGGTATGATGCCTTCTTCTCCTGCAATAATGACTATCTACGAGGGTAGCTTTTCTGATAATGAAACAAATGAAGAGTTTTCGACATTAATAAATCAGAAGATAAGGGAATCCCCAAACTCTCATTACACATCTCAATCTAGTGAACCAAATAAACCAAAATGAGTGTAGTAAAATTATAACCGTATATAAGGACAACGATATGTTATTAAAATATTCACCTTTTAAGATAGTTGAAATCAAGTTTTGTTTAAATTTTTTGTTTTTTTGTATTATATTGTCAGAAACGAAATAACCATATGATATCCTAATTGATGTTTATTATTACACAACCATTCTACGTAGTGTCTAGATCTACTGCACAATTTTTTTAGAACCTTCATAAATGGAATATGATAGAGATGATAGTTTTCTCCTAACAATGGAACCATTACTTAAGAAGGTTCTGATTATCGATGCATATTCATTACCATTAGTAGTAATATTATCGAATGCATTTAATAAGGCTGGAGTATTAATTTCAAGTTCAATTTCATGAGTTATTTCAGTATCTTTTCCTTTTATGCCTTGCTTGTGGTTAGCAACCTTTGTTAGATCAAATCTAGTACAAGAGTCATTGTGGATAAAACTTATACGTTCTTTTGTTCTTTGATTGATAGGTTCTTCGTCTTTATATTTTTCAGGAGGTTCGTTTTCTGGTACAGGTAATTCTAAGTTGATTGATAATTTAACATCATAATTATCTTTAGGAGAATACAGCATTAGTTGAGCTACATGTCTTTTTTCTATAAATTGTCCAACACGCCCAGTTTTAACATCAGTACTCATTCTCAAAAATCTTGGCCTTTGAGTGGATACACCAACTCTATAAACTGAATCAGTAGTTTGAGACTCAATTGTGCTGAACTTACCTCCATTTTCATTTAAAATCGTCAATCCCTTAATATACTTTATAATCTCTGTAAATAATATCTGATCAACATTGGGAGTTAAGTGAGCATCCATTTCGGTATAAACAGCTTGGGTTGATATTGGGGGACTTACTCTATCAGGACCATTACCACTGATAATTAAACCAAATTTCATTTCAAATTCTATAAATTGCCTTAACTCTGGATCAATAGAATAAATTGTGGCATACACCCAATCTTGGACTGACTTTGTTAAATCATCATCTGGAATAAAATTTAAAATGGATTGATCAAGTTTTAGGTCTGAAGTATCTATAGTCTCCAAAGCTTTAACAGATGGCTTCCATTTCTGAGCCCAAGTCGGGGCATTCTTATATTTATTTGGTTTAGAACTTGCATTAATCTCCTGTAGTAATTGCAAATCTTTCTTTATATTATTTCTTTTGGATTTAGTTGTAGTTTTTTCATCAAAAATATTTTTAACATTTTCTAGATTACCTTTTTTCTCACCTTTACTCTTTGATTTCGATGCTTGAGTTGCATTATTCACAATATCATCATTTGATGCTTCCTTCTTAGTATCTTTCTTCTTTTGGGTTCCATACGTGCCTGTGGGTTGTGTTTCTTGTGTTGGAGTTTCTATTTTATCTTGTGTTTGGGTTTCTATTTTATCCTGTTGCATATCTGTGTCTTCTGTAGGTTTTGATGGTATATCTACTGTAGTTATTTGTGACTTAGGTTTTTCTTTTATTTCAGAGGCATTAGATGCTTTTGATTTAGAAGTGGATTGTTTAGGTTTAGGTTTTTCTGGAGATGGATTATCTTGTTTATCATAATCAAATGCCATACTTGAATCAAAATTAATTTCTCCATTATCATCTGTATCAGTATCTGAATCATCATATGTCTGTTTATTAACTGGTTGAGCAATTGGTGGAGGGTTTGCAATGGGTTTCTCTGGTTCTTCGGTCACTAAATTTGCAATTGAAGGCAATTGTCGTCTAGTATTAGATTCTTCATCATTAGTTTTTCCTGTTTCACTTGAGAGCTTCTGAATTTTTTCATCCTGTTCATGATTCACAATGTCATCTAAAGGTAAACCTCTTTTTTGCGATGGTTGTGGTTGTTGTTCAATATTGTTGGTGCTCATGCCTACTTTTCTTATTGTTCCTGTGTGCTTTAAGTCGCTAATTGTCAAGTAAAAACCAACGGCCTACAGATAGTTCAATTTAATCTCAATTAAACTGTTTCCTTATTCAAATAGTTGCAAAATTATACATCCTATGATCATAATTTACCAATAAATATATGTAAAATTAATATTTTTTTTTGACATTTTTCACTAAAATTCAAGTTAAGAACTTCTCACTCTGGACGATCCCCCAGGTAGATAGAGTGACAGATAATAGTTAGACAAGAGTTGTGACATCATGTCTCAACAAACAGCTCTGGAGACACACAAAGATTTGATATATATATATATATATGTATGTATGTATGTATGTATATATTAAGAAACTAATATAATATTTGGTAACATATGCTAAATTAACTATTCTATACTTCTCTATCTATCCTCTGCAATGTGATATCCCGTCAGTAAAAAAAATTAGTCCTAATCCTATCTCTTAATAATTTC
Source organism: Tetrapisispora iriomotensis (assembly GCA_003705975.2). Lineage (NCBI taxonomy): Eukaryota > Fungi > Ascomycota > Saccharomycetes > Saccharomycetales > Saccharomycetaceae > Tetrapisispora > Tetrapisispora iriomotensis. The sequence continues at coordinate 175,337 of PPKC02000007.1, forward strand.
AATTTCTTAATGTGTTATAACAATAATTGTGATGCTAGTAAATTTAGTATAAGGATATCGAAACTTGTCGATAATGACAGATCATGTGGTAAATAAATAGAACAAAAAGAACTAAAAAGTATCGATCATCCAGAACCTAAGGGTGTAGCCTTAACTTAGAGTTAAAGGATTGAAACTTTGTGACATGTAAGGGTTGAATTTCGGTAAGTTGGGATTCATGGAGAGATTGTTATCTTCACTTACTGTCGGTTGATTGTATCTCGCTGCTTGTTTCTGCAATTCCATGAATAAATCCAATGTATACTCGTCCACTTTCTCACATAACTGTTGTTCTTGTTTTGACAATAAAAACCTTGGACAGTACAATAAGTCATCTTCGAAGGACTTGCAAATGTCCTTTTTATATCTAGTAGTATTCACATCGCCATTACTATTATTACTGAACAGTTGGTGGATATTCAGAGGTGAATTCAAATTCAACTGCAAATTCAGACTTAAATTCGGATTTTGAAACTGTGGAGAAGCTCCATCAATCTTCACCTCTCCATAATCATTAACAGTTTGATTTCTATTATTTGAATTTATAGAACCCGGAATATTATTCATTTTCGTTTCATATAGGTATATATATATATATGTGGATATCTAAAATTTTTATTATTTGAGTAAAAAGAAGGGGGGGTATTAATAGTAAGCAAAAAGTGTAGGTTTTTTTTCTTTAACACTTACATTAAACACCAATACAACAATAATACAAAGATTAAGAAAATTGTACTTCATTCAACCGAACTTATATATCATACTTGACAAAAAACATATACCAACATTCATTCCAGCCTGTCATTAAAGTAGATAACTATACTTCTTAGTAGATAATTATCCTTATGGACTAGTCAAATACTCTCAATAAATATTTACCCGCACACTCAACATTTTTGTTACCCTCAAAACGGCTGTTATTTTGATTAAAAAGTACAGATATAATTGTCACGTGCTTTGTCTTGATTGTGTAAATCTCGTGACCAACATCCGTACAATTCCCAGATCTATAATTTTTGCTTGGTCGGAGATGCATTAAACGCGTCGCAAGCAATGTTCTTCCTCGAATTACAGAAAAAAAAGAAGGTTCTCAGATAATTTGTTACATCTGCTTTTAAATTTTTGTTAAAGGTGAAAAAACCGCAGAAGTTTCAATATTCTCTGAGATTTATTTCTCGGTAAAATTGAACTATTAAGGGTTTAGTTGCCGCTGTAGGAATTATGATCTCTGTAATATTTTCACTGAGAAACAGGGACCTGTATTTGGAATTTTAGGTTCCGTTTCCGTGTGTGCGATGAGATTGTACTGGAGCTCTATTCAGGTGTAAGTATGTCTCGTATATATATATATATATATATATATATATATATGTTTTTATCGTTCTCTTCTTATTATTATATGTATATGTATACGTATTTGTATAAATGATATTGAGAAACTATATGTATGCTTATTAAATATATAATAAATAGTTTTGAAAAGTTGTAAGAGTAAAAGTGTGTGTTAATGTGAAACCTTTTGTTCTTGTACTTTAAAATGAGTGGAAAATTTATGCCAAATGTGAAATTTGTATGGGATATGTAAAAATCGATGGGTTGTTGTAGTTTTATTTTGTTAGTAATTCGTCTAGTATAATAACATTTGTTGTATTGTAGCAAGTCGGTGAATATTGGTTCTATTTGTATGCAATTCTGGTAGTGACTGATTCTTGATTGTGAGCGTATGTAGCTTGGAGGGTGTTTGAAAGTGATTGGTAGATGGTGGTGATACTTGTTGAATTGAATGGAGTGATATGGTTCGGTTGACCTTGTTGGATGCGCTTGTCATTCATTGTCTGAATATAATATTGTTGGGGTTGTGGGTTTGTATGTTGGTAGACAGCTGGGGCTTGAGATATGGTTTGTATTGGATAGCTTACTGTTCCTATAGTTTGTGACACACTTGGAATCATGCCGGAGGATGTGTACTCTCTGTTGTATCTTAACTGGGTATCTACTGGAGCTTGAGAATTAATGATCTTTGGTAATCTGGATTGAACGAGAATATGAGGTTGTGTAGGCACCATTTGCATTGTACTTGTCTCTTGGAATAATGCGGGTTGTTGATAGGCATATGTGACTTTTCCATCCAATTGCTTTGAACTTGTAGCTATTTCCTCAGAAATAACAGTCGGCTTCTTATGTGCATGCACAGGTGGTAACGGTAACATTCTTGTAGACATGTTTTCAAATCTAGTATACTGTGGAGGATTAGCCGCAGGTGAAAGTGATGGGGAAACAGGTGCTAATAAATGTTGAGCTGGCTGTGTACCATTTACCTGGAATACGATTTCAGACTTTGGCATTTCAGGTGGTGTCGGAAGGCTGGATCCATTGTAATAGTAATCGGTCTGAGGATAGTATACATGTTCCGATGAGCTTAGATTTTTTTGAGGATGGCAATAACTGGTTGAAGCAGTGACATTTCCATAATTATTCTGTGGTAAACAGTTCCCGATATTACTGTTCAAAATATTGAGTTGTTTGTATGGATTGATAGAAGTTGCAGTTATGGCAGACGCATTGTGTGTGCCAGGCACAAGAGTCAAGTTGGTAAAAGTATCATGTTTAGCATTATTAAGACGTCTTTTTTTTTTATTGACGACTAGAAGTTCTTTGCCATGAACAGATTCAATATGTTGTTTCAAATTGTCAATTCTACTGAAAAATCTAAAACAAACATGGCACCCAAATGGTTTTTCACCTGTATGTTTTCTTCTATGTCTAGTTAAATTCTCTGATCTTGTAAAAACCATTGAACAACCTTCAAAACCAGTGCACACATATTTCTTTTTTACTCTTTTAACAGAAGAATCCTTTCTGTCATTTAATATTTTTTTAGAGTCAGAATTAGTTGAACAAGTCATTGTTATGACTTTAGGGTTTTCAAATATACTCACGGGGATGATGAAGATTTAGGTGGCAACGATATGATTGTGGATCGATTTTTTTCAAGTACTAAATATATGTATATATATATATATATATATATATTTAAACTATTTATCTTATATGTATAAATTTTAGAAAAGACATATCTGTCGCAATATCAATAATTTCTCGAACCTTATATACAATAAAAAGAGGATCTAATAATCCGACAAAATTTGTAACCAACAGAAAAGATTTTCTGGAAATTAATACTTTCAATTAATTTTAATAAAACTATTAGCTTACTTCATTAATGATATAATGAAGCCTTGAAACCAACTAAGCTTTAGAAAATACCTTATCAATTCCTTAATAAATGTAGTATTAAGTAGGAAAAATAAAATGGATTTCTGCACAACTAGAAGTATCAGAACAGAGAAAAATCCACAGATTGAAAGATTCACGGAACCTAAAGAAAAAGTGTTCACATTGAAAACCTCGTAAGACCAAAATGTAAAAAAATTTTATAGACAACTTTTATAGTAAAATTTGGAGTGACAAATTTTGTAAAATAATTGTTACTGCTTTAAGTATGTGATACAGGATCAAACTATTGATATTCTTGGTTTGGACGGTAACCTGATGCACATTAGATACTAATACCCTGAGGAGTTGAACATTATACGGGCAATTATTTGATGAAACATTTGTTCTTTGTTCCCAAAATTCAAAGGCAGATCTGAGGGTTGCGCACAGGAGAGAGAAATATAAGCTAATTGACTTGACTGTAATATTAAAAACGGATGAGATTAAATCACAAAATTAGAAAAAGGAGGGAATTCTACAATGATTTGTACGAGTAAATCATGTCTTAGCATAAGATAATTATGCGTTGCAACTATTTTATACGCATGCTTTCTGACCTCCTATCCAATATACGCAAACTTAATATAAAGTATCAGGGTACATGGAAAAAATGATGTTAAAATAAGGTGTATAAATAGTATTATACAATTCAGAAAATTTTAATTCACTATAGTTTCTCTGCAGGAAAACAACTTTTTTTGGAAATAGCTACGTTCTTATAACAGCCACATGATATTTTTCAACAGGAGAGTTACATATCTGATTAAAATCAAAATATGAGATTTAAATTTTCATTCACTTCATTTGGAAAGCAATTCTACATAATTTTTTTAGTAAATGATTAAATGTACTCTTGCATCTTACAAAAGAGTTAGAAATTAGCTAGGAACAGTTTCTGCAGTGTTTTCACTAAACTCTACTCTTATTAATATAATTTTTCAGTTCCGTTTTTTTTACAGGTTCCGTTTCCGTGGCTTCCGTAATTTCCCGTTCGAGTATAATGTTTTTTGAAAGTTCAATTTCAAATAATACTTAGCCAATATTACTGCATCATTTAGAAAATTGATTATTTTTATTCACGTTGTGAAAAAAATGAGATCTCCTGTCGTAGAACAAGGATTGTGGTCTACAGTAATTTTTAACTGTTAGTAAAAATTGAATAATTTTCAAAATTACAGTTAATAATTTGTTGTTGCGTAGTAGGTACAAAACCTAAGCAGAAAGTTTTCGTACTAAAGAATTTATTGAATATAGAATTTGAAAAGAGAATGGAGTAATGAGTGTTAGTTAATTCGCTTCTATTCAAAAAATGTCTTAACTAACCGGACAATGTGGTACTGGGGATACCTTATTTGGAAAAAGGAATAGTACATAAAGAAAAGGTGAAAATTATCAAGTACAATATGTAAAAAGGTGGCCAAAATATTGATCAATTGTCTGACAAAATTATGAATACCCCTATTGAGTCTGTTGAATTGGTGTGAGTTTCTATAGAAAATTTGTAAAAGGTGTGATCTATGCATGTATCTTACTACCTGTTTGTCTGTATGTAAATTTTATATGTATATTTACGCATCCGCGGAAACTACTTGGTGCAACGAGAATGGGTTTTTTGGATCCTCCATCTGAAGAGAGAAACTAGGTTGGTTTGCTAAAAATCTGAAGTTACTTAGGCCCTTTGAGGTTGAGTAAAAAAGTTACAGTATTCTTGGTTCGACTTGAAACAAGCTATTTGTATTTCCGTGTCACCTCAGGAAAGTTTAACAAAAACACTTTTGCATATGAACATTGTTAGTTATTTCCCGCATGCATTGTAGTCTACAACACAAACGAGGCAAAAATTCATGAATGTTTCCTTCAAATCCGTGGATTTTATTGTTCAACTGATAAGGACAAATCAGGAATACCAAGATGATTTTATAGGAGGGCCGGGGTATATTCACATGTCAAAACTTTTTCAGTGGGTTATATACTATTTTCAAGCAGAATGAAATGGAAATTTCATTTCGGTTACATGTCAAAGAAAGTTCGGATCCAATAGCTCTTACTGGCAATAATGTAATATAAGAAGAATTGAAACGGTTAATTATCATGACAAGAAAAGTCAAAATCCCCCCACCTACAGATAAATATGAATTCTGGATAAATAAAGTTTCCAATAATATTAACGACAAGATTCTACTATCAATTGCTTCTAGTCTATGATATTATTTGAAGTCTGCTGTATTACTACTGTAAATGAAATTCATCCTGAACTTCATATTTGTTCCTTACGTATCATGTCACTTAAGTATATCCACATTCAATTAATTTAAAGTTTCCTTTTTTAGCTAATTTATATCCGTACGGAACAGATCAATTTATTCGTGATCTTTACGAGAATCTTGGGTTTGATTCAACAATCGTATCCGAGATTGCTTTATGTTTCCTCTTTCAAATCATTAGCGATAGGAAAAAAATAATTGTACAGTAGAATGATGGATGAACAAATATCTTGAAAAATTCGCATGAGCTTACTAAGAATGATTTTTCCGAAAATTAAATATAGAAAGAATGAACTGTACATGTTTAAATTTGCGGAATAGTAATTTATAGATCCTACAGTAATATGAATTAGAGAAGATATTAGAAGATAGTCTAACAGATATAGAGGTCATGGAAGCTATTTACTAATTGCAACAGCAACAGATTGGAAGTCGTCGTGGGAAATGGATATGGAAACTTCGTTGATACCTGCGGCAGTAGCAAGTTTTTTAGCTTCACCATGTAAAATTACTTGAGGACCTTTACCACTGTTACGTGTGATCTCGATATCTTTTAGTGAAGCGCCGCCGCCCTGGGATTTGACTCCTAATGACTTGAAAACGGCTTCTTTAGCGGACCAAGTTCCCGCAAACGAACTTTGAATAGATGGCTGTTTTTGGCAATAATCGATTTCTTCGTTTGTGAAGTTACGTTCGATAAAAGTCTCGTTATCAACATTTATGGATGCGATCAATTCCACATCTACACCAACGTTTTTTGTTTCCGAACTTTTTGAAATGGCTTCGGTTACTAATTTGTTGACAATATTTGCGGTTGCTTTTTCTGAATCATTGATATAGTTTGTTTGTTTTTGAAGTTCTTTCTTCTTGAAAATCAAATCACCAGTCTTTGAGCATGGGGTAACACGAGTTAATGGATCCAAGTAAACGTGTTGTTCCAATTCATCTGTATATGGAGCATGTTCTTTACTAACAAATACCTTGTTAGTAACCATACCGTTGTTAAAGTATCTTGTAGCAGCTCTGCTTCTAGCTGTAACTTTGGTGATATAAGTATTGTAAACCTCTTCAGAAATAGCAGCATATAAGTAATCAGGATGTACAACAATTGCTTGGCCACCTTTTTGACCGAAACCAAAGGAGGTGATAGATACGGCTTTGATACCATCGGTCTTAATAGACTTTGATGGAAATAAAACATATTCAAATCTTTCTAAATATTTATCGATGTTATCAGCATTTCTGTTACCTGGGACAATACCTGAATTTAAAATTTGTAAAGCACCATTTAACATCCAGGCACCAGCAGCACCCTTAGGATGACCTGTTAGATATTTTTGGAAAACACCCAAGACTGGATTACCTTCGGATCTACCCAAATGTTCCATCATGTTATTAATAGTAGCTGATTCATTCTTATCGTTAGCTTTGGTGGAAGTACCATGGAAGGATGCAACACCCAAATCGTCGATAGTTAAACCAAAGGCTGCAAGGGAACCTCTCAATGGAGCTATACGAGGATCATTCTTGAAGAACTCATTACCCCATTCGGTTTGAGCTGACTTAATTTGCTTATCAGCTTCACGTTTAATTTCTTCAGTACGTTCAGTGATAAATTCCTCTTGTTCACTAGCAGGTACTTCGGCAACTTCATATGGCAATAATTCAAGTTCATTTTCAATCCATTCTTTAATTTGTCTTTCACGATTAGCAAATTGGCGCTTTCTGTATTTGATGTCTAACATTGGAGACTTAAATTTCAAATTACCATTGTATTCTCTTGCAGTGGTTAAAATACCTTTACCTGGAGCAGGAATAGATCTACCAATCTTGTCAGTGGCAGTAGCAGCCATTGCAACAATACCATAAATTGGTACACCCATCTTTAAAGCTAAGTCAGCTTGCATAATAAGTTGAATACCAGCACCTTGAGCTTCCATGAAACCATTACGAGAGGTAGTTGTAGGTCTAGACATTTCAGCAGGAGTACGGCCATGTTCAAATTCTTCTAGAGTGTTTGAGGTAGCATTCATATTAGCAAACTCATATGAACCTTCTTCTTGGAAATCGTCGTAACCACCGACAATACAGATTTTAGCTTTTTGAGATAAAATTGTCTCAACACCAACGTCTACGGATTCAACTGCAGTTGCACAAGCACCAACTGGAGTTTTAATTGGACCAGTAGAGGATATTAATAACATATTTACCCAAGCTGACATGGTATTGATAAATGATTCTTGCAAAATGTCGTTTTGGACTGGAATATCTTTGTAACGATCCCTGAACATACCACGTAAAGCAGAAACACCACCCATACCAGAACCAGAACAGTTACCAACTTCAGAAAGATGGACATACTGATACATTTCATATGGATCGGTGATACCTGATGAAATGAATGCTTCTGCAACCGACACTAAGACATATAGAGTAAGTGGGTCTACTTGGGAAATAACATCATCACTAATACCATAAGTCTTAGCATCCCAACCACTTGGAATTTGACCAGCCACTAGACGATCGAACTTCAAAGCTTTTGGAATATACAAAGATGCACCCTTCAATAGTTTGATGGAAAATTCACCTGATTCAGGAATTTCAAAAATATCAACTTTATCACCATGTTCAAGTTTAAATTGCTCAGCAGTTTCTTTTGAAGCTTCAAATGGTTCCATATCTTCTTCAATGACTACCTCTTGTATCAATTGTTTCTTATTAGGGTCATAACCTTTGAATAATTCAGACTCAATCAATCTAATACCAGCGTGTTCTAAAATATGGCTTTCATATTTGGACTTAACATCCTTATCATTAATAGGCTCATTGGACTTTGCATCAACCCAGCCAGTGTAAGGACGGCCCTTTAAATTACCATTATGATATTTGATTAAACCCATCATCCATGCCATTTCAACACAACCTTCCAAGGAAAACTTACCATTTGCTTCCATTTCCCACCTAGTTCTAGCAGAACCCCAAGGACCAACTTCAGCAAACCCAGTTACAACAATAACTCTTTCCAGATTTAATAAACCCTCTAAATCAGAACAAGTTGTTTCTTTGACATCCTTGTGAGATCTTAGTTCAGGGAAACCTAATTGAATGTTTGCTCTAGGTTGAACTTCAACCTTAGTATATGCTGAATCAGCATGATCACCCTTTACAACCTTATGTTCTAAAGCGGTTTCAATGGAAACTGCTTTTCTGACATCAGATGTCTCGGTTAACTCAGAACGTAATTTAGCAGTGTACTCTTTTAAGTCTGTCAAAAACTGTAGTCCACCATTTAGATCTGCCATAACAGGGGATTTTTGGCATAATTCTACAACCTCAGGCATTATTAAACCCAATAAGTTAAATGCCATTTCCTTTTGTGAGAAGGTACGGACTCCCATTTTTTCAATACCTTCTGCAATTATATTATTAGCAGTCATTAAACCGGTACCTCTAGTCCAACCAATAATAGCACCACAAATGGTTAATTGATTGCCCCAAGATTCTGAATGCCATCTGTTGAATAGTGTTTCCATGGATAATTTTGATTCTGAATATAAACCATCACCTCCAAATGTACCGTGATTAGGAGACATAGGTAGAATAACTTGAGCTGGTCTAGTTTCGATACCTCTAGCAGACTTCTCCTTTTTAACAGTACCCATTAATCTTAGAATATTAGTTAACATAATTCTATGAGCAAACTCGGATTTAGATCCAATGTTTTCCAACTCAATACCATTTTCTGGAATAGCTGCAAATGGGATAATAACGTCCAAGTCCCAACCTAAACCACCATTCTTTTCATCATCATATATGTAATTAACTAATGCCTCGACATCTTGTTTTGAACCTTGATTAAATGGAACGACTATTAATGTTGAACCTCTAGCACCATAGGTAGCATACATGTTTTGATAGAAATCAGTGACTTGCTTAGAAAAACGAGAAGTTGTAACAATAACTTTCGCACCACCTTGTAGTAAACCTTGTAAAACTTCAGCACCGATAGAACCTTGACCAGCACCAGTGATTAATACATATTTATCTTTAAATGTTAAACCATCCATAGCTGCTTTTTCCAAACCATCTAAAAATAAGGAAGATAATTGACGATCATATTTCCATTCACCGGAAGGTAGTTTCTTCTTCAAATGTAAGAAAGGAACTGTTTCTCTTGGGATTGTGGAAGAAATAGTTTTACTAGTACTACTTTTATTAGTTAATGATGCAACAACCTTAGTTGAATCAGTATCTAACGCATCATCGATAACACCTGCTAACTTGGTGGTTTGTGATGAATCAATTTCATTGGAGTTCTTCAAGAATTGCATTAACTCACCGTATAATTTTTCAAACTCCAAGGCTGTAGAATCAGAAATATCGTGTTGGGAAGCTTGTAAACTAATAGCTTTGTAGACTCTAGTCAAATCATCTTGAATGGTAGAATGTTGTTCTCTAGTCATTGGACCACCTAATGCCATTTCTTCAACATATTGAGATAACTTTCTGACCTTTTCCCTTGGTTCTTCAGAATATTTGATATTACCGTTTTTATCAACTGTAGTTTTTGGACCAGTTGGTTTGGAAATATCTTTATAGACAGGATCCATATGAATAACTTCTTTACAATTCTCAATTAACTGATCACCTAAAGTCTTGACCATTCGGTAATTTTCACCTTTAGTGACATCAGTATTTGAAACATGATATTCCATGAACTTAATTAAAGTTTCGTTAGATCTGTTCATAATATTAATTGCCTCGGTGACAACTTCTCTGTCAACATTCTTTAAGACACCATGAATAACTTCAAAATATAGACATAGTAATGATTGTCTGGCCCAGTTCCATGAAGAATCAAAAACTCTGGCCTTCTTTCTTGAAAATGATGTGGTAATACCATTAACAAAGAATTCACCTAATTCAGCAGTTAAGTAATCTAATTGGGCTTGCAATTGAGTTACTGAATCCTTTTCCTTCAAGAATTTTCTCTCACCACTATCTAAGTCCATTTTCAAATAACGAGCCAAAACCTGTAACTGTTGGCGTGCTAATACTTTTTGATCTTTAGTTAGTTCATCAAATGCAGCAGCGTCAATTGTGGCACCGGCTCCTCCTGTGGCACTGCTAGCACCGGCACCACCAGATGATGTTGACGATAAGTCAATACCATACATGGAAGCATATTTTTGAGCAGAGGAATCCAAAAATGCCTTAGCATCAGCTTCAGAGCCTAAACGAGAGGCAGGTTCAGCAGCCAAAGCAATCAACAGAGTAGAATCTTGTCTGGAGCTTGGTAAACCCCAACGTGTTTGCAAATACTTTCTGGCAACAGTAATTGAGAACCCACCAGGCATTTTGGAGGAAATCAATCTTGAAATCAAAGAAGAAGATTGTTTACCTAGAGCACCTGAGAAAGAGTCCTGGAAAGTTTCGGCTAACTCTTCAAGTGGAGTTTCTTCTGGTTTTTCTGGAGTATTACCGAATTCCTTACCTAAGTCACCCAAAATTTCATTTTGAACTGTAGATTTACCACCAACTAAATCTTTAATTGTTTTAGACATTGAGACGGATTCCAATGGTTTCTTCAATTTGTGAGCAACCAAAACGTTCACAACTAAAGCGGCCTTGACAGGTTCCTCAGACAATTCAGAAACAGGACCTGCAGGGGCTGCAACTGGAACTGGGGCTGGAGTAGCAGCAACTGGAGCAGCTGAAAGAACAGAAGCTGCACCAGCAGCATCGGCAGAAGAAGATATTTCCAATTCTTTGTTCTGTTGTAACTCAGAAGGATCTGGAGTGTAGTAAATTTCATTGGCATCCTTACCATAACATAAAACTTGTCTCTGCAAAGACAAAGCAGCATCATAAGATTCGTACTTATTTTTAATGGTTCTTTGAGCCATCCCAGCTAAAGTAGGAGATGGACCAATTTCAACAACTCTCTCAGTATTGAAATCTTTCAAAAAAACATCTTGAGTCTCAATCCATCTAACAGGGGAAGCAAATTGATAAGCTAATAATTCAGTTAATAAAACATGAGCCAATTCTTGCTCAACTTCAGGTTTCATCACCATCTTAATTGGTATTATATATATATGTGTATATATCTATCTATATTAACTCAATTAAATATGGATTCAATGGTCTTTTAATCACTAAAAAGAAGATGATTTAACTTAAAAATAGAATATAATACTATTTAATTGGTATGAAATAAACTTTCAATTAAATATATAAGTTATTTTTATATCATTTATATTTTTCAGCTTACATAAACTTACGAATCTATTTTATATAAAAAACTCCTATGCAGAAAGTTTCAAAATTAATCAACAATTTTCAATTACTGTAGGAAAACAACTACTCTTCACATACATTAATTATAATCAATTGAGAGTTGAATGAATATTGTCGTTATCGTTGTCGTTGTTTCTTTATCAATCACACTGTTAAAGATGAAGAATTCATTGTTGGATGAATTTTCCACAACAAAAACTAAAATTCGAAAATTTCGAAAAGCTCGGAATATCTTAAAAACCTGGATTTTTCGTGAAATAGGCAGTAAAAATGCAGTACAGATTACACCGATTTCATAAATCTAAGCCATCTCTCATTTCTACCAATAAATATCCAATGAAAAATTCCACCAGAAAATAAAAATACTATTCTAAGAAAATTCGAGTCACGTGAATTGGAAGTTAAGATAGTAAACCATAGGAGCGGTATAAGTGATTGATGACAGAGAGAGACTTGATCTTGTTATTACAGTGATGTGTAGTGGATGTTATCAGTTACATTATGTATCATGTTCAAATGAATAAGAAGTTAGTTCCTGTTGGTGAGTTCAACAAATCGTAGTTTATACAATTACATGAGTGTAGAGAAGGTAAGCATGTTTAGCCAACAAAGCCCTAGCATTATTAGATTTCTGCTGTCATTCGGGTAAATGAGCTCTTGGAAGTTGAATTAATTGTAAACTAGAAAAATCGAACAAAAGAACTATATTTTGAAAGTACTATAAATATCCAGGTTAAAAATTTAATAGTTGTTTTATATTTGGGTATATTTTATTTTAAGAAAATGTGGCTTTTGGGGTTATTGAAAGTTATATTTCAAGCTTTTAGTTTAATCAACCAAGACTCAGAGTGATTAGAAGTGATTGTAATATATTGTTTTTATTATTTCTTATGGTATAGGTATACCATGAGGTTATAATGATAATATCACGATATATTGGAATTATTTTTAAGAAAAAAATTGAGTTTTATGTGTTGTACTTTTCTATTTGCAACAGACCCAAAGACTAATTATAATGCCTTTCATTTGACTTTTCATTTTTTCAGGATTAATTAATTTAGTTGCGACTATACCTATTAATTCATACCCCCAAGGTTATTTGAAAACTTGTCTTTGGAATATCAATTTGTATAAGTTCCCTACTTCCACCCTGATTTATAGGAATTAAAAGGATTTTTATTCAAGATCTTGTATTTTGTTTACTAATTTTTTGATTTGTTTAGAGATTATAATATCGGGACTAATTATTTAGGGTTACATTTCAATTCTTTTTGTTAGAGATTGCTTTATATATGATGTATATTCCATTATTTTACGGTCTTGTTCAGCCGCTGCAAGTTTCTTTTGTGAACTAAATATTTAAAATATTGATAAAAGTAATTTTATTGATTTTTTATTATACAGTATTTTGTTCTTAAACTAATTTGTACAGAGATACAAAATTTAGTTATTTGATAACTTCTAATATGTTTCTCTCGAATCGGATTATTCATATATTGTCTTGTATTTCAGTATATTACAGTCGATATTATTTTGATAAACTTTGACAATGCACATAATGTTTATTCCATTATCTATCAGTTCGATAATCTAACGTATTAGAAATATGAGAGTCGGAAGATAAATTATTATATTAGTGTTATTGATTCATTATTATATTATGATTAATATTATTTTTGGGTGTTTTTTTTGTATTCAAAATTCAATCATCGGATTATTTTTGAAATACAAAAAAAATAAATAGATTTGTACTATTGTTGTTGATATTGGTGGTAGTGGGCTTATGCCATGCTTTGCTTGGAACTCTTAAAAAAAACAATGAGTCTTTGAAAAAATACACAAGAAAAGTTTGTCATAAAAAAGAAATAGTAAGTTAGAAAAGGAAAAAATGAAAAAGTTGAAAATGATCTTGCAAAAAATAAGAACCTTTTAAACTTGGGTGGCAACTACTGATGGGACAACAGCAGCAATGATAATGACTAAAATGATTAGTGCAACAATAATATAACATCTTCTCTTATTCTTTCTAGCATTTTTAGCACTCTTGACAGCTTTGTTAGTGTGACCAATACCTTGTTCAACATCTTGTTGAGCAGCTTCGACATTTTGATCAATTGCTTCGATATTTTCTTGTTGTTCAATAACTAGTTGTTCCATATCATTGAATAATTGGGTTAATTCTGCCATAGTTTTTTCTAATTGTAACAATTCTTGGTGTCTAGCTTGGACTTCAGCTAAAGCAGTCTTTGCTTCACCACGTCTATTAGCATTTAGTAATGCTTGAGAAAAGATTTGTTGACCACCAACATCTGTGATAGCATCTTCAACTTCTTCCTCTGTGGCATCTGGTTGAATAATTTTATATTGTCTAATAGCTTGTTGTTTATTTTCTTCTTTATAGTTGGAATCAATGATTCTATAATCTTGTATCAATTTTAAAAATCTTTGTCTAGAATTCTCAGCTTGAGCTTGTTTACTTGAATCGTGTAAACCTAATCTTTGTGCATTCTTAATCTTATCCTTTAATTGATATTGTAAATCAGTAGCTTGTGATACTAAATCGTTCAATTCATTTCTAGTATAGTTTTCTTGCTCCTCATTGACTTCAGATAATAATCTCTTGTGTAAAATATCAATTTGGTTAACAATATTTTCATAACCATTCAAATCTTGATTAATTTCATTGATATTACTCATGAATTGCACAAAATCATCATCATTGTTATTAGAATTACCATAATTTGGAGCATCATTCAACTCATAATTCTCCTCATAAGGATTCTCAGTAGCATAAGGATTACTCATTGTTTCTCAAATTCAAATTCAAATTTCTTTGGTTTTTCAATTTAATATGTCTTTCTTAAATAACCACTTTTAACAATACAGTATTATAGAAATTGTGTTATTTAAATTGGTTCAAAATATTTATATCAATCAATTAACCCTTCACACAATTATCTAATTAACAATATTTAGTTTCATGAACTATTATTATTAACAAAAAATATAAATATTTATTTTTTGGATATTAAAAATATTCAAAATTTTTATTCTGTGTATTTAGATACTATGGGCTCGTCGTTCAGAAAACTTTTTTTACATTTTCATTTCTTGTATTTTTTTTTTTCTTTAACTTCGATCATCAAACCATATACAAACTAAGAAAATAAATAAAAAATAAAATATCCACAAAAAATAAACAGCATACAAAAGAGTGGATATACTATTTGGTCAACGCCAACGCTGTAAACAGCAGATAGTTAGCTAATACAGTAAATAGTAAATAGTAAACAGTTGGACATAGCGGTGTACGGTGTATGGACACAAAACAATCTTGAACTCAATTGCTGTGAATAGAGGCACGGTGCATATTGCACTTTGTGCTAAACTTTTATACTGACGAGAGAAAGATGGGAGAAAAAATTTTTCTTTTGCTGGGAGAGAAAACCAGCATCAGTAGGAAATACAGTAGAGAAGACGAGTAACTAATTGTATGATACTGCAGGCTTTTTGTGGTTAAAATTTTTGTTTGTTTTTGTGTAATTGTGTACGTTGTTTCATAGGGTGAGAGGCGTTTGCCTCTCACCCTTCCCCCTTTACCCCCCTTTGTGTAATAGCTATGCTGGATATCATGTAGTAGGATAGGAACTAGTTTGGAATTTGCTGTTGCCTAAAACGGTAATATATATAGGAGATAAGAAATATGTAAATATACTAGCGTATGCTGTGCTGGCGGGTTGGTAGTAACTTACCCTGTTTTAATCTGTATTAGGAAAAATAATAATGTAGTGGAGTATCATGTGATTGGAAATGGAATTCTTTGTACGAAGAAGAACGTTAGAATAGTTGATGTAATTTTTAACATGGGTAATTATCGTTGAAATTTATTGATTTTTAGGTTTCTTGGTTTTTGGCAAGAAACTTCAATGTTGTGATGAGTCCTTTCCAATTAGCTTTTGTGGTTTTCATTTTATATCTTGTTCTATGTTCACATTAAGTTTTCAAAATTACGTGAGGATAAGCAAAATGTTAATGTTTTTTAGTTGAATCGAATTGGGCACGCGCTATCATAAAAAAAGTATTGGTCACGTTGTTGGTTACTTGCTGTGCGGGTAATTTCTATTAGAATATTCAAGTTAAAATTAATTAATCAATATTTAAAGATATATAATAAAGAAGCAAGATTTGTTAGGGGAGAGTTTCAACTGGAAAAAAAAGATGATGTTAAATTTGAATAAAATTACTATTAAAGTACAGTATACATAGATTAACCATAATGGATAGTTTAATGAGATGGTTAGGATCCTGTATCTGCTATGAGAATATTTTTTCAAAATATATTGTTCCTGAGGTATCAATTAATGGCCAACAGTACATAATCGAACGATTGCTTAATGAAGATAGCAACACTTATAGGTATGCAGTGAGCCAAAAAATGGGAACATCTCATATTTATTCGAATCAAGACGGGGATTCGATGGATCACAGTGGAATGTTCTTGTTAAAGAAAATAAACTGTTTTACTATCGACGATGTTAAAAATGCATTGACAGAAATAAATTATTACAAGAATTTCAATTCAGAATACATAATCAAACTAGTAGACTACCAACTAGTCCAACAATACAATGGGTTAATTCATGGAGTGCCAGAAATTGGTTCTGATGAGAGGTATTCCATAAGTTTACGCTCGGTTAGTTCAACTAATAATATATCCAAGGTGTGCAGCATTCTTTTTCCATACTATTCTCATGGAACAATAGAAGACTTAATAAATAAGACTATTATAAACAATGAACTTATATTGACAGAAAGGCAAATTGTGGAGATTCTTTTAGGAATTGCAAAAGCTATTCAACATCTTCATCACCCAGAAATGATGTCTCAAATAAATGATTTAGATAATAACAATAATGTTGACAATATATCCATTAAAAACAAGATACCAAGTCTTGTTGCGGACACACCATTAGAAACTCTTTGGGGTGGTGATATTGAAAACTCGAATGATGAAACTAATACCCCGTCAAAAGCATACATTCATATGAATTTAACCCCTTCAAATATCTTCATCAAATCTATACATAACTCTAATGATCTAAAAGATTATACCTCAATAATAGGAGATTTAAGATATTGTATCCAACAAAATCAAGTCAACAACTCAATTCAATTTAAGGAGTGGCTAGAATCTATAAGTTCCGTCGAGTTTAAGTCACCAGAATTAATAAATATACACACAGACCAGATCACTACTAAAACTGATATCTGGTCGTTTGGTTGTTTAGCATATTATTTGATATATGGAATATCACCTTTCAAGAGAGAGGAACAAACCAAGGGGGCATCACTTGCTTATTCCATAAAAATTGGCAGTTTTAGTTTTCCCAATGAAAATGAACAGTACAGTGACATTGAATACAACAACCGAAATGACCTGAATAAAATTATATCTGATTGTATAAACACCTCACCGCAGAAACGTCCTGACATCGACAGTCTAGTTCAAACCTTAACGACTATCTTGAGCCAGACATAAATTCAAAAATTAAACACTCATCAGTCCAAATCAAGCGTGATAAACCAGATCAGTTCATTACACATAGTAGTAAAACGAATGTTTTATCCAATTGATATCAAAGCACGCTTACCCAATTATTTTTGAAACATACTCTTCTGAATACATGTTGTTATTCAAGTAAGGTGCATAAACATTTAAAGTTGTTACTTACTGTTCTGTAATTGAGTGTGCTTCTGGAAATACTTAATATAAAAACCAGTCACAATGCAAATCTGGTTACAACAAAGAATAGCAATTCTTACTTACTCCATCTGGTCTTTAATATCTGCGTAGAAACAAAAGTGATGAAGAAATACTACTTGCTTGTGTGTTTAAGCATACTTCGCAAGAAGATTACGAACATATAGTTATTTTTATCCAATCATTGCTTTGTTATTATCTTAACCTCTTGCATTATTCTTTTATTCCTAAGGAGAATTCGGAAATTGTTGAATGATTTTATAAATAATATTTGATGTACGAAGGTTTCAGAACCACCATTGACGCGATGTGGAATGGAACATCTTGTTTTGTAGGGACTACTTCCTAACTAGTGATGCTTTCCCTGAATTAAGAAAAATAACAAATAAAGTTTAATTGTTGTATCTTTATGTAGTCAACTATTTATTAACTGATAAAGAAATCTTTCCATATTTGAACACCTCAGCAAACATAACTGTGAGATTTTACAATACTTCATTTTCAAGACGCACGCTACTATACTAAGTAGTTCAGTATCATATTAAGAGAGCCAACATATATCTCTTTGTGAAAGCCATTCCGATGAAAAGACACGTTATATTGAGAGAAGGTGTATATAACATCTCCTTTATACTCATGTTTGTCAGTAAACGTAACACTTCTACATAGTATTATTACTGATTGAGAAAGTGATTTTTTCGGACTGTATCTATTAATTAAGATTATGGTGGTTAACACTTTTTCCCCTACAAAAATAGTTGCCACGATCCTAGAATAAAAATACTTCTTTAATCCACCAGCCAAATTAAATAGATTAATACAGAATCATTGTTCTACAGAGTTTTCTGCACTTTTATTATCGATTTTTTTCAGATATATATCTCAGCATCTGTTTCTTTTAGAATTGAATAAAAATCATCTTCTGAATTCAATAAACTTTATTTCCGGTCCACGAGTAAAATTGAATACATGTCGTACCCTCTCAGGGTGCCATCGAAAACCCTAGGAGTGGCGATGGAGTATCAAAAGAATATGCCTAACATTTATATGTACCAATATGCAAGAAAGTCCCGCGGAATCCTCCTTGAGAGAAAATTCATTTAGAACCATAATTCTTCAATCATTTCCAAACTACGATTAATGGCACAATCTCACAGATAGAACACGCACTTAATAAAAATCATGTTTTTAAATGGAATTACCGTTCAGCAGTGAAGATATTAAATCTACGCAGTTTCAGCATGATGACATCAACCCTGTTTTTTCTTTAAGTAATAGAATCTCTAGGGTACACCGAACTAATTCATGTTGAAAAAATCATATTCTCTGATCAATTCCCCGAGAAACTTACCGCAAAATTAGTAACAAACAAGGTAGAGAACCATCATGTACCCTCTTGCCTCCCTCTGATAGAGAGGGTTAGAATTAGCGCTTAACCGACACTTTCTTAGTTTTTCTGGTGTAGTGAAATCTCCGCACCAAAAATAACCGCGCAACAAATGTAAAATTAAAAAAAAAATAGCCCACTACTGATATACGGTTGTTTATCTGACATTATCAGAATAATCATTGATTTATAAAACCAAACCTGACGTATCTAATAATAGTACAGATGTTTCGTTTTAGTTTCCGTTATTTTCGGCTAGCATAATTTCATCAAAAACTGTCCTTGAAAACCCCTACCACTTGTTTTTCCAATTACCAAACGTGTTCTTCGGAAGCAGTCCTGCATTATATTATTAGTTATTAAAATATTCTCAATTAAGAAATCAGAAATGAACGCTTTCCTAAACCTAAAATTTTAACTATAATTAGTTCCCTGGCTTCAATAGAAACCAGTAGCCTAACTTAATTCGTAGATTAGCCCAAACATTCTACTAATATTTCTTTTTGAATCCATTCAATAAAAGCTGATAATAAATATTGGAGTGATTATTATTATGGAAAGCATATCGATTTTTTTTATCAGCTTATGTTTGGTTTCCTATTGTCTTTGGTACGCTAATTTTAATTAATTCAATTCGAATCGAAATAACCTATCTCGAACATAAATAAAAAAATATTTCGATCATACAATTACAAATTAACGAGAATCTTAATCTCTACAACGATATAATTGGTAATATCAGATATGTTTCTAAGGAGATTTGATAGATTTATTTAGGATTAAATTCGAATTAAAATTTTTAATTGAACAGCTCATATGGCATTAATTTTAGGTTATGTTCGTTAAATAGTCTCGTTGTACTTTATTGGGTTAAGTAACTTTTTGATAAGTATCTTAGTAAGGCAGTTAATTGGGTTTGATTAATTTGAATCTTTTCTTTTTACAATTATTTTTATATATAAATATATTAAAAAATGGATTATAAAAATTCTTAAAAAGTTTCAAGGTTTTGTGAATTGTATCATATTGTGAGAAAAATCCAAGTGTCACAACTAAGTTGAATATTGTTCGATTACCACCTGGATATTTTTTTATTGAAGACAAGGGTTCTTAAAAAATATACATTACATATACAATTCAATAAATCAATTTTACTTTATTTATAATATCCTAAAATTTTTTTGCTCTATAATAATTTGCTAACAGAAGATGAGTGCAACTGTCTACACCAAAAGTTTCCAAAACTGTTCCGAAACTGACGTTCCTGGTTATAATGACTGTCCGTCTTTTTTATTATCTACTAGGGATAAGAAGAGTTCATTATCGTCACATAAAATTGTTGATAATGTTCCAGAATATATGTATGGTAAAAGAATTGTATCCAATAATATTACACCACCACCACCACCACCATTTAAACGTAAAATCTCACGAAGGGTTTCTTCAGACTCAGATTTTTCTGTAAGTTCAGTTGAGTCAGATAAGAGTAATTTAGAGAAACATGAAATTGTTGATCTGGTTAATAATTTATTGAATTCTGAATCAAGATTGACAGAAAAAGAGTTTCAATTTTATAAAAGAAAAATCGAAGCAAACTTCGTTTCTAGTTTAGAACATGAAAGTGCAAGATCTATCCTAAGTCAATTTTTCACTGAGGCCGAAAAGGATAAACCAAGAGCTCAAAAAATGATGAAAAATTGGTTAGTTTCAGACATCACTGTTTCTAATTGGGTTCCATCTTTCATAAAAATTTTTGAGAACTCTATTTAATTAATTATTTTCATGTTTTCACAAGTAATATTCACTGAATATTACTATCTTTCTAATTTCCTATTCTCATGATCCAATAGGAATTTAGGTAATTTGTTGATAAATATTAAGCCAAACCCTAATTTGTGTTATTATATCATACAAATATTTGCATTCATAGTATGATGCCCAATACTTTTTATTTTCATTTTCACTAGCGATGGGCAATTCATATTTTAAAGGAAATCGGTACTTTTAATCATTTAACATTTATATTTTAAACTCGGATCTCACTATGCTATTACATTCAGCAGAATATGGTTCCAGGGATTCTACTGATTAATGTCATATATATTCGTATATTTTATTATATATAGATACAAAAAAAATATTTTGTAACTAATTTTTTTTTTATTTATGGGTAAATTAGTAACATACAAATTCCAAAATTTCGATACCACTCATTGATTATTTATTTCTATAGAAACAATTAAATTTTGAAATGTACATATAATATAATTAGACATATATAAAATTATTATTATATTAAATAATGCCATAATGGGCCATTAAACAACATATGAATTTATCAAATTTTTGTATGATATTATTATTTTTCGTATTTTGAACATATGTATTTTAATAATACAATTAAAACCGTATGTTGTGAAATTTATTATATTGATTGATTATTATTTTCTAGATTAAATGCACTTACATCTTCTTTCTCTTACCGACAGTAGCTTGGAAACCTGTCTTAATAGAAGAAACAGATCTTGTGGAACCACAACTCTTACAAACCAAGAAGAACAATCTGTTTGATTGTTCTTTCTTTAATTCAGTATTGATACTCTTACATGTTTTACATGTAACATATTCCATAATATATCTTCTTAAGACATTTTCCATTTGCTTTGATTGAAACTTACCTTTGATAACTAATCTCTTTTGACCATCTACAGAACCTGATGTACCTAATTCTGCAAATAGATATTGAATTAAATGATCTGTTGATCTTTGTAGTTTATCTGAAATATCTTCAATATTGCTAAATATAGTTTTTTTACCATCACGTAAACAAACGGGTGGTGGAATTCTGAATTTTGGACCACTTCTGTCACCAGCTAACTCTGGATTATTTGTTCTTAAAATATTGAAAAATCTAGA
Source organism: Tetrapisispora iriomotensis (assembly GCA_003705975.2). NCBI lineage: Eukaryota > Fungi > Ascomycota > Saccharomycetes > Saccharomycetales > Saccharomycetaceae > Tetrapisispora > Tetrapisispora iriomotensis. The sequence continues at coordinate 197,280 of PPKC02000007.1, forward strand.
TAATAATTTATCATATGGTAAACCAACATCTTGTTGTAATAAAGATTCATGTGATGTAGTAGCTCCATTTGAGTTTTCATCAACAACGACACCAGCTTTAGCCAGTTCTTGTTCAAATTCATCAACTTCGGCGACAGGTGCCTTCTTCTTCTTCTTCTTCAACTTCAAATCACCTAAAGCTTCAGTAATATCATCAACATTTGAGCTTTCTTCAGCACCAGTTGGAGCCTTAGACTTCTTCTTCTTCTTCTTTAATCCTGCAAATAGCTCATCATCACCACTGGCTGCAGCTGGAGAGGCTTCTGCATTGGAATCAAAGTTGTCTGGAACAACCTTCTTAGTCTTCTTCTTCTTCAAAGATGGATCAAAACCCAAATCAGCAGCTAAATCTGAGGACATTGTAATATACTATTTCAAGCAGTTTAAGCTCTTAACGAATCACAGTATGTTTTTTTTTTTTTTCAGAATGTACTTAAAACAAGTAAAAATCTAATATAAGAGATGCCTCAATTAAAATAATCTTAAAAATGCAACTTAACTGCAACAATATTAGAACTAACAGTTCACTAATTCAATAAGTTTCAACATCTCAATAGTTAGAAATTATTCATTATTGTCGTAGTTTTTTTTCTCTTGAAATTATTTTTCATAACGTTTTTTCTTGCACTTACTATAGCAAAGACCATATTAGTTGTCAAAGAACGATATTTTTTTCAGCTGTCACCAAAAAAATTTTCATCGCTCAAATTTTCCAACAATTTTCAACCTCGTTTTTAGCTTGGAAAGCAAGATAACATATAATGTAACAGTTGAAAATGTCAAAGAGACGATTTAGATGAAAGTTGCACGTTTAATATTAATTAATGAGTGAAGTGAAGTGAACGATTTCTATGGGTTTGATTGAAGGATGAGATGTGAGCTGTGAGATGATAGGTAGAATTTGAGTTTCTTCTGTTAGAAATTGAGATGACTACTGATTAATGAAGATTCGGGTAACTGATATTTATGTTATATAGCTAACAGTGAAAGGTTCTTGGTTTGAATACATAAGGTATCTATGTAAAGGTTAGTCAAGTAATGGATTGTATCTCAATGTTAGAATTATTATTATTGTTGATAATTATAATTATGATTAAATATAAGGGTATATATAATTGTTTGAGTTACAGTTTTTGGTTCATCTTTCTTTTATATAGCTACACTGTTTCAGATGAATGCATGAGAATAACTGATTTATTTTTTCCAATTATCTTTTAATTTCTTGATTTATGATGGTTCATGAATTTATTCAATGTTTAATTTCTCAGTTTCTTGTCTTATAGCTTCGGTTGCATCTTTTGTGATATTTTCAATTTCAGTTCCTTCTTTGATTTCAATATTGTTAACGTTGACTATATCGTCTGAACGTATGGTAGTTTCTTCTTCTAGGGGCTCGACATCGTATTTCTTTAGGAAGTAAGTTTCAACCTCTTCTTTACCATTATTTTCCGCTTCAAAAATGGCATCATGGTCAAACTTGTTCTTAATGAATGGGTCGGCTTCGTATTCGTCACATAAAACTTTAACAACATCTAAGTGACCATTCAATGATGCCCAATGTAATGCAGTGTTACCACTTTCGTTTTTTTCATTGACAAATTCTTTTAATTTGTCATCTGACACAGTATCTTTGGCCAATTTCAAAAGGTATTTTACCGTTTCTAAATGTCCATTGGCTGCTGCTGTATGTAAAGTTGTGGATTTAGAAGTAGAATCTCTGCATGTCACCATGGACTTAGGGTCTATCACAATTGTGAATACTTCTGTTAAGGATTCAATATCACCGGCTCTAGCATCTAAAATGATAGCATCTTGATCTTCTTGATCTAATGGGCCTGAGTATAAAGACATTTTTGAAAATTTTAGTTTATGACTTGTTTTTTGACTGCTTATGACTTGAGTATACTATAATTGATAAGAAAACAGTATTTTATATCAACCATTCATGTATATTAACGTGCCTTTCTTTAAGACATTTTATATTCAGCTCATCGATATTTTAAAATTTTTTAAATATATTTAATTATGATATAAGATATGATCCGTTCCAAATGATGGTCTTCTACGCGGTTAGGTATTACAATATATTAACTTTCTTATAAATATATTTGATGCCTTCATTGAACAATTTAACAATGTTATACCATTTATAAAATCAATAGATGATCATTAACAATCTTTTTAAAGAACTTTAATCATACTACAGTAATTTTATTTAAAATTTGGAAATTACTAATTGTAATCACATTTATGAGAGGATAATGGAAGGTGAAAGTAAGGTTAATGTCAAAGATATCCTGTTAAAAGAGCCTGCTTTCGTTAGAAATTCTGAATTAGACAACTTTTTTACATCTTTGAATAAAGAATTTATCTCCAAATTAAAAGCTATTGAAAATAATTCACATATAGATAATATTTATGAAGTTTTGGGTTTTAATGATAATAGGGCATTCGTTGAGCAGTTACTAATATATTTCAATGAGTTACACCAATTAACCATAAATGAACAAATAAAACTTCAGGAACAAGGAAAAGATATTTTGCCAATATCACTAAGCGATATGAAGTATGTTGATGAATTGATTAAATTGTTAATTATACATGGTATTGATGCTAATTTACAGGCTGATGAAAGAATACCAATAGAGCAGAAGCAAATGCATAATTTTAAATTTTCCAGCCAAATATATACTATACCAAAAGAGGTAGTTCCTAACCAGAAGGTACTGGAATTAATAACAAAAGAGGTCTTCGAAATCTTAGTGCTGCAGGATGTGTTGACAAGAAAAGATGACTACATAAGAATGATTGTGCTTAATGGACCATTATATGGTAACTTATATCTGGCTCTTATAAGTTTACATTTGAATGATAATAAATTTGCATCTTTAAAGAAATTAGAATATTTTAAAGCAACTCAAGAAACATACAGTTTACTCGTTTTGTATACCTTTCTCATACAGACTATTAAGCGTAAACCAATTTATGAATTTTGTTTAAACGAATTAGCATTATTACCATTGAATAGAGAAAATGGTGTTATAAGTTTGGTTGATTTTTTGTTAGGCGTAAGGGAAGATGAACAAATAAACGTAGAAAAATTGGAGAGAGTCTCTCAAATTTTATTATCAAAGCCTAAAACCATTAATAATCGAGCATACTTGTCTAAATTATTTCCTCAAATATTGGATGGATTAAAATCAATCAACAGACCGATTTTAGTTACTTGCTTGAACAATGTTCTTTTACAATTTTTCCATCGAAACAAAGTTATCATAAACGACTTTTTATTGAAACCAGTGCTGGGAGTTTTGTTAAATGAACCTATTAAGGACCACTCGGTTAGTGAGTTAAATGATACAATAAATATACTTATATCTATCTCAAAAAATCCATCAACTGAGTTTGTCAAGTATATTACAAACTTCAAGGGAAACTATCAAATTTATCTGCATTTATGGATATATGCATCTTTTCTGAAAAGGTCCCAAGCCAAAAAACCTATAAAATTTAATAATTCTGAATTGAAGGATTCTTCATATTTCGAAATTATTATTTCGCTGATAAAATCATTCTTAATAACAACTGGAGATTTTGATGCACTGAATGTTATTTACTTGAATATGGTCAATGATCAACACGATGGTTGGAAGTACCAACTAAATTTGGAAACTAATCTACCTTATATTACTGTAAGCTCGACGTCACAAATCAGCAATGATCTAAAGCTAAAAAAGGAAAATGATACTGAAGGATTAAATAAAATAACTAAACTATTTCAACAAATTGATGATAGTATAGAGCTATACATCGAATTGTTAAGATTAATTAATATGGACAATATAACTACTGGTATATTTTTGAATAGGTTAAGTGCCTGGATAAAACATTCAACTGAATCTTCCAATACTAACGTTAGTAGCGAGAATAATCTAAATGATAATGACAAAAATGCTTTTATTCTCCTTGATTTAAAATTTTTAGAAAAGATAAACGAAGAGTTTAAATCTGATTTTATTAAAAAGGTTGGAACAATTTTAAGCGTAGTGGATGAATTGCTTGGCTATATCAATGATTCGTACAAGACCGAAAATAATATATCTGCATCCAGTGAGGGCGATTCAGATGATGATTCAGACGATGAAGACATACCAATTAGTCACTTACGTGACACTGATGATCAGAATAATTCATCGACTCTCAAAATTTTACTAGATCTATTATCTACTGTAATAGTTAATGCTCAACCTGCATTGCTTTTTAGTCATTCGAAGGAACTGGTGAATATTTCCAAAAAATTGGAAATTTCTAAAGGACAACAATTAGATTGTGAAATATTGAATGATAAAATTAAAAAACTATTAAAGAATGAGGGCACATATAAGGAAAATACGGCTGAATCATCCAGCAAATATGAAGAAGATAACGAAATTTTGGATAGGGCAATGGTAAATTTGAGTGATCCACTAGTTCCAATTAAAGTCAATGGTTTGTCTGAATTATGTACCTTGATAGAATCTAAAACCGAAACGATTTCACTCCCCAAAGTGATCTCGCTGCATTTTCAATTAATAAGAAATCCCGATCCATTCTTATATTTAAGTGTTATCAAGAATTTAGTGACATTATTACAATTTAACACAAAAGAGGTTTTGCCATTGGTACTGGAATATTACAACAATACCAAAAAATACAAATTGGATAATATTCTAAAAATTGGCGAAGTTTTGATCAATTATATTCAAATTGAAAACAAACTGTTTCAAGGTGAATATGCCAATAGAATTATCGAATCCTGCATAGCAAAGATCAGAACGCACAACGCATTAGACAACCGCATTAGAATGTCTTCGATGTCCATCTTAGGTGTATGTCTTCAAGTCAATGCAAATGGTATAGTCACTAAAATCCAAGATATACTAGACTGTGCATTCAATGTCCTACAACTAGAAAATAAAGAAAAGGATTCCTTCCTAATGAGAAGATCCGCAATTTACATTATTCATGATCTAATCTACAACTCTGGATTTCAATTCTTCCCACCACAATTCAATTATAATAAAACTAAAACATTACTAGAATACGTTCAAACAAATGACAATGATTACCTCGTAACAGAAACGACAGCCCAACTTCTAGACATTATGAAAGACTATCAACTAGATTCCCCAAATTAAAGAATTCTTGACCATTCTATAATAGTATACTTTTTATTTACTGGCACCATCGAATTACTGACACCTTGTGTTGGCTTTATACCCTTTTCGTCTCTAATCATGTTTTTCCCTCTTTGGCAACTTTCTCGCCTAATAGTAAAATCAACTTATTTTTTCTAGAAACACAAAGAAGGTACTGTCCATAAAATGGTATTTCTCCGGATGTTTCTTGGTATTTTCAATCTTTTTTCCAGAAACATAAGGAAAGAAAATTAAGAAAAATCTAAGTCAACATTGGAAAAAAAACCCACCAACATTATTAATTAAAAATTATATAAATATACAAGAATAAAAGTCAATTAAAATATTTTTAATTATTTTTAGATTTACAAATTTTAGTTATTTATTTTATTAATTAGTTATGATATAACCAACGAATATTCAAACCGACAAATATCATAAAAGATGAGTGCTGAAACTTTCGAATTTCAAGCTGAAATTACTCAGTTAATGAGTTTAATCATTAACACTGTTTACTCCAACAAAGAAATTTTCTTAAGAGAATTAATTTCTAATGCTTCTGATGCTATTGATAAGATCAGATACCAATCTTTATCCGATGCTAAGGAATTAGAATCTGAACCAGAGTTATTCATCAGACTTACTCCAAAGCCAGAAGAAAAAGTTTTAGAAATTAGAGATTCTGGTATTGGTATGACCAAAGCTGATTTGATTAACAATTTAGGTACTATTGCCAAGTCTGGTACTAAGGCTTTCATGGAAGCTTTATCTGCTGGTGCCGATGTCTCTATGATTGGTCAATTCGGTGTTGGTTTCTACTCTTTATTCTTAGTCGCTGACAGAGTCCAAGTTATTTCCAAGAACAACGATGATGACCAATACATTTGGGAATCTAATGCCGGTGGTTCTTTCACTGTCACCAAGGATGAAACCAACGAAAAAATCGGTAGAGGTACCATTTTAAGATTATTCATGAAAGAAGATCAATTAGAATACTTAGAAGAAAAGAGAATTAAGGAAGTCATCAAGAGACATTCTGAATTCGTTGCTTACCCAATCCAATTATTAGTTACTAAAGAAGTTGAAAAGGAAATTCCAATCACTGAAGAAGAAAAGACTGAAGAAGATAAGACCGAAGAAGATAAGACCGAAGAAGATGACAAGAAACCAAAATTAGAAGAAGTCAAGGAAGATGAAGAAGAAGAAAAACCAAAAACTAAGAAGATCAAGGAAGAAGTTCAAGAATTAGAAGAATTAAACAAAACTAAGCCATTATGGACTAGAAACCCATCCGAAATTACTAAGGAAGAGTACAATGCTTTCTACAAGTCCATTTCTAACGATTGGGAAGATCCATTATACGTTAAGCATTTCTCTGTTGAAGGTCAATTAGAATTCAAGACTATCTTATTTATCCCAGGTAGAGCTCCATTTGACTTATTCGAAAGTAAGAAGAAGAAGAACAATATTAAGTTGTACGTTCGTCGTGTTTTCATTACTGATGAAGCCGAAGATTTAATTCCAGAATGGTTATCCTTTGTTCAAGGTGTTGTCGATTCCGAAGATTTACCATTAAACTTATCCAGAGAAATGTTACAACAAAACAAGATCATGAAGGTTATCAAGAAGAACATTGTTAAGAAATTAATCGAATCTTTCAACGAAATTGCTGAAGATTCTGAACAATTTGACAAATTCTACAAGGCTTTCTCCAAGAACATCAAATTAGGTGTCCACGAAGATACTCAAAACAGAGCTGCCTTATCTAAATTATTACGTTACAACTCTACCAAGTCTACTGATGAAATTACCTCATTAACTGATTACGTTACCAGAATGCCTGAACATCAAAAGAACATTTACTACATTACTGGTGAAAGTTTGAAGATCGTTGAAAAGTCTCCATTCTTAGATGCATTAAAGGCTAAGAATTTCGAAGTGTTATTCTTAGTTGACCCAATTGATGAATACGCCTTTACTCAATTAAAGGAATACGAAGGTAAGCCATTAGTTGACATTACCAAGGATTTCGAAATCGAAGAAACTGAAGAAGAAAAAGCTGCCAGAGAAAAGGAAGAAAAAGAATTCGAAGAATTAGCCAAGGCCTTAAAGGAAATCTTAGGTGAACAAGTTGAAAAGGTTGTTGTCTCTCAAAAATTAGTTGATGCCCCAGCCGCTATTAGAACTGGTCAATTTGGTTGGTCTGCTAATATGGAAAGAATCATGAAGGCTCAAGCTTTAAGAGACTCATCTATGTCCTCTTACATGTCTTCCAAGAAGACCTTTGAAATTTCTCCAAAATCTCCAATCATTAAGGAATTGAAAAAGAGAGTTGAAGAAGGTGGTGCTCAAGACAGAACTGTTAAGGATTTAACCAACTTATTATATGAAACAGCTTTATTAACATCTGGTTTCTCCTTAGATGAACCATCCTCTTTTGCTTCCAGAATCAACAGATTAATCTCCTTAGGTTTAAACATTGATGAAGAAGAAGAAGAAGCTACTGAAGCTGCCCCAGAAGCTGTTGTTGAAGAAGTTCCAGCTGACACCGAAATGGAAGAAGTTGATTAGATTAATCTTTGCCTTTACTTCTCACATATAAATATTAGAAAATTTGCTAATTCCATTTCTTTAAAATAAAAATTATATAGATCAAGTCATTCTGTATTGTAGTAAATACATTTTTACATATATATATAATAACATAAAAATGTTAAAATTTACATTACTGAAAAATACTAAGCGTTGTTCTCTATTTATCTAGATCTTGAAATGCCATTTGAATTTTTTTTTGTCGATGCATCCCAATAGAGCTGAAATTTTAGTATACAATTCAAGATTGATAAATGTGGCTGACACATATTTTTATATAAATATGAATGCATATAATGAAGGAAGTAGTATACTCTCATCTTATTAATTAGTGACAGGTATAGCTCTACATTACAGAAATTACTAGCATGAATTTGAGAACTACAATCCTACCCAATGGAGAACCTCCAGCTGCTTTAACTGTTACTGTATTAATTGCTATAGTCTCCATCTTTATTGCTAATGAATTTGTCGAGGTTAATAAGTATTGTACGTTGTCTCCAAGTTCTTTATTTGATTTGGATTTATTGAAATTATTTTTATATCCTCTCGCACACCTTTCAATTCCACATGTCGTTTTTAATTGTATTGCATTATTCACACCCCTTAATACTTTTGAATCGACTCATGGTACAGTATACACATTTATCATGCTAAACATTATGTCTTTTACAACTGGTGTTTTATATTGTACTGTGGGTCATTGGGTATATCCCTCAGTTTCAGTTGCCGGAGCCAGTGGATGGTGTTTCACCTTATTTGCATATTTAAGTGTTAAGGAATCATCTGTTCTTCCTAGGACTACATTATTTGTCCCAAGTCTTACTATACCAACTATTCTAGTGCCTCTAGTGATGTTAATTTTGATTTCACTTTTAATTCCTGGCGCCAGTTTTTGGGGACATCTATTTGGTGCTTTGATTGGATATATAATGGGATGGAAAGAAATACTTTTCAGTATACTGGTTGTTCCAGGTTGGATTATATCTTATTTTGAATTGAAGTTGACTTTTCTAATTAAGTTAACCCCTAGATTCTTAAAATATTATCGTAATGACGATGTCGAGACTTTTGAAGATTATGTTTCTATCTGGGAAAATGTACCATCCTTACCAATTGCAAATACAAATAATCAGTCATCATTTCAAGGTGCTGGTAATGTCTTGGGCAGTGAATAGAGTGAACCGTCTTTTTTATAACTAATTTATGAAAGTAACTTTATATTAAAACATATTATATGTAGGATGACATTTTCAATTTAACATGACATATAACGCTACCAAAATTTGGTGAAGCTGTACTATATAAAAGATTCTAACTCAATATTATTTATGAACTGATATAGAATTTAAAGGAAGAAGAGAATATAATAGTAAAAATGAAGGGTAATGATATTTACAAGCTTAATTTAGATCGATTAATTATAAGTGACTAAGAGTTCGTCATTATAAATAATTCATCTCAATTCTTCCAATATGTATTTTCTCAGTATATTTTTCTTTATATTTCTTTTCAACTCTTCTGGTCGTTCAACCCCATGAGATTTCAAGAAATCCATGGCTTTTGAGTCGTCATTTAATAATTCATTTATTTTTTCTTGTATATTACCAATTTTGTTCCTTTGGTGCTCTACTTGTGCTTCTAGATTTGATATATTTAAAGTTAATAATTTTCTCAAAGTTTCTGGGGTAAATTCTTCTATACCATAACGATTTTTAATTTCAGTCAATTCTTCTACTGAATTTCCTGATGATAACGTTTCTTGGATAGTCTTAATATCCTTGATTAAAACGATATCTTTTTTACTTTCAATCTCAGATCTTCTTTGTAAAAATTCTTGTGCTTTTAGGTATTCCTCTTTAGCCACATTAGTTTCTGCTTGTGATTCAAACAAAGCAAATTGTTGACCTTTGTTTTTAATAATTTCTGCAATAGCAAAAAACTTCTTCTTGGATAAAGGTCTGGTAGCCTCAATACGAACTAAATCCCCTTCACGTGAAATATCACCTTCATCATGAACTAGATAATCTTTTCTATGAAATAATTCCTTATTGATTAATTTATTGAAAACTTTTGATTCTACACGAACTTTGACAGTTTTTTGCATCTTACCTTGGGAAACAACCAACCCTATGAAATTTTGACGAGCCATCTTTGCAGATTCTGTGGGTGATGGTTATATGAGTAATGGAGCAAGAATTGAATGGTTTGTGTTAAGAATATTTTAATATATACTATTATCTATCTTTTTAGTATGTGCTTTTTTTTAACTTTATTCAGATTTATATTTGAATATTTCAAAAATTGAAAAATGATTATATCATTCACTACGACAATATGCACGTGATGTTCAAAACCCCGTTTTGCTGAATCTTGTGAAAATAACCGCCTACACACCCACCAATTTAGATACACACACACACACACACATATATATATATATATATATATATGTGTATCTAATTATATAAGTGTATATATGTGAATTAAGAGATAGCCCTATGTATGAATATCAAGAGATGGCTTGCCTCTTTCTAAGCTAAAAGACATCACTCTACTAATCTAAATGCCATCAAACAGGATTTATAACAGACTAACGAATCCATTCAGACCACAAGAAGATAGTTCCTCCTATAAGTACCACTAACAATAACTTGAAACCATAACTATATATATAGTTGAGTTTTCACTTTCTGATACCGTATCTTTCAGATCTCTTATCTCTGTTATCTCCCAGATCTCGAAGATATCTTATCTTAACTCCGCACGTTCCAGAACGCCAAACGAATCTGACTGGCGATTTAGTAGCCGACAGAACGGTCTGACTCCTTTGCCGAGCCTGACTCTTTCACAATGCAACACAAAAAGAGTTAAGATATAAACAGGAACTTTTCCTTATCTCGTTCATAAGATTCTCCGATAGTCGATGGACTATCTGTAAAGACTTCAGGTTTAAGAGTTGACTCTGCTTAGAACCAATCCATCTTTTAGGATCTCGGTCTTCCTAAACCGCTAGTTTTGGATACCATTACTCCATTACTCCCCAACATCTTCAAACAGCTTTTTTATCTAGATGCTTATCGATAGAGAAAATAATAACAACAACACCATCATCATTATCAAGTTGAAACTTCAATGCTTGGATTCGATGCTCTCTGTCTACCGTAACAGTTGTTAGTATCTTATAATGCCATCTCGCAGTCTCTTAATGCCTCTCTAACTCTTCCTATAGTGCCTTGTCTCTTCAATTATGAATGCGATGGATCAAAGGTTTCCATGATTTATCAATCTTGTGACACATGTAGATGGGTAATGCAAGTGCAGAGTTAAGAAGAAGTCATTTCGTAATTTTTATATATAAAGGATCTATAAATCAAAAGTACAAGTAGTTAATTCTTCTCCTGATTCAAGTATCATTGTACTTTTAACAGAAGGTAAAGCAACCCAAGCTACTTTAAGAAGTTCAGTATGTTGAGGTTAGGGCGTTTACCTCTTAAAAATGTTGCTCACTTGAACAGAAAGTTTTCTACCTGTTCAATTAGATTGAATGAGAAAGTTGCTAGTATCTCATCTGATTTTTACTCCAAAGTCTATAATACAGATGTTTCAAATTTGAAACGTCCTTTAGATACTTTCCAAAGACGTCATTTGGGTCCATCTCCTGAAAACACACAAAAAATGTTGCAAACAATGGGTTACAACGATTTAGATGAATTTATTAATAGAGTCGTTCCTGAAAATATTTTGACTAAAAGAACTTTGGAAATTGAGTCGCCAGATATTGGTTTTACCGAAGATAAAATGTTGACACATCTTCAAGAAATCGCAAATAAAAATAACTATACTGTAAAAAACTTCATCGGTAAAGGTTATTATGGTACTATCTTACCAAATGTCATAAAGAGAAATTTAGTAGAATCTCCGGAGTGGTACACTTCTTACACTCCATATCAACCTGAAATTTCTCAAGGTAGATTGGAATCATTACTGAATTTTCAAACCGTTGTAACTGAATTAACTGGTTTGCCAGTATCAAATGCTTCTTTATTAGATGAAGGTACAGCTGCAGGTGAAGCATTGCTTTTATCTTTCTACTCTGCAAAGAAAAAAAAAACTAGTTATGTGATTGATGAAAATTTACATCCGCAAACTAAAAGTGTTATCTATTCTAGAGCTAACCCATTTAATATCAAAATTATTGAAGTAGATTATAAAGATATAGAAAATGCAATCAAGACTTTAGATGATTCAAATGTTGCTGGGTGCATAGTACAATACCCAGCAACTGATGGTTCAATCCTTTCCCAAGAAATATTAAAGAAAATCTCAGATGTCACACACAAGCATAAAGGATTACTGTCTGTTGCATCCGATCTTTTAGCATTAACATTATTTAAACCACCTTCCGAATTTGGGGCCGATATAGTATTAGGTTCATCACAAAGATTTGGTGTCCCTCTAGGTTATGGAGGACCTCATGCTGCATTTTTTGCAGTCCAACAAAAGTTAAATAGAAAAATCCCTGGAAGAATTATTGGTATTTCAAAGGATCGTCTAGGGAAGCCAGCCTTGCGTCTAGCTTTGCAGACCAGAGAACAACATATTAAGCGTGATAAGGCGACGTCAAATATTTGTACCGCTCAAGCATTATTAGCCAATGTAGCCGCAAATTATGCAGTTTACCATGGACCAGAAGGTTTAAAAAACATTGCTAAACGAATTTATGGTATGACAAGTATTTTGGTCGATGCAATTAGATCAGAAAATTCAAAAGGGAAGTTATTAAATGACACTTGGTTTGATACTATTACCGTTGAATTAAAAGACGGTTTAACTTCAACAGAATTTTTACAGAAAGCCTTAAATGATTGTAACATGAATTTATTTGCAGTAAATGAAAAATCAATTTCTTTATCTCTAGATGAAACCACATCCTTTGAAGATTTAGATTTATTAGTAAAATTATTCACTGATAAATCAAATAATTTGGTTAATGATTTTATTAATAATGGTTCACAATTGAAAGAATTTCCAGAACAACTCAGACGTACAGATAATTACTTAGCCCAAGAAGCATTCAATCTCCACCATAGCGAAACAGCAATGCTAAGGTATTTGCATCGTCTACAATCCCGTGACTTATCATTAGCTAATTCTATGATTCCATTGGGCTCTTGTACCATGAAATTGAATGCTACAACTGAGATGATCCCTATGACTTGGCCACAATTTGCAAATATTCATCCATTCCAACCTTCTGAACAAGTACAAGGCTACAAAGAAATGATATCTTCTTTCGAAAAAGATTTATGCTCCATTACTGGTTTTGATGGATGTTCTTTGCAACCTAATTCTGGTGCCCAAGGAGAGTATGCTGGCTTAAGAACTATTAAGGCATATTTGGAAAGTCTTAACCAAGGACACCGTAACGTTTGTTTGATCCCAATATCTGCACATGGTACCAATCCAGCCTCATCTGCTATGTGTGGTTTCAAGGTTGTTGCTGTTAATTGTTTAGAAGATGGTTCTTTAGACTTGGTTGATTTAAAAGAAAAAGCTGAGTTACATAAAGATAATTTAGCTTCAGTGATGATCACTTACCCATCTACTTATGGTTTGTTTGAGGAAGGTATCAAAGATGCTATTGATACAGTTCATAAATTTGGTGGCCAAGTATACTTAGATGGTGCTAACATGAATGCCCAAGTTGGGTTAACCTCACCTGGTGATCTTGGTGCCGATGTTTGTCATCTAAATTGTCATAAAACCTTTGCCATTCCTCATGGTGGTGGCGGTCCTGCTGGTGCACCAATTTGTGTTAAATCACATTTAATACCATTTTTACCAAGACATGATGTCATGGATATGTTAACGGATGTTGGAAGTGATAAGTCAATCCAACCAATCTCCTCAGCAGCTTACGGTAATGCACTAGTTATTCCAATTTCATACACTTATATTAAAATGATGGGCTCCCAAGGATTGCCATTTTCGAGTGTTATTGCTATGTTAAACGCTAATTACATGATGAAAAGACTTCAAAAATACTATGAAATACTTTTCGTTGATCATGGAAGTAAAAAATTTGAACACTGTGCTCATGAATTTATTCTTGATTTAAGAATGTACAAAAAAGATGGTATTGAAGCGATTGATATTGCAAAAAGGCTACAAGATTATGGTTTCCATGCTCCAACTTTAGCATTCCCAGTTCCTGGTACTTTAATGATTGAACCAACGGAATCAGAAAACTTAGAAGAGCTAGATAGATTTGTTGATGCAATGATTTCTATTAAAAAAGAAATTGATGACTTCATTAGTGGCTCTTCTAATGGGATGGTTATTAAAAATGCACCACATTCTTTAGATGATTTGATCTGTTCTGGTGATTGGGAAACAAGAGGCTATACTCGTGAGCAAGCAGCTTATCCTCTTCCATATATAAAATATAATAAATTTTGGCCAACTGTAACCAGATTAGATGATAGCTACGGTGATATAAATCTAATTTGCACTTGCCCATCTGTTGAGCAAGTTGCCAATGATGTAGATTGATCAAACTCAGCATTTTCCTCCTCGAAAAACTGATAGTTTAACTTACATGGCATTCACGCATATTAATTATTTATATTTGGGTTTGCCAATGCGTTGAGTGCTTCCGTTTATTGGTTTGGTCTATTAATCATTTGGCATCAGATCGTACTATATAGAAAAATTAATTCATAAAATAAAATATATTCGTTACATAAGTTGACAACTCAATTTATTATTTTCGGTACCTATTATTCCCTTTATAATATCGAGAATTTTTCTTGAGAAAAGGTTTTTTCCTTACTGTCATGCTGGAATTGGCCATGTAGGGATTATTATTCACCATTGAATTATTTGTTCTTCCTTGATATTGGTTATCCCTTAGTGTGTTTAAAATTTCAGAATTCTCCTTTTGTTCTTCATAACTCATGCCAAAATATTGTGATTTTTTACCAGTTGATGTTTGGTTTTGTACTGGCGGATTATGACTTAAAATTATGCTATCATTAATTGAATATGAATCAAAAGATGTACTTGTATCACTATTATTACCTAACAACTGAACTTTTCTTTTTCTTAAATTCATAATGATGGTCTTAAATGCATTAAACTTTCCATTATTTCCTACTAACGCATAAAATTCTTCTGCAGTTACTGGAAGAAAATTTATTAGTAATTTGATAGACTCATCCGGTATCTGCACTCCTATATTGCTACAAACCTCTTGTAGTTTATTATATGCGTAATTTATTTCATTGGATAAGGACTGTGGATTAGTATTTCTATTGGTTTGATTTGATGCGGGAGCATTTGTATTGTAAGTATATACTTGTAATTGCTGTCTTGCAGTATGAAATTGTGCCTTTTCAGTGTAAGCATTAGAATGATCTTGTTTTGATTGAGGTCTTGAACCAGCCGTTGGAGTTGAAGATTTCGAAAGTTCTGTCGACAAATTAAAATGCATTTTAACGTTCATTTTACCACTTAGTAATTTTTGTGCATTTGGGCCTGGTTTTACATAGTTCGATGCAAATCCACTATTGTTCATAATGGAATATTCCTGTAAAGCTCCAATTGTAATTAAATGAAAAAACATCCTTTCAATATCTGACCTATTTAGATTTTTACCAGCTCCATGAGCTTTAAGTGAGTCGTGACCAGCACGTACAACTTTCGAACTTTTCGAACCTTTGAATATATCCTGACAATATATCAATGTAACTCTATTATATTCAATTTCTTTTACCATTTGAACTATTGTTTTCGACTCATTTGTAATATCACGTTCTTCAGTAATTATATTGTTGCTGTTTTTACAATTATCACAATTCTTTTTGCATAACTTGGCATCAAATTGTTCGTTAAAATAGGATAGGACCAATTTTCTTCTACAATCGGTAAGATTATCGCAGTAAGCCATAACTTGTTGTAACTTATTTAAGTGTTTCTCTTTATTATCTCTATCTAAATTTTCATCTTTTTGAATCATAGTTTGAATTGTTCTGACATCTCTAAAAGAATAAAAAGTAATACAGTAAGAGAATTTACCATCTCTTCCAGCACGACCTGTTTCTTGATAATAACCTTCTAAAGTACGTGGAACGGTAAAGTGATACACAAATCTGACGTCCGGTTTATCGATACCCATACCAAATGCCACCGTAGCACAGATTACTTGCACTTCATCTGCTTGCCAAGCTTTTTGAACGTGTAGTCTATCATCTGGCTCCATGCCCGCATGGTAGAAGGCACACTTGATTCCAGCTCTTTCCATTTGTGATGCAGTTTGTTCACATGAATTCTTGGAATGACAGTATATAATACCAGTTTGATTTCTAAATCTTCTCTTGATGTCATCACACATATCGAAAATGGTATTTTTAGTCTTCTTGATAACTTCGTAATATAGATTCGTTCTATTAAAACTTTGCTTCAAAAACACAGGATTATTTAGTTTCAAATTGTGGATAATATCCATACGAACCTGTTCGCTTGCTGTTGCTGTCAATGCCATCATCGGAATATCAGGATATTTCCCTTTGAAGTACTTTAATTCTTTATAATCGGGTCTAAAATCGTGACCCCAATTGGATACACAATGGGCTTCATCTACGACGATACGAGCTAAGTTTCCGTCTTCGTGTAATTTTGCAATTGCTCTTTTGCATTGTTCCGAAGCACTAATCATTTCAGGGGATATGTATATTAGATCTAATAATCCATGAATAAATAAGTTAAAAGTTTGTCTTCTTTGTTCAGCTGTACCTTTCGAACTAAACATTGATGCCTTTATGTTTTTGGCCAATAAATGGTCCACTTGATCTTGCATTAAAGATATTAGCGGTGATATCACAATTGTGGTACCTTTTGTTCTACCAGTTTTAATGATCGCTGGAAGTTGATAGCATAATGATTTACCACCACCTGTAGGCATTAATACAAACACATCTTTCCCACCCAAAGTTGCATTAATGGCATCTTCTTGGTTGGGTCTAAACCCGGGAAGTTTGAAAATATCGTGCAATTTTGAAGAGACTTCGTTTGACCAATTGTGGTTTCCAGTCGTATTTACTGGAGTTTTGTTATTAACAATAGGTGAGGTCTCAGCTATTTCAAATAAGGAATCGTCTAATAAATCGAAATCTTTATTAAGTATTTGCGTATCTGTAGTATGAATACTCAAGGATAAGTTCTCATTAATGTTCTCTTCTTTTTTAATGCCTGGGACTTCTAATTTAGTATCATTATCTAGCTTTCTTTCTGCTATAATTTTTAAATCATCATCAAGCTCTTTAATATTAATATTCTGCGTTTTATTTTCTCTTTCTTCATCGAAAAATTCTAAATCGCTATCAGATAAACCTTCGTCGTCGTCCAATAACTCTAAATCCGAGTGAGAAATAGCTAACTGACCAGAGGAAGACATATTAGTTTGAGAAAATGTATCGT
Source organism: Tetrapisispora iriomotensis (assembly GCA_003705975.2). NCBI lineage: Eukaryota > Fungi > Ascomycota > Saccharomycetes > Saccharomycetales > Saccharomycetaceae > Tetrapisispora > Tetrapisispora iriomotensis. The sequence goes on from PPKC02000007.1 coordinate 214,568, forward strand.
TTTTAGTAAGATATTCCTTTTGTGTAGTTGGATTTTTGGGTACAGCATCTAAATCTTTTTCGCTTAAATCTATTTCAATTATTCCATCCTCATTAAATGACTCTGAGTATTTATAGGATATATTATTATTGTCTTTAGTAGGTGACGATAATAGCAATTCGACATCATTGGTAGTTATACTATTTGATTCAGTTTGGTGTTGGGTTTTTGTAACATTTTTAACAGCATGTCTATGATCATGGTAGTTTACTGTTGAATCCTCTTCAATATATTCATCATCCTGTGTATGTGTAAGGAAATTACCATTACTATCTGGGACAACAAAATCTACATCACTGTTGTGAACCTCTTCATCTCTCTCCTCACTTCTGGTTGTCATATAGTCTGAACCATCATCATATTCAGCTTCCATCGTATCTTCATCGTTGGATTCATTATTTAGAGCAGTTTCATTGGTTGACCCAAGAGATGGAGCCACTGTATAGTTCACATTTTTTCTTTTTCTGAGAGCTCTAGGTGAAACATCATTTGGATTCTTACGTGCAATTTCATCACCAACATTCTCTTGTGTAATCATAATATCAGCATACTCCTCCGAGTTCTCATCATCGTCTAACACATATATTAGTTCATGATTTTCTATAGGTGTATTTGAAGTTTTGTTTGACAGTACTATTGAACGGCTATCTGCGATGCTGGTTCTTGACATTGACTGAGGTTCGGTTACATCCATGTATTTTTCAGTCAATTGCTTTATCAGAGGTGTCATTGAGACTAGCTTTGGATCTATGTCACCCTTGATAATATTTCTTTTTTCTGATCTTGACATTCCATTGTTCTGTAATACATCTATTTGGTACTTCAAAAGATCTAGTTTTTTTTGTAAATTATCAATCAAATCATTCTCAATTTTACTCAAGTTTTCCTGTTGCATATCTCTCATTGACGCCCTAATGTTCGAACTTCTGCTAGCATCCATGGTTCTATTCATGTTAGCACCAGTACTGGTGTTAATACTAGTGTTAGTAGCAGGTATAACGTGATGAGACGAAGAAGTCGGAGTTGATGAAATCAAATCATCTGAAATTCTCGGAGTATTTGAAGTCAAAGATGTATTCACGACCACATTGACAGGAGCCTGGGTAGAGTCTGATACATTCTTCTTATATAAAGAATTATCATTCAATAAAGTCAGCAATTGCTTATTATCAGACAGAAAAATTTTCGATTCTCTTAACCATTTATGTTCTCTTCGTAGATTATTAGAAGGTTTTGTTACCATTATGTGTTTTTCCAAATCTCTCTTATTCTTTGGAAAAAAAACTATGTAAAAACCCAATCTAGAAAGAAAACTACCTTCTGTATAAAAAGCCCTTCCTCGTTCAACTAACAACCTCTGCAAGAAATAGTAAATAACCTCAACTTTGATCTCATCGGTTAATTTATGGTTTTGACTTTTTTATGTTAGCCTTGTTCATACTTTTTTTAAATTGACTACCACAATCTAAGTTACCCGCCTCTCCCATACTATTCCCAGATCTCATCTCCATTCATAAAAACTGCCAACTTCCACAGCAAACGTCACAATCTCACCTACAAGAATAATATCCTAATTCTAAAGAAAACTTAGACCTTCCACAACACACATGGCCTTCCCATAGTTCACTGCCATGAAAAAACATCGTTTAACGAAAACTTATCCTATCTTATCTTGTCACTTACACAACAACATCACAATTCGATCTAGTTTACCAACGATGCCTCAATCTTCTTCTCCACAACCCACTAAACAATAAAGATCAATACAACACTACCAATATTACCAACATCAACAACATCATTCTCTTCCATTTCAAAGAATCTGCTCATACCTCCACCTGCTCGCCGATTACCTATTCCAGTAACTCCTACCCCAGTTAGGCAAATGGGTGAAATATTGGAAAAGTGAATTAGAGGCACCGCAACGTTTACAGATCGGTTAAGACATACTGTGTGATTGTAAAGGTTATTTATTCGATAGATAAATTAACATCTGTCTATGTCAGTAAGAATAATCTTTTATGTAATTGTTTCTCGGGAGATTTCACTGTTATTTTTCGATTTCTCAATATTTTGAAAAATTGAAAAATCGAAAAAAAAATTGATGAAAAATGTAGTTTCTTAAAAGAGAAACTGGGTGACGAAAAAGTAAATAAGGAAATAATTACGTATAAATAAACCACGATGAATATAATTTGTAGTATTGTAATGGGTATAATTTTAAAATTATATTTTTATATTTGTATATTTATATACTTATATGTGTTAAATTTTGTATAACTTTTATTTCGAGGTTAAAGAGTTCTTGAAGGTCTGATTAGTGCAAGTATAGAAATAAGAATAAGAATAAGCACAAGAGTAGTATTGCGATAGAAATGCCACGAATACCAGGTGTTGTTGACCAAGCTTGTGATTCTTGTAGGATCAAGAAATTGAGGTGTTCGAAGGATAATCCTAAATGTGCTAAATGTTTGAAGAATAAATGGGAATGCTGCTATTCGCCCAGGAAAAGAAGGTCGCCGTTGACTAGAGCTCATTTGACAGAGGTGGAAAATAGATTGTCTAAGCTTGAGCAGTTGTTTTATGAATTTTATCCAAGTTTGAATTTGGATAAAACGTTGAAACTGGAAAATGTAAGTGATATCAAGTCTTATTTGCTTGATAATTCGAAAGAGTTACTGAATGAAATGAAACTCATGCATTTGGGAAATATTGGTAAAAATGATGCTGACGATGATTCAAAAAAGAGGGGAAACACTGTTAACGATAATGAACTTTATGATAAACTAAATGATAATGATAATGAGAGTGTCAATTGTAATAATAGAAAAGTCATTGATAATAACGATGGCAGTGATGATAATGATAACGATAATGATAATGATATGTATGATACTAACAAAAAAAATAATGTTTTGTATAATGACAGTAAGAAAAGATCTAGACATGGATCACCGATTTATTCCACCCTGGATAATAATTCAGCTGACAAAAGAACTTTTGCTAAAAAAAAAAAATTAGAAGATGGCAACATATCTTTGAAATCCAAAGAAAAAAACAATTACTTCATGCAAAATGTCAATGATGATTTTGAAGATTCGTCTATTTTGAAAAAAGATATACCAAATGACCATTTGCAAGGTTTTGACTGGATGGATGACTTTACTGTAAGAGCAGCAGATTCTCCAATAGATTTTTTGAATATTGATATTAACCAAACTGGTTATTTTGGTGTTTCATCACAAGTTTCTTTATTAAGAGACATAGTTGAAAAAAATAACCTAAATATTTACAAAATTTTTAATGAGGATGACTTCATTAAAAAAAAGGAATCTGGACCAAAACCAGTTGCAGACCAAAGAGCATTATCATCAAGAGCTGTAACATTAGAATATTTGGAATCATATTTTTCAAATTTTCACGTTTATTATCCTATTTTACATAAAGAAACTGTAATGTCAATTTACAATAATGAAACTGGCGTTAAGAATAAAGAAGAATGGCAAATTTTATTAAATACCATATTGGCAATAGGCGCTTGGTGTATGAATGGAGAAAGTGTAGATATTGACTATTTTTATTATCAAAGTACTGTTTCTAGATTAACTGGTAAAATGTTTACTTCTGCTTCTATAACATTAGTCACCAGTTTTTATCTATTATCTCACTACTCTCTATTGAAGTCAAAATTAAATTCATCTTATATCTTTATTAGCCATTCAGTTATATTGGCATTGTCGTTGGGTCTGCACAAAGAACTATCTGAAAAAGTAAACTCTCCTTTAATAAAAGAACAAAGAAGAAGAATGTGGTGGTCCATTTATATTCAAGAAACAAAATTATCCTTATTATTGGATAGACCCTCATTATTGGTTGATTGTGATAAAAATGTCTATAGCGTCTCCTTACCATCTTCATTGGACGATAAAAAGGAGCATACGACTCATCCAACAATATTTTTGTCATGCATTGAAACAACTAGGTTGCACAAAACTTTCTTCAATAGATGGAATAATTCTAATAAAACTTACCATCAAATGACCAGTTCCAAATGTTTACAAATATGTGATGAAATTGAAAAGTGGTCAAAAAATAGACCGAAATATTTACAATCTGACATCTCTGCATCTGCATTAGCTAGTTACTTAGATAAATATCCTTGGTTAGCATTTACAAGGTTTTTATTGATGTGGCAGAAAGATTATTTAATTATATTTACACTACAACAATTTTTTTCTACAAGAAAATACAAGGTTCTCGATGATGATAAGGATAAATACGAACTTCAAAAATGTGCGACTCTGATTTTTGACACTATTCAGAAAACAGTCATGTCAGTAACCAATTATATTAACAACCATTCATTGAATTCTTTGACTGCATTAAATTGCTCATTTTACCTGTTTAATGCATCGTTGTTGTTAATTGCATTTAATCAGAACAATCGTGGTTCTGATCGTAAGTCTGTGTGGGTTTCAACAATAAAGAGTATTATTGATGTATTTGAAAGGTTACAAACAACAAAGATATATAATTGCATGCCATATATCAAAATGATTAAAGCTGCCTGTTATGACGATGTAGGCAAGATTAGAGATGAACATGATTCGGAATCTTTCCAAAATGTTCAAAATAATGATCTAAAAACAGACGCCTCTAAAAATAATGACAAAATAAAATTATCTAATTTGAATGTTTCTTTTGATGGGTCTTTAACTTTACCAAAATCTCTCCCATATGAAGCTGATTTAAATAAATCTAATAGTTTTGCCGATCTGATTAAGCTATTGTCAAATGATGGGAGCTTTGGTAACAATGTATCTTTGACTCCACCAGGAACTAATGTTAATTCTAATATGAGTCAGTTATCAAATCAGGTACATCAGCAGTATGGTGCCCAAATTTCACCTCAATTCCAACAATTCCAAGAATTTCAACAACTTCAACAATTAGGTCCACAGTTCCCATCATCTGCACCAACTGGCTATCCTGCACAGCTGCAACAGAAATATATTCAATTGCCAACTTTGAAACCTAGCAAAGATCAATCCCAGTTACAGCAATTTCGCCAATCGTCAGTTGATCAATCCTCAATTTTAACACGTAATGGAGTATCTCAATTTCCGAACTTCCAATCTCCTATAATGCCAGCTTCCTCTCAGATCATTAATTCAACGGATCTAAACCAGCTTCCTTTGAACACAAATTTAACCGTAAACAACAGTTTATCAAATAATATTATGAGTAACAGTGAAAACGCTAAATTGGAATTAAGTTCTATGAATGATCAAACTGCTATGAACGCTTTCAATATACAGCCCATGTTTAATACAACAACAATGGATGATGTTTATAACTATCTCTTTGATGATGATGAAGTGACTCCACCAGAAGCCAATAGAAAATAGATTTTTATATGATAGAATTTTTAATAATTTTTTTTTTTTGGAATTTATTTGTAATTATTGTTTAGTTTATAGAACAATACCAAGCACAAAATCAATAACAAGAGCCAAACATTATCTCAAATCATTATGTAAAATATATAGAAATTCACAAATCTAAACAAATGTATATACAGATTTTCAGTTCATTAACAAATACTAAATATTATTGTCTCTATTACGAAGTGACAGAAATTAATAAAGTGACACATTTTAGTATATTTATCAAAATGCAATAGAATTTCGTAAACGGTAGAGATAAGTAACACATGTCAAACTAATACAATGAAGATCTAAAACTGCCTGTATACAAGCATTTATTATATATCTTGTGTCTATTTCGAATGCTTAAGTAGTGATAAATTTTAACTAGATGTGTAATTTTATAATAGATCTTAATCAAGTCCTTAATCCGTGCAAATAGATATTTCGATCGAATCTTAATTTTCCTAATTTGGAGGATAGGGAATATAGGGAATCAAGATTCTGAAAAACTATGTAGAATGTATGTATAAGAACAAGTTAAAACATGTTTATATTCATAGGTAAATACTTGAACTAAAACACTCAAATAGCTGTAGATTATCAAAATCTATAATATAATAAAGAAAATAATAATTAAAGAAAGCTATTTGAAATAGGTAATTAGAATACTGATCATGAGCGAGACCAGCGATCTAGATGAGCTAAATAATGTCCCCGAATCTTCTGAGTTTGATGAGGTTGAAACCAAGCCGACAGCTACAGCAGAAAATACTTCAACAGATTTAGAAGGGAATAAAACTGAAGAAGATGGCTTGAATAATGTTGAAGATAGTCTGATCCCGGAAAAAAGTGATAATGAGAGTGTTATTGAAGATTCAAACCAGATGGAGATAATTGACGACAATATAGACGATGAGGAGTTTAAAGAGTCTGACGTTGTTAAGAACAAAAGCATATATATTGATGATTCAAAGGAAAAGTTTCAATCTGATTCTTCTGTGGAAAAAGATATTGAACATACTTCGCATGAACTACCAAATGACGATGTTAGTCTTGATCAAAAAAATGCTGCTGCAGAGCCACACACTCCGCAAAAGAGTAACGAAAGCGATTCATCTGAGGTAATTGACTTGGCCTCAGATAAACCTACTTCAATAGATATTGTAACAGATGAAGAGGACGAAACCAAGGTTAACATCGCTCAAGTTGTTGAGAACGATACGGATCTTGCAACGAATAACGAAGAAAGTTCCGGCAATAATATACAAAATGCTGACATTAATGACAAACTGGAAGACTCTAACATACTGTTTAGAGTAACAATGGATTCTGAAGCTCAAGCTAGCTTGAATGAGATTCCATCAGTGAGCGATATTCCTCCACAATTACCGGCAAGGAGATTATCTCAAAATTTAAACACTGCTGATTTGACAAAAGTTGCACCTGCACCAACATCACCTCCACTTCCACCAAGAGAAACCCCTCAAGAAACGGTCCATTCGGTACCTCCTTCTCTACTATCAGAGATGAAGAATATGACTTTCAGGAAAAACCTTGCCTTATCACATGCAGCTGTCTCACCACCGAACCTACCCGCAAGAAATCATTCTAATCATTCTCGAGTTATTAGTTCAGCTGCTGAAATCAATTTAATTGCTGACAGACTGAGGAAAACAAGTAATAACTTCCAAAATGAAAATGATATAACCAAAGAAAATTTGAAAGAAGGTAGAAACTTATTAAAGTCATCTTACACCACCTTAGTTGAAAGATTAGTTTCAACATCCATTACTACAAATAGCGAAAGTAGTACCACAGAGAATGAACCTATTTCTGCAAATCAACAACCAATCAGTGATACAGATTGGAATTTTTGGTCAATGGTTGTCAATGATTTTTCCAAAGTAACTAATGAAGAACCAGATAAATTAGAACAAAAAATTGCAGACGGTATCCCTTCTGAGATTAGAGGGATTATTTGGCAATTGATGGCAAATTCAAAGTCAAAGGAATATGACGAAATATATTCTTCTTTAGCCAATATTGAGTCCACACATGAAGCAAGCATTCGTAGAGATATCAAAAGGACAAACTTTATTCCAGATTATCAAACCGAAGCATTATTTAATGTCATGAAAACCTATTCTTTATATGATGGAGACGTCGGGTATACCCAAGGTATGGCATTTATTGTGGCTCCTTTACTTTTAAATTGCGATACAGAAGCAGATGCTTTTGGTCTCTTAATCAGTTTGATGAAAAATTATGGTTTACGTGAACTTTTCTTGCCAAACATGCCTGGCTTAATGTTAATGCTTTATCAATTTGACAGGTTAATTGAAGAAAATTCACCACAGTTATATAATTATTTGGCAAGACAAGGTATCAGATCAACCATGTATGCGACACAGTGGTTTTTAACATTTTTTGCTTACAGGTTTCCATTAGGGTTCGTGATAAGAGTATTTGATATTGTATTCGTCGAAGGGATTGAAGCAATTCTAAAGTTTGCCGTCATATTGATGTTAAGGAATGAAGGATACATTTTAAGCTTGAAATTTGATCAACTATTAGATTTCTTGAAAACTCGTTTATTTTATTATTATTCGAATGACTCAATAAAGGAGAGAGAAGCAAATTTAGAAGCATCCACCAGTGATCAAGAAGAATCAAATCTATTTAAGGACTCCAGTACTGATATAGATAGTAGCATTCAACAATCAGTTGTTAAAATGGAGCTTACAAAAACATATTCATCACAAAGCACCATTTTGAGAAAGTTTGACACATCAATCCAGGATTCTGAGTATAATATTGATCTATTTGTGCATGATGCAATGAATGAAATTCATATAACTCCTATCTCTCTTCAAAGATATGCTGACGAATATGCTGATATACATGAACTTGAACAACAAAAAGAACAGCAATATGAACATCTCAGGATCAAAAATCACCAACTTCACAGGGAAGTCAAAAAGTTAGAGCATGACTATACCCAGTTAAATAGAGAACATGTTTCTATCGCTAATGAATTGATTAAAAATAGGCTAAGTATAGAAACCTTGCTAGATGAGAATAGTGATTTAAAAATGACTATCTTAGATTTAAAAAGACAATTAGAGGAGGAAATCCGCAAACAAAGTTTACCTAACCCAGATGCTGCGTTACCTAATGATTTGAAACATGATCTCGAACAAGCAATGAACAGAAATGCAGAAGTTATGACAGAAAATATGAGACTTCAAGACAAAATTGGTGACTTAGAAAATTATGTTGAAAGACTAAAAGAAATTCCTCGCCGTGTAGCATCTGCTAACTCCTCTCCATCCAAAGCAGAACCCACTTCACCTCAAGCAGGCGGATGGACAGGTTTCAAAAAAGTATTTGCCAAACCTACATGATTAAAGTAAATAACACTTTATACCATAATAACAACAAAAATTGTTTTAAAAAGGAAGAACCTTAATTTACTGACAACAATTTGACAATGTTTAAATATTTTCACAAAAACAGTCACTTTAATAATACACCCATACATTTATTTTCAATGGAATTTTTTTTGCCGCTGTATATATTTTTTATCTCATTTTTTTTTATTGTCCGTTAAAATCAATTTTTTGTATATATTTTTTGTATTTTTAATTTTTTTGTTTTAGAGTTACTTTCAAGCTGGTGGCCATCGATAGTATCTCTCCAACGGTATAAGTGTTCGAGTGAAAGGAAAATTTAAATCAATCCTGTTGAGTGATCTTTTGCTAGAAGGGAACATCTGAAAGGTTTAGACAGAAGCAACTTGGAATAGGCCTAGTAATTTTTTAGTTAGGCTGAAAGTTTTACCATCGCCTTCAATTATAATCATTTTATAGATGGATGAATGAAACAAACATATTGAGTGTTTAAGCAGAATCTCGGTTTGGTACGAAATTTTGTAATAACATAATGAACAAAATATTGGATTTTATATGAATAATATCTAATAATTAAAAAAGAAGTTTGGTATCATTGGGTATATAAATACATTTTATAATTTAGATAAAACTTTTTTATTCAGTTCATCAAGATAACTATACAAAAAATGGCTGTTAAAACTGGTATGTAAAGAAGCATTAATCTGATGAATTCCAACGATCATGAAAGACTGTTTTTTAGACTGAGGACAATATTTTTTAGTTTAAATGAATTAATTATATGGGTTCAAGTGAATAAATAATTCAATAAGAATGACATGATATATACATACAAGATGAATATAACTTCTCATAGTTCGATTATAGAATCCATGTCAAAATTTCTAGAAGATGTCATTGTAAACCAAATGAAATTGATAACTAAGTGTTCACAAGAGTGAAAATCAAGTTAATGGACAAACACGATACCAAGAATGTGATATTAAATGAAGTTTTAATTCAAGTATAGAAGGCACCATTAATTTTACTAATTATTATATTCATATTGCCATCTTAAAGCAATCTGCATGTAATTCCGAATATTTGATGTTAGAATCTCATAAATTCTCATGTTTTTGATATCGTTTTGTAACATCCACTTTCACCCTTGCACATTTAGTTTGCATGAATAAACTAAAACACAAGCGTCTTCAACTCTAAAACTAAATAACATAACCACAGTTTGGAATATTCATAAACATTCTGAAACAATGTTGCTAACAATTATTTTTTTTTACAGGTATTGCTGTTGGTTTAAACAAAGGTAAGAAGGTTACTTCTATGACCCCAGCTCCAAAGATCTCTTACAGAAAGGGTGCTGCTTCTAACAGAACCAAGTTCGTCCGTTCTATTGTCAGAGAATTCGCTGGTTTAGCTCCATACGAAAGAAGATTAATGGATGTTATCAGAAACGTTGGTGAGAAAAGAGCCAGAAAGGTCGCCAAGAAGAGATTAGGTTCTTTCAAGAGAGCTAAGGCTAAGGTTGAAGAAATGAACAACATCATTGCTGCTTCTCGTCGTCACTAAACATAATTATTTTTTTCAAAAACTAATAACATAAAAAAGAATGGCAAATTAACCCCATTTTTTTTGTGCTCTTATTTCTTTTCTGATTTATAATTATTATATACTTTCATAAAAATTTCTGTTTATTTTATGACAATAAATAAAATACATTAATCGACATCAAAAAAAAGGCCCATCTTATAAATAAATATATAGGTATTATACATACATAGCCACACAACTCCACATTCTATCATTGAATATTTCACACTGTCAAGATACACTATAACTAAAAAAAATATTCAATCTTCAATTTTTCAACACTTTCTATAGCAACCGAAATATTGAATAAATTGGCTGCTGCCCACCCACTCTTGTCCCGTGTTGCCCTACATTTTCGAAATCATACCAGCAATAACTGAAAACGTTATTGACCTTTTCACAACATATCATCTACCTACATATAACTAAATACATAATCAACTTATCCCACGCAGCAGCAATACCTTGTGATCAACAATATGATTTTCAATAATCTTATTATTAATATTGTCATGCATGGCATTTGATACGCACAGGTGGGTGGAACGATAGGGCCAAGAACTTAGGTAGTGGTTAGTTCTAGAATTGAAAAAGAAGTTAAAAGGTAAACACAAAAACAACACGAGTAAAGTGTGGTTCTAATGCACATGCTTGATCACCTTTAATATAACATATTAAAGATTAGCAGACCTAAGTGTGCCAACTGCACACGGGTGAGCGACATATACACCAATTTTTGAAACTTTTGACCCAACTTTTTTCGAAACCATAAGTTACTTGGAAGGTTATTTAGCGATGGAACAAGTTGGAAATTTCGAGAAAACGTATCCGTCGCACTATCAATAACGATACTCAATGACCTGAAACATGTGTCAAGACAAGTGTAGTAAGTAGTAAGTAATTATACGATAATAACTCGTGCAACATTTACCACCTTTTCCAAGTCGTGAATAATGGTTTATTATTGTTTATGTTTCTCAACGTTTCTAGATAAGTTATTTTTGACAATCACCTTCCCTCATTTTTGAATATGAAGTAAAAGCTCAACATGTATTGTAGGGGATGTTCAGGGTGATGATGAGGTGGTCATGTACCACCATTACTTCGATTCTGAAATCGTTTATTAGTAATAATTGCCAGAAATTTTTTATGATTCTTGAATAATTGAGATGTTTGTACGGGGTCGATTAGTGATATTTGCTGTATTTGGTTCCACCACAGCCAGTTTGATTATTTACACCTACACCTGAGTTTTCGACGGATGTATGTTTGTATGTCGGGTACAATTTACCATTGGAGTGGGAAAATGTGGGATTATATTTTTTATCTGACTAATATTGGTGGTTTATATTATAATTCATGTAGTTAAAGAGTGTTAACTATTATTATATTTTTGGTGGGTCAGTGATATCTTGATCATAAAGGACATTGAGATTATAATTATGGATTTTTCTTGCAGTATGTAAAATTGTGGTGTTGTGCTATGATTATTGTGGAGTTTTAGATTATTTTTTTGTTTGTGATTACAACGTGTCAGTCATAGCTGATCAGTCATTTAGAGACCATTTTTTCTAGAGTATTATTTATTTTTCGAATTGTAATAAATTTTAATATATAAGGTTACTTGATTTTCAGCTCAGTGAATCAATTGAGTTTTTGATATTGTTTAATTGGTTTTGATATTTATTTTTCCTATTTTTATGTTAGAAGTATACAATCATAGATTCAATCAAATACAACTAGCACTTGCCATTGAAACATTAACAAGGAACTTTTTCCTATACACACATACAACAGAATATAAAATGTCTAATTACTATCCAATTTCCAACTCCCATAACAATAACTCCAATTCCAAACTGCCCAATGAGGAATATTTCTCCCCATTGAGTTTAAATGAAACATATTTCCCTTCGCAAAGTCAACAACAATTCCAACCTGAATTTGGATCTGAAAATAGTTACACTTTGCAACAAGCACCACAACAAGGAAATGATGATGACGATTTATTGTTCTCAATGGAAATCCAACAACCATACGAAGTCAATGACATGACTAAACTTCACAACCCTTTCAATTTTACTTCGAATTCAGTAACTAATATTAGTAACAATTTTGACAACAACAGTTTTGTTGATTCTGCTCAACAGAATTACAAACTTTGGTTATCCTCATTCTAATCTCAAGGAATGAACCAGAACCAGACTCATGTCAAGAATATTATTAATGTTTCCCAATCATCCCCTTATCCATGCTCATGACCCAATTTTTATCTTGGAGGAAGAGGAATCCAATCCCATAACAAATTATACTGCATAAGTATCGAAGATACACATAAATTGAAAATTTAAAAAAAAATTCTACTTTTTTTTACAATATACAAAACTCATCATCAATTTCAATCCAACATTCGAAAAAAACCATAAAATCAATTAAACAACAAAGCATAAAGCATAACTAATCTATGATTTTCCATTTTTTTTGACCTTTTTTTTGACCTTTTTTTTTATCTCTTTTTTTAAATCAATTTTGAACCCATATCGATTCAATTGAGAAAACAAAGATGAACTATTTACAAATAAATAGCAATATATTAATATAATTACTATTATAATATTATAGAAAGTTCAACACTCTTTTTTTTCAAAACCATTTTGTTTGATCTTTAATTTAATATTTTATAACTAGTTCTTAAGGTTACGTTTTGATAAAATATAGAAAATTCATCACTTTACCTAATTAAGAATTCATAGAAACAAATGTAGTTACCCAGACATAATATGATTTTTCCGAACTATCCCTATAAGAAAAAACCATAAAAAACTAAAAGGGATAGTAAATTTTACGGATGACTACAAGAACCTTCAAGATAATAGATAACGGGATATGCAAAACTGGAGGTATAGGGAATTAATAATTGGGACCAATGACTTCAATAGTCAAATTGAATAAGATAATACAATTGATACTGTCTGGAAATAGCAGTTTATATAGAAAAAAATAGTGTAATTTAGTTAATAGTTTAGTGTAAGATAATACAATATAATATAGTCAACACAATAAGTTATCTACAGAATCTTCATGGCTTGGTAAAGCATAGACATAATTTTAACATACTTACTTGTTAACATATTTATTTAAAATTACTTTTCTTGTTAGGTGTGGTGTATAAGGAAGAAGTGTTTGTAGTATTGATGTGTAGTCAAGGGTTAATAGTGGAGGGGAATGATGAATTTTTGATTTTAATTTTGGCTTGGCGCTTAAATTAGGTAATTTTTGTAACAAAGATTTTACAATTTTTGTAAGTATATAAATACCTAATATATTTCAAGGAGGAATTTTTTAGAATTATATTTGTGCTTAAAATGTTTGAATAATTTACATGAATTTTTAATATTGATTAGATAGAAATTTGAAGGAGAATTGCCAACTGAGTTGTTAATTTCAGTATGAATAACTTCACTTCAAAGTTTGTTGATACTACGGTTGAAGAACAAAGATTAGCAGAAAATAAGAGAAGAGAAAAATATTGGTATAGATGGGGACCTTATTTGAGTGAGAGGTCTTGGGCTACAGTGCGTGAAGATTATTCTTATAATGGGGATGCTTGGGATAATTTCCCGTTTAACCATGCCAATGCTAGAGTATTCAGATGGGGGGAAGATGGTTTATTTGGTGTTTCTGATAATAAACAGTACGTTTGTATGAATGTTGCTTTGTGGAATGGTAAAGACGAGCGCTTGAAGGAGAGATTATTTGGGCTGACTGGACCTCAAGGAAATCACGGTGAAGATGTCAAGGAATTGTATTATTATCTTGATAATACTCCTACCCATTCTTATATGAAATCATTGTATAAGTATCCTTTTAAGAAACCATACCCATATGATGAGTTAATTGAGGAAAATGGTAAAAGAACTTATCAAGATAAAGAGTACGAAATTTATGACATTGACGGTCTCTTTAAGGATTCTAAAGATGATAATGACAACAAGTATTATGATGTTTTTTTTGAGATGGCAAAAGATGACACTAATCCAGATGATTTAAGTTTTAGAATTACTGTTTACAATCGTTCTGAAAAAGATTCCGGTGAATTGTACGTTATGCCACAAATATTTTTCAGAAACACTTGGGCATGGAGTGACAAGAAAAAAAAATTCAAGAAAAAGCCAACTTTAAAACAAGACTCCAAATTATCAAATTTGATTCATGTTGATCACGAAAAATATGGTAAAAGATCCATTATTTTCCAACCATCTCCAGGCACTTTCGCCAATGATGACGAAGATACTACTGCTGACGATATTGAGCCATATCTATTATTTACAGAAAATGAATCTAACTTAAAGAAGTTATATAACTCTAAAGAGAACCCAGCAAAATATACCAAAGATGCTTTTGAAGAATATATTGTTCACGGTAATAAAACCGATTCTGTTAACCCTCAAAACGAAGGAACTAAAGCTTGTGCAGTTTATCACTTTGAAAATATTCCCCCAAATGAATATGTCACTGTAAGATACAGATTTACAAATGATGTAGATAAAGACATATATGAATCTGGTAATTTAGCTGTCATTGATGAAGACTCTTTGGATAGTACAATGTCAGATCGTATTCAAGAGGCAGACAATTTCTATTGGAGAATCACACCCTTACCGATTGATGAAAGCTTGAGACAAATACAAAGACAAGCATTTGCTGGTTTATTATGGACTAAACAATTTTATAATTTCACCTTCAATGCTTGGTATTATGGTGATCCAAATGCCAAAATAAGACCAGCTCCAGATAGAGCTAATGGTAGAAATAAAAATTGGAAACATTTATACATTGAAGATATTTTATCTATGCCAGATAAGTGGGAATATCCATTTTTTGCTTCTTGGGATTCTGCCTTCCATTGTATTCCTTTGGCAATGATTGACCCCGAATTTGCCAAAAAACAGTTGGACTTACTAACTAGAGAATGGTATATGCATCCAAATGGTCAAATTCCAGCTTATGAATGGAATTTTAATGATGTCAATCCTCCAGTTCATGCCTGGGCTGTGTACAGAGTTTTCAAGATCGAAAGAAATTTATATAATAGAGAAGATAGGGTTTTCTTAGAACGTGTCTTCCAAAAGTTACTTTTAAATTTTACCTGGTGGGTTAACCGTAAGGATGACAGTGGTAATAACATTTTTGAGGGTGGTTTCTTAGGTTTAGATAATATTGGTATTTTTAACAGATCTGAACCTTTGCCAACAGGTGGTACCTTAGAACAAGCTGATTCAACTGGTTGGATGGCATTCTTTTCTTTACAGATGTTGAACATAGCTTTGGAATTAGCTAAAGAAAATCCTGTATATGAGGATATAGCCTCAAAGTTTTTTGAGCATTTTATTTTAATTAGTGATTCATTGTCCTTTGAATATTTGGTTGATCTAACTGGTGCAGAATGTAAAGATGTAATTAACCAAAGTTTATGGAACGAACAAGATCAGTTTTATTATGATGCCATTTCTTGGGGTGGTCCTAACAAACAACAACTGCCTATAAGATCTTTAGTAGGCCTGATTCCATTATATGCCTCAATGACGCTTGAACCACATCTATTAGAAAAGTTTCCAAAATTCAAAAATAGGGTTGACTGGTTCATTGAAAATCAACCTGAAGTTCTAGAAAGAAACTTTGCTTCTATGTCTAAAAGAGGTGTTGGTGAAAGAATGTTACTTTCTTTAGTCACTGAGGATAGATTAAAGGCAATTCTTAGTCGTTTGGTCGATGAAAATGAATTTCTGAGTGAATTCGGTATTAGATCATTATCTAAATATCATGAGAAGAATCCTTACGTCATGAATGTCAACGGGTCTACTTATACCGTTAAATATTTACCAGGGGAGTCTGATTCAGGTATGTTTGGAGGTAATTCAAATTGGAGAGGTCCAATTTGGTTCCCAACAAGTTTCTTACTAATCGAATCACTTCAAAGATTCTTTTTATATTACGGACCGGATTTTAAAATTGAATGTCCAAAGGGATCTGGTCAAATGATGAATCTACTGGAAGTAGCAGAAGAATTAGCTTATCGTATGATTCACATATTTTTACCTGATCGAGACGGCAGAAGAGCTGTCTATGATGCCGACTCCTGCAATATCTTATCACATGATAAATATTTTGAAGATTACAT
This sequence comes from Tetrapisispora iriomotensis, assembly GCA_003705975.2. Lineage (NCBI taxonomy): Eukaryota > Fungi > Ascomycota > Saccharomycetes > Saccharomycetales > Saccharomycetaceae > Tetrapisispora > Tetrapisispora iriomotensis. The sequence goes on from PPKC02000007.1 coordinate 231,214, forward strand.
TCTTTTCTATGAATATTTTGATGGTGACACTGGTCGTGGGCTAGGTGCGTCTCACCAATGTGGTTGGACATCTTTGATTGCTAAATGGATTCATGACATTGGCTTGTCCAATGTAAGAGAATCCCAGGCTTCAAAGGCTTCAGTTGGCTCAACTGAGGCTAATAATCAAGCCCAAGACAGCAGTGCATTACCAAAACGTCCTCAACTTTCTAATTTGAAGAATAAAAGTATTAAATCGATGCTGATATTTACAGCCAATATATTAGAATTATCTGAAGAAGAGAAACATCATCATACTCTAGCCAACCTTAAATCTGGGAACACTACTCCTGGGCGCAAGAGTATATCTAGTGGGCATAATTTCTTGGAGCCACATACTCATTCGAGTAGTGTAGCACATGAAGCTGAACAAGAAGTTATGAATAAATTAAGAGAAGAAGTTGCGAGTATGTCTTTTGACGCCGACGATGAGGAAAAGCAAAAGCCATGCTATTCATTGAATGACCGCGAAAAGGAATTCTCATGTCAATAAATCCCATTTCCACATTTTTGTATTTTAAATATTTTGCTTAATTCGTCAAATCATAATTTTATTAATAAATTACCTTACTTAACAATTCATACAAGTATTTAGATTATTTAAATTTTGAAAATAATACTAACAAAATCAATAAAATCAGAACAGCGATAATGGCATAACTAATAAATTTATTTGCTACCAATCTTCTGCTCATTGTCTTAATGGTTTGCATACTTTTATCAATATAGGAGTCTGCTTGAAAAAGTGTTTGTCTTGCATTCTCCAGAGTTTCCCTTTGAGACCTTAGATCATGCATTATCTGAGAACCAATATTTTCCGTTTCTGTTGCAATTCTAGTTGCTTCTGTTAGTCTATCACCACTTTTCGTTAAAATTGCATGGTTTTTTAATAATTGCTGTCTTTGGTCATCATCCATATATTGCAAATTTCCATCAGCATCTAAACTATTACCATTACTATTTCCACTACTACCAAACAACAAATCTCTATCTCTTTCATCCATCAGTTTCTGAAGCGGTTGTTTTACATCATTCACTATAAATTTTTGATAATCACGTAACTTGGATTTCTGTCTTGCACGATCTTGTGTATTATTCCCAGAGACACTGTTGTTTATTTCAATATTCATCTGATCTATCAAATCTTGTAGTTCATCCTGTTGTTCCTCAATATTCTTCAAAGTCAAATTACGTTGTGGTAACTGCTGATTCCTAGCCTCCCTTAAATTGGATTTAGCCTTTTCTAATGTCAATTTAAAATCAGATTCATAAGATGATAATAATGATGACATGGCAATTATCTGTTCCTTTTTTTTATTTTCTAATTCTGAACTACCTTCTTTTTCTTAATTACTTCTATTTTTGAAGTGTGTTTAAACCAAAACAATTATCAGACCAACAGTGTAACTCTATACTCACTTCAACTTACAACTCCCTTTGTTTAGCTGTCTCAAATGTACTTCCAACATGGCTTAATCTGCTTTAAATTTAGTCCTTTTTATATGTATATTTTATTCTTGATGATAGAAATCTGAGATTCTATTACCCGCGGTACGGAAATAAAAGAAAGTGTCGATGACAAAAAAAGATAATTTCTGAGTCTTTAATAACTAATAAGATTTAGTATATAAGAATTAGTAACATCATTTGAATAAACTCACCTTATTCTAAATTTGATATTCCTTGATGGACATAGCTTACAGAAGTTATATAAATACAGATTCCTGACAATTTTTTTTTGATTTATTTATTTATTTTATTTTATTTTATTTTATTTTGTTTTATTTATTTGAACTTTTTCATTCACGATCTCTAGACTCATAAGAATATACATAAAAAGATGAATTCTTTAATTAGAAGAAGTGTCTTAAATAACATGAGAAATTTGAAAGTTGCCGGAGTTTGCAATCAGTTACCAAGAATTCTGATTGGAAATAATTGTAAAAGAGTCATCTTTCCAAGTTTTACTGCTAGATTTTCTACAAGTTCTCAATTGCATCATGGCCATCTGAAAAAACCAAATCCTGGTGAAGAGTTGCATATTACGTTCGTGTTGAAAGATGGAACTCAAAATTCTTACGAAGTGTCAGAAGGTGATTCGATTCTAGATATTGCAGAAGCGCACAATTTAGATATGGAAGGTGCATGTGGGGGTTCATGTGCTTGTTCTACTTGTCATGTCATTGTCGATCCAGACTACTATGATGCAATTCCAGAGCCAGAAGATGATGAAAATGATATGCTGGATTTAGCTTATGGATTGACGGAGACCTCCAGATTGGGTTGTCAAGTTAAAATGTCAAAAAGCATAGATGGAATACGAGTGGCTTTACCTGCATTGACTAGAAATGTTAGTTTAAGTGATTTCAAATAAAATATTCCAAATCGAACCGTAATAACTTAGTTACAATTTCTCAAAATTACAAAAAGTACTCAAGTGAGATCCTAAAAAGGGCAACACACTGGCACGGTATATTGGTCCAAAAGCTCGATGACCATATCCAACAGCTATCGCACATAGTTGCAGTCAACAATCCACTTTAATTATAACTTCATATAACTGTAAATATATAATTTTTGAGTAAATCAACGTTGATATAGGTTAAAACTAACTGTAATAACCTTATTCTTGTTCAACATAAAACAAAATGGTCATCGAACAGTACTGCTTAGCCAGTTCTCTCATTAGCTTACTCTTTCAAGACTAACACGTAAATAGTGAGGTTTCGGGTTTGTTTACAATTTGTATCAAAATTTAATATATAAAAAGAGAACCTAGCACAAAAATAAACTATACAAACTAGTGTTTCAAGATTAATTGAGTAACCAACATTTACTTTACCACAGTGCTAGTAAGCGTGGAGTATAATCAATATAAGTTGTTTCAAGTTCATTTAATAGTGCTTTTAATTGTCAAAAATTGGAAATAACCATTACACACCTCATTGAAGAGACGTTTAAGTAAAAATTTTGATTGTTCATTAAAACCATAAAGATACATATACACACATAAATATATAATAAATTTGACTCTACAATTAAAATGAATAACAGTAGTTCAAAGATTCCTTCTTTGTCTGCTTTTCAAGAAGGCATTGGTTCATATTCAAATCATATACATAAAAAGCCAAGACTGTCCTTAGAGGAAGGAACAATGCTAAATGATGTTACAAATAATAAGTTTTATAATACCTACAGTAATTCTACTCAAAATAATAACACTAATAATATAAAAAGTAACGTTAATAGCTCCACAAGGTTGAATGGTAATCATGATTTCCAAAAAAAAAGATTGATGAATAAGTATATTTATGGCGATGCCCATGCAGTAGAAGAAGTTAAAAAACGTGAACGTAAAATCATAAAAGATATAAATCATTTAATAAATGCAATTGCAGAGATTGATAAAGAGACTTCGATCATTAAGAATTCAGACCTACCTGACATTAAATATCAAATATCTAAGAAAAAAAAAGGATGTATGGATTTAGAAAAAGAGATTATGAGCTTAAATTCAATGCTAGATTTGAAACAAGCTGATATAGATCTTTTCAAGAAAAACGAAGAACTTGAGGTTAAAAATCTGCATTTGAAATATGAAATTGAGCTGCAAGAATTGGAAAATGAATTACAAGAAACGTTAAATCAAGAAAAATTGAAATGGGAGAAGCAAAAACTTGAATTAGAAAATATGAAGCCAAGTGAAGAAATTGCTAATGAAATAAAAATTTTAAAGAGTCAATTGGAAGAATCAACGATTCGACTAAAGGATCAACAGAATGAGAATGAATCTAAACTCAAAGAATATGAAATTGAATTGCAAAATGAGTTTGTTAAATACAAAAAAGAACGCGAAATACCTTTAAATAAACTTCTTACGGATCAGGATGTACTAAAAACCCAAATTAATAATCAAAAAGATGAAGTTTTGAAGTTACAAAAACAAATCGAAGAATCTCAACAATCTCAAATCAATTTAAAGACACACATTTCAGAATATGCAACAAAGATAAACAATGCAGAAAATGAATTAACACCTTTAGAAAAACAATTATCAGATTTATCAAAAGAATACAACATACTGAAAGAACAGAATGATGTTTTGAAAGATGCTGCATATAAGGAAGAACAGATTTATAAAGAGAAATACGAACAAGTAGAAGAAGAGCAAATACGCAGAAGAAAACTTGAAAATTCCATTGATGAACTAAAGGGAACAGTAAGATGCATAGCATATTATTCATTAGCTCATTTAGAGAATTCGTTCACTGTTGATATTCCAAGCCATACCATTACAAGAAAAGCTCATGATGAAGAACAAAAAACTTCATTCACAACATCCCAAAGTACACAATCGTTTCTGCTAGATGACACTTTTAAAACAAGCAAATATACATTTAATAGAGTCATCCCTTCTGAATTCACAGATGAATCTATAATGTTATCTGATGAGTTTCAATGTTATCATGATATGTGTTTAGAAAACCGCACCAACTTTAATTTAGTATCAGTTTCCTCAAGTCCCTGGAATAATCTAAGGAAAGCTGTATTTCAATTGTTGATTCCAAAATATTTAGACAAATATGATATTCTGTTCCAAAGTGTCTTTCTTTCTGAAGAAGTCTATTCCCAAGATTTGTTACTACAATACGCAGATGCTCCAACTGACTTAACTGAAATGAAAGGGGGAATAGATCTAAAAATAGAAGAAAACTCAATTGAATTGAATTCTTATAGCATGGCTATCAAAAAAGATATAGCCGAATTACCAAAAGAAGTGATAGAACCAAATGAACCCACGGATAGTGGAATAAATATACTGAAGTTCCAATTTATGGAATCTGAGTCTAGTTCTAATACAACTGGAAAACCAATTAATTTCTACTTTGTTGAATTTTACGACTTAGAAACTGATAAAATTTTAGAAAAGTACGTGACTCCAGGCGAAGCTCCTACAACTCCAATTGCAATGATTATAAAAAAGCTTTTACAGGATACCAAATCATATTTTATATTTAATTTCAATGAATCAGAAGTTACTGATTTATTACTCAACATTTCAAACAAAGTTGGAAAGTTGAGAAACCCCAAAAGAAAAAACTTCTAAGTGTATATACCATGAACACAAGGTTACTGAAAATTATTTTGACTGTGTCAAATAATATTATCAAAATTATTAACAATATAAGATATATTTTATATAAACTCAATTTTGTATATAATTAATGCATTATCTATAAAATATGGCCATAGAAGTAAAAATTATTTAACGTCTATGATGAATCCATCGTTTATCGATCTGTTAATATATCTTTTATTAACCAATTTAACTCTTCACGAGAACCAATATTATTTTCATCGATAGGTGTGAATGATGGCTTTTCTTCTAGGAAGTCAGGCAAATCATCAATGCTACTTTTGGTCAACACCAATTCATCATCATTGACCAAATTTAGAGATGATAAAGATAATTTAGTACTTTCAGATTGCAGTAAGTAAGGATATAGAGTAAAAGCAGTATACATATCTTCATTAGTTAAAGATAATTTTGAATTTTCTGGTTGATCTGCTTTAATTTCCGATGGCTCCAGTTCTTCAATTGGCTGATATATACTGTTGGAATCCAAATCGTAAAATTCAGAATATTTTTTTGTACTATATTTAACAGAATCAATGACAGAATCTATTACATTTTTTAGATATTGATCTAAAGCTAGAGATAATAAATCAACAGAATTACTATCTACTGCACCGACCAAACCATGTTCTCTCGCTATACCAACCATTCGTAGATACAGAGATTCTGTATCAGGCAAAGCATACGTATCAATTGCTAGTGGAGCATTGAATCCATTCATAACATCTTGACTCCATTCTGTTGGCGTTTTGAAGTTATTTTCTTTCACATATTTTACAGCTTCTTGATTTGTGACTATCGGGATTTTAGGAATACTGTTCAGACGTGCCTGCAGTACAGAACATAATATAAAACCACGTTTCCCAGATTCTTTTGTAATAGCTTTCAATCTCTGTCTGTCTAGTGGTGGTAAAGACATGACAATTTTTTTATAAGTTTCAATTTGAGAGTTATGTTTATTGGCTCTTTTTCTACTAATTTGAGAACCACCTTTCCCGAAACCCCAGGAGCCATCTCCATTATTCCCCAAGGGCGATTCACGTAAAGAGTTTGACATTATACCCAATATTATTTGATTATGTAGCCGTATCAAAGTTCTTCGTATATTCTTTTGGAAGGAAGGTGGAATATCTGTCACATTCGTAGGAACAAATATCATATCAATTTCATTTGACAATTCTTTCCTTGAGAGCTTCCCTAACATAAACAGACTAATAATTTGTGCGTATCTTGCCCAACTATCTCTCCCTAAAATTCTAGTAAACTTTTCAATCATTGATTCAAGATCGACTCTTTTATTCAGATGCACATTTGTTCTTGGGGTATTCGCAGCATACAGTTGATTATCATTCTGAATTTTAACAGGTGTATTCATAACTGCTGTCGGTTTCTGGTTAGTATCACTTATAGGATACAATCTACCTTCACTAGCAATTGCACTAGAATTACCTATATTCATCGTGTCATTGTTCATTAAATTTTGTTCAGATTTTACAATTGACATGTCAAGATAATGGTGGTAAACTTGAAAAATATGGACTTCAAACAATTAATTGCAAATTAATGATATTAATAAATAATGATTATGACACTCTTCGTAAACCAAACTTCAAATATTAAAATTGATTTATTAGAGAATTAACAATGACAATTGTAATATTTCTTAACTATGGCGGGGTTGAATCGCATAAATCGAATTCAATTATTCAAAAAAAAATTAAAGTATCAACAAAATACCAAATATATCCCTTGTATCCACCTTTAGGTAACTACTTTGTTCTTCTATCATCTAATGATACCCATCAACAGTCATCATTTTAACCTAAATCAAGCTGTCTTATATCTGAAATTTCATATTTTTTGCTTGTTTACCTCTCGCTAAAAAGTGAAAAATGATGATAACCGTGCAGTATGATGGAAATGCGATGAGCTAAACCATATATATTAGAAAAGTCTACAAGATGGACCCAAAAGTTTATATTTATGGGTACTGTTAGCATGCTGCCATTTTAACAACTCTTACTAAATATGGCAATCGAATGGTTATTAAAATGGGTCGGAAGGGTGGTCGATGTAGACATGAAGACTGTCAGTTGTTACCAAGTTCATAAACTTTCTATTATTACAGAAAAAATGCATATATATATATATATACATAGACATAAATATATCTTGCTATATATGATCAATAACCTTCGTGTGTCCTTATAGTTTGGCCTGAGCTCAAAAGTGTTCCAAATTAATTTTTAAATCGTTATACTGAGAATCATTATAAGCTTTTTGTATAGGTTTTGGTTGTGGGGAATTCAAATCTCTTAAAAATATATCATCTAAACTTAAGTCCTGCTTTGTTTTATATCTGTTTCCCGTATAACAATTATTTATAATTGTGTCGCATTTCTTTCTTTGGTTTTCAAACAGGGCTTCAAGTTCTTCAATTCTAGACAAAAACCGAACCTTTTCCAATTCATTGTTATCTCTTAGCCTTTTGTTCTCTATCTCTAATTCTACAATTCGATCAGTCAAGTTGCTAATTTTTTTATCTTTATCAATAACTTGTCCAATTAATTTATCGTCTACTTTTGGTGAATTATAACTCAATTCAATGGCTTTATTACTAATATTCTTCAACTCCTCGTATTTACTATGCAATTTATAATAACTATCAAATACTTTTTTCAACTCAATTCTCTCATTGTTTAATTCAGCCTTTACGTTCTGATATTTCATTTTATAACTCTCTTCTTGTTTATGATTTTGTTCTTTACGTTCCACGATATCTTTGTACATTACTTCAAGATCCCTGCTGTTCTTGTCTAATTTATCCAATAAGCTCAGATAATCAGATGTATGATCCTTTGTTCTAGCTTGAACATCAACTCTCTTATTATTAGTTTTTGAATTTATTGGTGATGGAAACTTGCCAGGTAAAAAGCCCTTTTCTGGAGAATATAAAGCTGCATCATTGCTTTGCTGAATATTAGATTTTTGTTTCCTTTTAAATAAGTCTGATAAAAATAATGGGTCCTGATCTATATTGTTTAATTGATCTTGTAACACCGAAGAATTTCGTATACTTCCAGGTTTGTTAGCAAAAGTGTCAGTATTTTCATTGTACTTCTCATTTTGAAATGTATTGGGATAAATTTCAACCGGAGCTAGTAGTCTTTCAATATTCTTCTTTCTCTCTGGATCCATTGTATAATCCAGATTATTATCACTTTTATTGAAATCTCGCTGATATTTTGGCGGTGAGAATCGAACTTTTGAATTATTGAATGCATTTGTTTTATTAATAGAGTCTTGTAATAAATCATATTTGTCATAAAATGCCTTATCCAAACCTCCTGTCCACGAGGATGACCTAGACCTTCCTTCATGTTGCTGATAGTGCGATTCATTATTATTACTTGGATAATTAGTATTGAATCTTTGATACTTATAATTAGTATCATCTTGCGCAAATTCTATATATTTCCTGCTTGGAGAAACTTCAGAACCAAATATTGCATCTTTCGTCCACTTAAACAAAGCTGCCAACCCACCATTAACCTCAGTGTTATTAGCTTCTGTTATAATATCACTATTCATCTCAACAGAGATAATGCCACTGCTAACAAACTTTTCTATTCACACAGCTGCTCAAATAAAATACAGAAACTTGACAGTTCTAAACCTCTCAAAAATATATCTAGATTGGTATATGGTGTGTCTTTAACCTATGTAGAACAATCTTGTCTTTACTCATCACAACTACTAAAGATTTAGTATTCAAATTCAACTTTTATATGTTGTTATTGTGTTACGCGTTCTATTGTAAGAGCAAATGTAATGAGATGCATAGTGGATCTGAATAAAAACACTGTTAAGAAGAACATTGTTATGGAAATATTGAGTCTAAAAGCTGTATTATAGTGATTAGATTCAGGAGAATGCACCATTAAGGATGAGTGCTGAAACTCTCTATCCCCAGTTGCTTTGGAATGAGGGCAATTATTCAATTTATGCTAAGCAGAGAAAAAAAGTGTCAAAATTTACACTTTGTAACAAGAAAGAACAGTCTAATAAGACAATTGCTAGTTCAGATGAAATTATATTACAGTGGGAGCACACTTGCTTACCAATTGACGTTAAGTCGATAATATTTGAGAAATTGAAGACGAGAAACGATCCTAAAATAAAAATTCTTTGGAGTGAAAAGAATAGGTGTTATTGTGATACCATATACCTCGGTAACCATGATTCTAAGAGCATCCTGAAGACTGAACTAGTTATTTCAGTGGATTTTGAGATATCTAGCTATATGCCAATCTGGAGCACCGGACTTTTGTTGTTATGCGATAGGGTACTATCCATGTTACATATTTTTGACACAAGTTTCAACAAGAAAATAGGGCAGCTGTGCATCCATTACAATGCAAATTCAAAATTGTCAGAAAGTGTACAGTATTTGGACCAATCTAAGACACTTTCCATCTTAACAACTAAGTACGATGGATCAATCAAGAAATCATTCAATTTTCTAAACACATATTCCATACAGAGCATGAAACTGCTGCAAAGCACTCAATTGCTAGATCGATACCAGAACCATATTATATTACCAATGGAAACTATAGACACAAACCCACAAAGTATCAATTGTGTTGTCTGCTCATATTGTGAAATTCTACAAAAAATTAATATTCAATGGACAACTAACGGGAAGCCCTGGTTTGAAACAGAGTTAGCCAATGTCTCATTCAATGATGGAATTGTATTGCATCTACAAAAAGTTCAATTATTTGTAACAGATAAAAAATCAACTCAATTGTATGCCACTTTCGACCCATTTTCATTATCACAGACATGGGACTTCCATCAAAAAGAATAATTCACTCCAAAAAGAATGCATGCATAAAATCTATACCAATAGATATTATATAGTATAGTTTAATAATCTCAGAGACTCAATTCCATCATTATAGACTACCATATATATATATATATATAATGACATTACTAGCATTACTGACACTTTGCTATTTTTACTTATTAGTGTCACTTTGGCAAGGAAATAGCAAAAATTACCCGGGTGTACCTGGTTTTGTTAGCATAAAATTTCATAATCGTCTAAGAATGAATTTTAAACTGAATCAACTTATACAAAAAACCAGAACTACAAGTATATAAACTTAGTTTGGAAGTGTTTGTTTAAGAGAAAGTATTGAATTTATATGGGAAATAAATAAACTTGGTGAGTTTTATCAGAAACCTGTTTGAAGAGTAACGAAAGATTGAGCTAAACGGAAAGATATTAGAATGATTGCGTTGGGTTTAGTAATTTTCTTTATGGAAATATTGTCATTACAGAAGTTTGTAACAGTTAGGTCTGCAGATAGTGATCCTAATGTCCCTGATTATTCTGGAGATACTTTATATGGTACTTGGTCATCGAAGTCTAATCAAGTGTTTACAGGACCTGGATTTTATGATCCAGTCGATGAACTATTAATAGAACCAGCTTTACCTGGTATTTCATTTTCATTCACAGAAGATGGGTTTTATGAAGAAGCTTGGTACAGGGTTACTGGAAATGCTACTGATCCTAGTTGTCCATCTGCAGTTCTAATTTTTCAACATGGTGAATACGAGGTTTTATCAAACGGTACTTTAAAATTATATCCATTTGAATCTGACGGCAGGCAATTATTGAGTCAGCCATGCTCTGATGGTGGTGTATCAACTTACAGTAGATATATTCAAGTTGGTACATACAATTCTTTCTACACAGTTTTAGATGACTATCATGGTGTTTATAAATTACAGCTATTTGCATTCGATGGTACTCCTATCCAACCATTGTATCTAGCTTACAGACCACCAATGATGTTGCCTACTATCACAATGAATCCAACACCTACAGAAACCGAAAGTGGTGCTTCCGTGGAGACAGACTCATCATCAGTTTCGAAAAGATCTTTGAGATCACTAGTGAAAAGAAACTTGGAAAATAGATATAAAACAAATGCCACTAAGAAACAGAATAATATCTTGAACTCTAGTTCTCTATGGTATTCAAGTATGGCTGTCATTGGTTTAGGATCAGCATTGTTTTTACTATCTTAATCAGACACGTCTCATTGATTAAGTACAACACAATTATTATTTGTTGTACTTGATGTCAAAAATTTCAATCAAGGGATGGTTAACAATAGAATGCTTAAAGCATAACCAAATGGGTTTAGAATGGAAATAGATCATACTCTCAGCAGCCTAGAAATATATATAAGTATCTAAATATCCATATAAAAATTACAATAATTACATTATATACATACTAAACGGCAGATATATAAGGCTTTGAATAGTTAATTATGACAGTATCACGTGACGATTTGCATTTTTTTATAAAATCTATTCTGAAACATGAACTAAGATCAAAATTAGACGTTGGAACAATGCATGAAGATGAACAAAACTTAATAAAAGAAGACTAATAAAAAAATAAATATATTCTCAGATAGCGTTCTTAAAATTTAGAACGGAAGGATTAATAAAAGGACCAATTTATTTTGCTTTTAGAATCTGTCACCTAAAAGTTTACTAAATCTTAACGATACCAATTATTATAGTATTCTAAATAGGGGAAAGTTTTGGAGTTACACAGTTATTAAAATGACAGGAAGTACAGTCAGTTCATATGAGCTAGACGATTTGATTGAAAGAGCTACAAGTTCAAGCATTCCCAATGGTGAATTAGATTTACATGTTGCTTTAGAAATTTCTGATATTGTCAGATCAAAAAGGATATCTCATAAAGAGTCCATGAGGTGCTTGAAAAAAAGAATTATTACTACATGCTCAAATCCAAACATACAATTATCAATTTGGAAGTTAACAGATATATGCATTAAGAATGGTGGCGTTGGATTGATTAAAGAAGTTTGTTCTAGAGAGTTTATGGACACAATGGAGAGTACTGTTCTGAAATCCGAATTAGATTCTGAGGTCAAGGAAATTGTGATTAAACTTGTATATGAATTGTATGTGACATTTAAAAACGATTCACAATTAGGATATGTTTCGAAAGTATACGATAAATTAAAAGCAAGAGGCATTGAGTTTCCTGAACATCTTTATGATCCAAATACTACCGCAACTTTATTTGATTCAAAGACTCCTGCAGACTGGATTGACTCTGATGCTTGCATGATCTGTTCAAATAAATTTTCATTACTAAATAGAAGACACCATTGTAGGTCATGCGGTGGTATATTTTGTCAAGATCATTCTTCACATAATATTTCTTTGCCTGACTTGGGTATATATGATATGGTAAGAGTATGTGACAATTGTTTTGATGATTATGATATAAAGAAATCAAGTGGTAATTCAAAAACAAAAAAATCTCGTCACAAAAAGGATAAGAAAAAACATGGCTCATCTGGAGATTTTGATGAGGAGGAACAAATAAAAAGAGCCATTGAATTATCTTTAAGGGAAAGTCAGCATAGTAATCAATTCAATAGTACCACAGAACCCGTAATTCCTATTGTCGGACCCATTATAGATTCGGATAAAATTGACAACGACGGTGTGGAAAATGATCCTGATTTGAAAGCAGCAATTGAAGCTAGTTTAAAAGAGGCGGAACTTGAGAAAAATATGAGATTAAAACAAGAACAGCAAAGACAGCCAGATTACTATGATACTAGTAGTGTTCCTCAAGCATCGATACAATCTCAAATTCCGTATCCAGATTTAGATATTACTGCAGATGAAGAAAACAATATATACCATTTTGCATTTTTAGTAGAGAAGATGAAGTCAAAATCACCCAGTGAAATTTTAGATGACCAACAATTACAACACCTATATCAGAAAGTTATCCAATCAAGACCAAAACTTAACAATATATTAAATGATACAGTTCACAAATATAATACCTTAATAGAAATGAATGGTAAAATTTCAAATATCATGAACTTGTATGACGAACTTTTGGAAAAGCAATTGAATTCGATTAATATCTCACAAAGGTACTCAGCTCCTGCTGTACCATCTGATCCATATGCTTATTATTCTCTACAGCAAAATCAGAAGCCACAAGAAATGGTGCAGACTAGGGCTCAAGAAGTACAACAGCCAGTACAACGTTTATCTCAACAACCTGCCCAAACACAACAGCATCAGACATTAAATAGCCTCGGGGATATCACTACCAATAGTCCAATACCGGCTCAAACGTCAACATCCCCCTATCCTATTCAAGATACAGAATCACTATCTGATAATAACCTAGAGTTAGCGCCTAATGAACCTCCATACAATGAGAGTGAGATATCCCCTGTAGGAGCAGAAATAAAGGAGTCGCAGCCTATAGAGGAAAGGGAACCCTTTTCACCTAATGTAACCACCCAAGATCCAAACATTACACAATATAACTTCCCAACTGTCCCTGCTGTTAAAATTACTGAATTAGCCCAGGAACCAGAAGTTCAAAAAGAAGAATCTCAGGAAGAAGAATTATTATTAGAGTTATGAGTTTCTGTAAATTTTATCAACTTTTACTATAATTTGATTTTCATATTAATATCACAAATTTTGTATTTAGATAATGTGTTTATTTAAAAATAATATTAATTGGATTGAGCATCTTTATCAGTCATTCAAATTGTATTAGCTCCAATAATAATCGAAATTATATAATAACTTCGTCTGTTTGTAATCCGCAATCAATACATCTCCGTCTTTGGATTGGATGTCCATCTTGGTCCTTACCACCATCAATAGGATTACTGAATGTATGCACATGAGCTTTTCCATATTTTACTTCTTTAAGTCTACTTGTATATTCTTGTGCTCTTGTTTTTAGTCTCATTTTTTTAATCTCATCTTGATACTTCTTTTCACGTCTCTGAACTTTTCCTTCTTCACGTCTTTTCCATTCATTATCTAGACCTTCCTCCCCTCCCCACTTTTTAAAAGCAAACATCTCAATTTCACACCTTACAAATAATTGCATTCTGGCAAACGTCCCCGAATGAGGATTTGGCTTCTCCAATCTATGAAACAATTTTAAATCATTAAGTTCTGGGTCAGTTAATAAGTAGTCTTCTTTACATTCTGTTTTAGTCAATAAGGCATATTTTTCTGGAATGTCTTTTGCACATTTCTTACAAATTTGTAATTTAAAAATATCATGCAGTACCGGATCCATCTCTATGTTTATATTACATTCAACACATTTTGGCGCCTGTGATATATGCTCAGGAGGCGGTGCATTCTCATATAAATACTTCCTCTCTTGTTGTTCTCTTTTCCAGTCCTCCAGGGATTTATGTGTTTTACTACCATTCGAGTCATCTCCCCAATTATCGTAACCATCAATATTAAAACCACTAGATCTTTCTCCTGGATTGATATAACCACCGTTCATATTTTTCATTGTGGAAAAATCATACTCAATATAATCTTGAGTTCTAATCGATGGTCTAATTCTTTCTAACGGTTTCTTAGCCTGGTTAGCATTATCGTTGGCTTTGGTCTCTAACGTTGTTCCTGATAAATTTATATTCCTTAATTCGCCTCTCCTAGCATCGATAACAGATGGGACCGGGCTCACATTTAGATTAGTAACATTTGTAGAATCGTTATTTATGTTAGCAACTGAAGGAGTTATCCTTTTCTCAATCTGTTGCACCTGTGAAGTTTTCAGTATACCTCTATTTTTCAATCGTTCTAAAGCTTTCAATCTATTAGCTTCAATTTTGGCTTTTTGTTCAGGAGTCATTACTCAATCTTATAACTAAGAATCTGCCTTATTATATATTTATTTGTACTTCAGTTTATCCATATAGTAACCTGTATTTATAAGCTCATCGAGGTTCCTTAAAATGACATTTGCAAGAATTTTTCACCAAATCACGTGCCAAATATTTAGTTCTCTGCAATCTAATGCAAGCCACCAACTGACAGCAAAATACACACTCACACAGTCATACACATCCATTTACACCACGAGCAGATAACTCACAGAATAATATCACCTCTAACCAGGTAAACTGTTACCCAAATAGGGTTTAAACACCGCTTTTCATAATGAACTACTATCTTCAATCTTCAAAGCAGGAGGCTCCAACTCATCGATTCAGCGGACATTGACTTCTCTTTCAACTTCCCAAGACACCTCAACTGCTCTACTACCAAGTCGTTCAACATGCACTTGCTCGATGCATATCTCTAGTAACTTATCTCTTTTAATTCGTATCTCATCTCTTGTCTCTCATCTCTCATCTGGACTACTATCTAACGCGACAATAACTATTAAACACGTCGAAATGTCGCGTTTGTTTTTAACAGTTCACGAACTTGATGTTAGTTCTAACTACTGGAAACAGTAAGATTGTAAATAAATAATGGTAACTTCCTGTTGATAAATGCCATCAAAACAAGATTGATGCAGTTCATTTGGACTGAAATTCATGATATGGAGCAATCAATGGATTATTGTTCGAGGTAAACTTAGGTTCTGTGGAGTGTAGTTCTTGGTGTGAAAATTATGGTACTTCGTATTTGTGGTCATTGTTTATTTAGCTTTTACACTTGGATACTTTTCAATGATCTAGGAGTATATGTATACATATACATACATATATATATATATATATATGTGTGTGTATACCTATTTATTATGCTATGAATTTGCAGTAAGTTTTGAAAATGGTGGGATAATTGATTATTAGTTCAGTGTAAGAGAATTGGTATAAGCAACTCTTCATTTCAATTGAAACAATTATTTTCTATTATGGAAACTCATAGATTACCATTAAGAGATTTGTCAAATATAAAATTTTTTAAA
The DNA here is from genome assembly GCA_003705975.2 of Tetrapisispora iriomotensis. Classification (NCBI taxonomy): domain Eukaryota; kingdom Fungi; phylum Ascomycota; class Saccharomycetes; order Saccharomycetales; family Saccharomycetaceae; genus Tetrapisispora; species Tetrapisispora iriomotensis. Next base: position 247,233 of record PPKC02000007.1, read on the forward strand.
CAGTCTTTATTACTAGATAAAGAGAAAAATGAGGTCCCTGTCGAAATGGAAAGCTTACCTTCAATAAAATCATTGATTAATGATAATATTCACACTACAGATGCATTTATTCCGTCATTTCCGGTTCAGAGTCAAAACTCATCTACGAATCCGTTTATTATAAACAATTCAAGCAAGACAGATAAAAAAGAATTAGATATCTGTCATAAACTTAAGATAAGACTACAATTTGCCTTTTACAAGTATCAAACTAATCAGATCGAAAGAAAATTTAAGGAAATCAAAAAAACGTTCAATTCACATTTAGTTAGTGAACGAAAACATGCAAGGGCTCATTTACAACTTTCATTACACACTCCAATTAAAAAGGAACCAAAAAATAGAATATCAAAGCATAAAAGTGGAAGGAAGTTAAAAATGTCCAATGGTAATTATTTCAAAACTCCTTCCAGAAACATTCATTCTTTACCAACTACCTATATAGAGAACATATCGTCACAAGATAACAATTTAGAAAATATTTATAATGACAACAAAAATAAGAACAATAATGGTGCAAACGAATCTTATATGAATTCAACTATCTCAAATCCACATTCAGATGACATTACTTACCAAAAAAATACTACTAATGATACAACAATTTTTACAACTCCTTCGTCAAAAAATAAAATATCAAACAACAGCATGCCCTCATCAACTACTAAGAAACAACAAACCCCCATGAGTGTTAAAGCAGCAAAATCATTAATCTCATTATTTACAAGCAACAGAAGCTAACCAAAATATATCATCATTTATGACCACATACAATTATCAATGTTCACTTAGATATACTCAATTTAACCTCACATTATTTACTTGAATAGAGGATGATCAATACATGTTACAGTAAAAGCAATATAATTTATATACAATTATTACATTACCTTCTTAATATATATATAAAGTGTCTACTAGATGTGACCTTTAACAACTTATAAACATTAAACCTTTACGTCGCTAGCATGTCTTGACATAAATTTATATAGTGAATATCTAAAAATATTTCAAACAAGTCCTATTGTGCATAACATGAACTAATGCACTTTGAGAAACTCATTTAGAAGAGTTGGTGGATTGATGGTAACCTTATTAACAAGCATTTACTTATTTGTGAGGCATCAGCTAACCATTCAGCATTTGGAGGTATAATATACGACATATAAAACATTAATCGATTAACACTTTAATAATCAATATCAAAAGATGAATTTACGAAATGAGTCCCTAAATGAAATAAGGAACATTTTGGAGCCAAATAATATAAATAAGTCAAATGTTGTAACGAAAGTAAAGATGGAAAATGATACCAATTTGTCAAGCATCCCTAGTGTGAATGCATTGAACTCCTCTGGTTCGATGCTTAGTACTACCAACACAGAGTTTATACCGCATTTGTTTTATTGTTTACACCAGATTAGAAAAGAGAAAAGTAGTTCTGCCAATCAATTTGAGCTTCAAGTTGGTTTTATTAAGCATAGATTAAGAAATTGCAAGCAATTTATCGAAAACGATGAGAGCTTCAAACAGCTAATGAGCAGGTCAATCGATGAATGGAATGAATATATTAAACAACGTGAATGTGAAATGCAAAGAAAGAAAGAAGTCATAGAAACTTTAGGAGATAAAATAGATCTTATATTAGGTAAAGAATAAACTGTATAAATGTGTCTATATAGAATAGCATGTTGTGGTTCTTTGCTGTAACCATTATAAAAGAAAATAATAATATTAAATGCAATGTTTGTATCTTACTGTGCAAATACACACATATATATATATATTTAAATATATTATAAATCAATTTATGATATATAATTATATAACCAACGAGGTCCGGCCTCTTGGTATATCAGAAGTTTGTTTCAATAATAAAAATCTTTAGAATATGCAAATGATAATGACCTTCGTTTCAAAGACGCATCATTATTTTCTTTACTAAAATATGAATCACCATTAATAATTGTCAACGGGATATAAGAACTATATCTCTTATTGTTCTCCTTATTTTTAGTATCCTGGATTTCTGAATGGTATTCATTTTGAATTGATCTGGAAGGAAAATGGTTCAGTGCCTTTTTGAAAGCAATATCAATTATGGTATTATAATTAGTATCTTTCAAGCTGTGTTCAATTAGAGTATGGCGTTTATTAATGGATAAATTATTGTAAGTTTCGTGAATCGTGGTTTCAGAGGATGCCAAGTCATTGTCTGAGCCTTCGCTAGAGTACTCCAGGAGGTAAGCTAGTTGTTCATCGTCATCATCTTCCTCACCATTTGAAAAATCTGTTTCAGCTTTTGAAATAATGCTGTTATTAACTTCAGATGACTTAGATGTTTTCTGGACATGTTCATGTTCTACATCATTGTGATCAATTGATATTAGATCATCATTCTCTATTTTCAAGTTACATATTTGGGACATTTCTCTTTCAAATTCCTCTGAAATTTTAATTAATTCTTCATTAATTGGGTTTTCTTTATTTGATGAAAGGAATTCCAATTTCCAGAATCGTTGTGGGTTGTAGAAAAATATTGAATAAGTCCCAACAGAACCTGAAGATTTTGTTATTCTCAATTTTGGAAGAATTGGATGGATAATATTTCCTTGCCTGCCTAGTGATAGATAATTCATAGTTTCAGGTGGGTGTTCAAAATTACTCGATGGGGTCCTCATCTGATATATCTCTAGTGGACCATGGGAGACTAAGGATAGTGGTTTTAAAGAAACAGAGATATTACTATTCAATGAATGTAAACTTGTTTCATCTGAATTATATGGATTTTTCCGATCTTTTACTTGTCTGTGAAGTCCAGTTTGCTTTTGTACCGGAGGACTATAGCTCATTACTCTTACATTATTATAATAAAATAAAGTGATTCTTTGAGTTGAAAGTCTTTTGCTATTAGAACCATTATTACTAATACAATCCTCATTATGTAATGTTTTATTTTTGGAATTATGTTCTTTCAATTTAGAGCTATTATTTTTATAGACATTGCTTGCATTATTCTCATAGTTTTTGTTATTTGCTTTTGATGATTTCAGCTTCAATGTATCTTTTAAAATGCTTAATGCTGAAGGAGATTTCTTTTTCCTATGTTGTTGAACTTGTGAATCAGTAGATTTGACTGTAGTACCTGAACTCTGAGTACTTTTCATATCACTATGTTTATTACTTGAAGACATATTCAGAGGAAAACTAGATTTTGCCATTGTTTGCTCCAACAACTCACACAAGAATTTATTCTATTAACACCCCTTTTTATGTTCCTTAATCTATAGATCGTTTTTATTATATGATTGACTTGAAATAGGTTATTAATTAACGTAGTCCAGTAACAGTTATATTGTATCTTTTGTTTATGTTCTTTATTATAGTATGTTTTTCATTTGTACTCTTTTTGGTGTCCGCCCAAATGCCCCATAATATAACAGTAAAGACAGAATAAACCGTAATGAGGTTTAAGATAATATATAAACCCAGATAATAAAGAATCATAGTTTAAGATATCTGTCAGTAATATATAAACTATTGAAGAGTAAACAGAATTAGTCGATTTAATTATTTTTATTAGTAAATTAAACATACATTAAGTACAATACCTCTATCGCAGACATTTTGACGTAACATGCCTTGGTGATATGGTACAATGAAGAAAAAGTATACACTATAATATATAATGGGATATATGTAAGGAGTTGGGAGAAGTAAATCAAAGTCCTTTATATTGAAAGTTAAACTCTCTTTCTACCAACCAAGTGGTCAGCAATTTCTCTAGCAGCTTGCCAGTGGATGATCTTTGGCATTCTCTTATCAATGTCAGCTTCAAAATCATATGCATGTCTAATTGGAGTGAAAACAACGTGAGTACCTCTAATACCGATAACAGAGGCAGTAGCAGAAACTTCCTTATCTTCATAAACGAAATCATCATCAGCTGCACGAGCAGTTCTGATAATTTCTTGTTGTTCTTCAATGAAGGAAACAGCTCTAACAGCAAGTCTGGTAGCTCTAGTTCTGTCAATTGGGGATGGTAGACCACCTTGTTGAACGTGACCTGGAATAGCAGATTTAGCATCAAATCTTCCTTCAGCTTCAGCAGTAATGATATCAGCAATTTGCTTAGCGCTCATAGCCTTTGATGAGTTGCTGCTCTTTAGGATAATCTTACCAAATCTACCTCTACCTTGAGCTTTCTTGAAAGACATATCTAATGTTTTAATATCTTGAGATAATTGGGCTAGAGATAAACCTTCTTCTGGAACGTAAGAAGCTTGAGCACCAACAGCCAATGCAGCACAAGTAGCTAAATAGCCTGAGTTACCACCTTGGACATCAATGACGAAAGCTCTACCCCTGGTGGAAGCAGCGGATTGCTTAACAACATCACAGTATTCCATTAAAGCATTTAAGGCAGTATCAGCACCTAGAGAATATTCAGTAGCTGGAACATTATTGGATAGAGTAGCTGGAATTAAAACCATTGGGATTCTGAAAGCGGCATAACTGTCTCTAGCAACTTCTAATTGGTGTAAAGAAATAAAAGCTTCAAAACCACCAACAATCATCAAACCATCAAATTGGTATTTTTGGAAGTAATAGGCAACCATACCAATATCGGCTTCTTCTGGAGTTTCTCTGTTGGTACCGATCTCGGAACCACCACGAGATTGCCAACCAATGATGTCTTTCCAAGATAAAGAACGAACACTTTCGTGTCTAGCTAAACCACTGAAACCATTATAGATGGCATATGGCTTGTGACCTTGAGCCATACAGTAGGTGGCCATGGAGTAGACGGCAGAATTGATACCACCAGCTGGAGCACCAACACTAATGATACCAATTTTTAATCTTTTATCAACTGGTAGTTTTGGTTCAGCATGGTCAGCAACATTAATGGTCATATAATTGTTGAAATGTTCTAAGAATTCGGTATCTCTTAAAGACATAGCCTTCTTGAAATCTTTAGCTTGGATAGCATCTGCAACAGATTTGGTTAAGGCAACAGAATCAACTAATGGCTTACGGGTAATTTGGTTTTCATTGATAGCAATTAATGATGATGGAGTTTCTGGAGTAGATTCTAGAACGGCATTAACAGCTTCAACACCTTGTAAAGTTGCTAACATTCTGTCGTATGCAACAGCAGTACCACCTCTTTGGACATGACCTAAAGTAGTAACTCTAGTATCCAAACCTAATTCACATAAAACACCATGAACATCATTTGGAGTAATTGGTTTTAAGTCACAGTCGATAGCACCTTCAGCAACAATGACAATGGATGTTCTCTTACCATTGGCTCTGTGTTTGGAAACAATGTTACACATGTCCTTTTGCCATTCACCAGAAACAGCTGGTCTTTCTGGAATAAAAACGTAATCAGCAGATGTTGCAATACCTGCTAATAAGGCTAACCAACCACAGTTTCTACCCATAACTTCAACAACGAAAGCTCTGGAATGAGAATTAGCAGTAGCTTCAACATAATCGATAGCAGTACAGATTCTGTCTAAAGCGGAGTAGGCACCAATGGTAGCATCAGTGGTAGACATATCGTTATCGATGGAACCAACAGTACCACAGATATTTAAGTGTTGGTATGCAGTGAATTGCTCTTGAGAAATTCTGTTGTTCTTCAATAATTCTTCAATCAAAGATGGCCATTCAGATCTAAATAAATCAGCACCTGTTAAGGAACCATCACCACCACAGACAATAAGGGCATCAACACCGGCTTCAATTAAATGTTGAGCACCTAATAATCTACCTTCACGTTGTCTGAATTCCAAACATCTAGCTGTACCAATATTAGTACCACCTTCAGCAGACCAACCTCTGACATCTTCCCAGTTAACTTCCTTGATGTACTCTGGACCACCCTTAACTAAACCTTCATAACCTTCCATAACAACAAAAGCACGACAGCCTTTGAAGATAGCGGAACGAACGATTGCTCTAACACAGGAGTTCATACCTTGAGCATCACCACCTGAAGTCATGACTGCAATGGCCTTTTCAGCCTTATTAGGGTTAATCTTTGTTGGTAAAGATGGGTAAGCACCAGTGGTGTGTAATTGAGTAGATAAATCGGTGAAAGAAGTTATTTTGGAAGATAAACCTCTGTCTTGTTTTGTTTCTTCAACAGGTTCAGTTGGCTTGGTACTAATAGCATTTTTAGTGGCAGTAACACCAACAACGTTTCCTAATGGATCAACAGTGTATAATAACAATGGGTTTAGTTCACTTGGGTAGCTTTGCATTGGTGCAGCACGAGAATATAAAACTTTTCTAACATGGCAGATATCACTGGTCTTAAAGACTAAAGAGGAAGAGGCAACGGTTCTCCAATCCAAAGAATCCTTGGAACTAGTCAGATATTCGACTTTCTCACCATGTTCTTTAACTTTAGAGCTATCTTCTTGTAAAACAAGTTTAACAGTAATTGAACCGTTGGATAGAATGAATGAGTTATCAGCACTTTGACGGGAAGATAATCCTAAAACATTTTCATAGAACTTAATGGTTTCATTTAATAACTCTTTTGAATAAGCAGTAATGGTACTATAAGAAGTACCATTAACCAAAGGTATTGTAGCAGTCATTATGATAATAAAAAAAAAGTATTACTCTTTACTGCAGTATAGATTACCTTCTTTGTCTTTAATTTATTGGTTTTCTTGGTCTTGAAATTAAAACAAAAGAGTCTCTTAAATATATATATATATATATATATATGAAAGAATATACAAATAACTTGTTTATTAAATCAAAAACAAGTCCAATAATAAAATAAAATTGTTCAAGAAAGTAATACATTATTCAAAAGAAAAAAATTATTCACATAACATAAATTTATTATATACTATTTTCTTCAAATAATGAAAAATTGAAAAAAAAAATAATATATAATAAATTATAACAATAATAACTTATCCATAGAGAAATGAACTTAAAAGATATATCCTTAAAACACACTTATTAAGAGATTTAAAGACAAAATGAGAAGAAGAATTCGGAATTGGAAAAGCTTCAGCACAACAATACCTGTTTTTCTGAGTAATGTATGCTCGGTGGGAACAAATTCCTCATCAAGATCAATCAAGAAGTATAAACAAGAGCTAACTATTGCATATCACAATCAAGGATATTCAATTACAGCTCTAAGACAAGATGTGAATTGAGTGGGTATAAAGCCTTGATATGCAACAAGATGCTCTGGTAAAGCACAATATCATCTTGTCTTGTGGTCAAGAGAGTCCCTTTCGATGAGGTATATTCAATTGAGTTGAGTTATTAAGTATTTCAAATACCTATAATTCATGATAGCAAAATTCAAGACTATAGTTGAGTATCGAATTGAAAAGATCCTAATACGCCTGCTGTAGATTATTGTTTGCCTGTTAATGTTGGTAATATGAAGATACATGTACATCTATCACTTAAACCAAATTAGTGGAAGATCGAGAAATACAGGAAGTTAGATCCAGAATGAGAATTGAAAAATATTGTTCAAGAGCTGCTTCATGACAAAGAGAAGTTTAGCTATGATGCTATGAAGAGGATAAATTGTTGATACTAGTTGTTGTCCATGAATGAAGGATAACAAAGGAAAGTGAAACTGGAGAAAGGTATAATATTGATGTTTGTTCTTGCTTGAGTTATTTATTTTTCTATGGGGACTTCAGTCTTTATATTCCCTCAATGGAATTCAGTAGGAAATTTTGGGAGGGTAACATCGTTAAATATCGGTTGTTATATATCGATAATTGAAGTGAGGATCGGTTGTAAGAAAAATTGAAAGTGTCACAAATAGTGTTTGGTCACATAGGAAACTATATGGATTATGAATATATATATATATATAAATATCTTCATATATTTATAAGATGTTTTCAAGGGGTTAAAAACCGATTACTTTCATCAGTCCGAATCCAATAGTGATTATAACGAAGTAGCATAAAAATCCTGATGGAATACCTCTTGTAATGAAGTTGCTGACGGTTAAGTATCTGTCACCCAGCTCGTCAGTTAGAGAAATGGCAGTTACATTTGGAATACCAGATGTAGGCAACCCCATTGCACAAGAACATAACATTGTAGCAACCATAACTAATAATCTTGAATGGTCTGTCTTCAAGCCGGAACCTATCTCGCTCATCAGTGGCAAAACGATCATAGCGGCGACAACGTGAGATACGAAGGTTGCGATTGTCAAAATTAAAAGTCCGAATATAATGACTATAGTGAAGATTGAATCGTTTTCAACTCGTATCTTAATAATGTTTGCTACGTGTGACAGTAAACCTGACAATGATACGGCCTTGCCTAATGTTGTACCACCCATAGCCAAGATTATGATCGTCCACATAAAATTATTAAAGTCTTCCGAGGTTAATAACCCTGTGCCGAAAAAGATCACTAGAGGTATAATGGAAATGATGCCCATCTCACCTAAAATGTTAGAAATTTGATTAGAGAAACACCATAGCAAAATGGTAATTATCGAGATGATACAAACTGACCATTGTTGAACAGTAAACTTTTCTCTGATGGGGTGTAGCTGTAGAATCTTTAAATTAGGATCTAGAGGAAATGTAATAATTAACAAGATCCATATCATTATATTACATAGTATGCAAACTGGAATGGAAATTGCAAACCATTCCATCCACGATGGTTGTGGTTGCATTAATGAGATTGCAAAAATGTTTTGAGGTGATGAAATTGGAGAAGCCATACCTCCAACGTTAGATGCCAATGCAATACCAAGAATTAATGACTTACCGTATGATGATTGCTTCGGTAACGTTCTCAATATAGGTTGTATGATGGAAAAGCAAATAACTGGTGCAGCAACGTTTGATACCCACATTGAAATAAATAACGCCAAAAACATCATTGTTATCAAAATAGTTTTAGGGTTTGTTCCAACCGATGATAGTATCTTGGTTGATATGACTTGTGCAATGTTGTATTTAGATAATGCTGCGGCCAAAGTAAAACCACCCAATAATAACATGATCACACTTGACCACATAGTAGATAGAATATATTGGGACGACTCAACTGGGGATAACACTTTTTGGGAATCATTTGGGTCAGCTAAAACTGGCAGAATAACAATTAACAATGGAATCAACAAGGATGTAACAAATAATGGAATAGTTTCTGTTGCCCAAAGTAAAGAAGCATATAGCAATATTGCAAAACAGTTCTTTTGTAAGATATCTTCGTTAAATGGGGAGAACTTCAATAATAATAAAAATATTAATGAAATAATAATAAAATGAACCAGATTTTTTAGTTTGATTATACCTGCAATACTACTTGAACTAGTATTCATCTCACCATTATTCTCTTTTTCAAAATCTTTCTTTAAATTATTCCGAATGTTAAAAGAAGTGTACAAGTTGTCAAAATAGGATGAGTTAGTATTATTATTTACATTATTTGCTTTTCTCTCTAAATTAATCATGTCTTTCCAAACAGTATTTCTTTCCCAGATAATATGGTCTCTCAAATGTGAAGATAGTTGTCTCTTGGCATTTATGAATAATTCCGATTTTTGAATTTCTTCACTAGCTTCTTCATCCATGAAATCAGTAGTGTTTGAATAATCTGTATCAATATTATCAGATTGAGGGAGATTGAACATTAATAATGAAGTTGATTGTGGAATAGAGTTTGAAAATTTTGCAAATATAATAATAATCCTATTAATTAGAATTTTAATTTTGTTTATTGTGACATCATTAAAACAATGAGATTTTTTAGTAATCAGATTCAAATATGTCAACTTAATGTTTGTCTCTAATGATTTATCAAACTTCTTACAAATTTTGGTAAAACCAGTTAGATTCAAATTAATAAAATCTAATAATTCATTGAATTGTGTAAATATTGAAATTAATCTTTTCTTGATAGTAATTTTTTGTTCGATATAAATATTATTATCCATTACCATGTTGTTTATGGAGTTTGTTATAGAGGTTTTTCTATGTCTTCCCTGACTAATAGTTCTGTTGTTGTATTCTTGTGGAGTGGAAAAGGAATTTTTCAAAGGTGGGAAACTCTTGACACTATCATCAGCATCCAAAAAATTGTTGGTATTTCCATTAATACTGCCAGTTTGAGAATTCTTTCTTCCTTTATCAATGCCCGTGCTTGAATAGTTTCTGTCACCTTGTAAGGATAAATTTCTATGAATCAATAAACTGCGTGATTCATCATCATTAGGATTCTCATTCTCATAATCATTGCTCAGTGGCAAGTTCCTGTGGGCATCATTCAATCCTGAATGAATTAATACATCGGTTAGATAATACTGATCAAACTCATTAATCTCATGAAATAAATCATTAAAATTTTCAATCAATACTTTTTCTTGATTAATGTAAAATGTGTCTATCTTATTCAACTGCAAGTTCAATTCCTTAATAAATTTATTGATATAAATATCGTCTCTGCTACTCTGATCACTTATACTCAAATTACTCTCAATATCATTAATATTAGATGAATCATAAAGTTTTTCTTTCTGCAGAGCATAAATAGTTTTCTTCAATTGTGAATAAGCAATATATTTAGAAGACCAATCTGGAACAGCATTGAATTGTAAAGAATGGGAAAACTTCATTTTCTACCTTTAACAATAATTTACTACCTTCGTCACCCAGTAACCTTATTGTTTCCCTTCAATAACCCTCTTCTAGAGAAACCAATAATCTCTTATATATAATGTTGTATATACCTTTTGATAAATCAAAAACATAGAGTTATCGAATCATGTCCCTATGTCACTAGCTATAGGTTGCTTTTTATTTTGACTATGTGCAATATTTCAGTTCCTTACTATTTCCTTACCTACACTCTTGAACTAAGTCTGAAAAATCCAAAAATTATCACATGACCAAAAATAGTTTATTCGTCACCTGACAAGAAAATAAATAATCGTTCACGTGATATCTTTTTCAGTTTTTTTGTTAAGAATCCGATTTCTATCATTCGCACTACACTAACTACCTAACATCATCCTTTGAAACCATGAAGTCTATATTCTATTCAACAAACAGTACCAAGTAATTCATACCCAACACTTTAAACCCAAGCTCCATACTAAGGTGTCATGTCATGCACCAACAAAAGAAAGGCTTTTTTAAAAATATACGAGATACCCACATCAGGATTAGCACAAATATTGCCAACAAATTGAGGTTTCTTTCTAAGCTCATATATTGCTCAACTAAAAGAAAGTCTTAAGTTTTGTAGTCTTACGATATGAAATTCCGATTCCTTAGGTATGTAATCCTCTTGAACTCTCTTGGTAGAAAGCTCGTAACAACGTCATTTTAATATATATTCCATAATGGACAAGCTCTTATTGAGGGCAACCACTTTGGCTTTCATTCCTTAATCAGCCCCACAAAATTTCCAGTTAGAATGCTGCATTTTATTTACTATGGTGAACTGTATTAAAAGAATCAGCTACTTAGGGTATTGATGGTTGCTTGTTTCGATTTAAGGATCCATGTTTGTTGTGAGCTGTTAGCTGGCTAACCCAATCTCGTATGTAGATGGAATTGGTAACTTATCTCGAAGCCCAAACTTTCCTTTTAAAGATAAGAATTAATGAGAGTGGGTGGTACCAAGATTTGGAAAATCGTGTTAGTACGTTTTAGATAAGTGATGGGAAGGATATTTGTAAGAATTTAGAGACTGTAAATGTATTAAATGTAGACCAGTTAGGTTAGAAAAAACTGTTGGGTCATTGATAAGTCGGGACAAGTATTGTCTTATATATATAGATTTTCCGAATAGTATATAAAGGTAAAGTATTGATAGTTCTTGGAAGGTTAGTTAAGTCATCTTGTTGAGATAGTATTCTTTAACAGGATTGATATATGGAAGGAATATATCTAAATATATGTTTATTTTATACAGACGAAATAATTTTATTTAAACACATTCTACCTAATGAGCGTAAATAGACCACTTTCTGCACAGTTATTGATTTATAATGGGGAGCGAAAGCCAGCTGCCTCGAGTGATGAAGGACAGAATAGTTATATATTCAATGGAAACGAAGACTATGATAGCAGGAATATCATCAGTAAAGTTCCATCTGGTTCAAGTTTCGAAGATGTTTTTGCAGATAATGTCACACAGACTAATGGTGCTCTGCCCAAGGGAGAATATTCGAATTCTGCCCCTCTCACAAGCCATGGAACTTCTATGAGATTGAATCATATACATAATCGACGTTCAATTTGTGGGTTGTTCCAATGTGAGCATAAATCGCATTGCTTCGGTAACCGTAGGGAAAATGGGTTGTCTTCTGTTAGTGACTCTAGAGCGGCAAATGCGAGTAATAGAAGAAGAAGTGACTCTCATTTGACTATACGCAATGATAATAATAATTCTTTTCTAAATAGATTTTTATTGTCAGACTTGATTAGAAATCATTCAGGTGCTGGCACGACACAAAGAGAAGATGACCAGAGTCACCATCATAACATGATCTCTTCAGAGACTCCAAAGTCGTCAGGTAGGGATAGCACTTTCATGACAGGCTCATCCGAAAGTGAAGATGATGAAGATGATGATGTGACAATTAGCTTTTTGAATGAAACACCATGTACAAGACATCATCACAGAAGAAATTCCACAGCTTTAAAATTTGAAAAGCCACATTATGTGTGATAACACCTAACCATTTATAAACGATATAACAGACCCTAAACTAAATTATTCTTATAATTTAGAGCATGATTAATTTCTTTTCTTCAACAAAAGAAGAACCTTTCTTAACACAACGAAAAACTCTGACATGTTTAAGAGTTCATAATTTTATGTACATTTTTGTTTCAATAGCTATAATGTCGATAGTGAATACGATACCCTAATTATTTTGAGTATTTGGTAAAAATTATATCTTTAATACTTAGAAAGCTAAGCTTCTTTTATAATGTACAAAAATATATATATTGTTTATTAGAATTTTTACACTTTCCCTATTTTAAACTTTTTAAGAGCTTTTCTTTATCTTCAATGGATAACATTTTTAAAACTTCAGATAAACCAGTAATAGTACTGTCGTGGTCATTTCTAAAGTTTTTGGCTATTTCTTGGGCAATAGATTCTACCTTTAATTGCTTGAAGTTTTCATCAATTGATGAATATTTTTCTTCAATAAAATCAGAGACAGCTTGATCATTTTCGTGATCAACAGACGCTGGATACCAGGATCTAATTCTAGCAATTTTCTCTAATCTTGAAATAGATGAAGAATCTTTAACCTCCTTATCCAATCTTCTGATCAAATACTCTTCATTTAATCTTCTTCTAATTCTCCAGAAGAAGAAACGACGAGCCTGAGTCCATTCCAATTCCTTTCTAATGACACCTTTAGCTAACATACGGCCAGTTCTATCATGCAAATCAGCGAATTGAACAGTGACTTGATGGTATATAGGTAATAACTGTCTTTCACGAATAGCTAATTGTTTAGAAATATCTTGATGTTCTTCATCACTTAAAGAAGTGTCTGATAATTTAGTTCTTAATTCTCTGTATTTAGAATCCAATCTGTTCATAGTTGAAAGTAACTTTTCTCTACGGTATTTAATACTGACCATACCCTCTGGCTCCAAAACACCAGCTCTAGCTTCAACATCAGCATACATTTCCATTTGATCTGCATTGATGGTAGGATCGACCACAACCCAAGAACCACCTCTTAATTCACCAGTTGGTGGAATGTAAATCATAACAGGTTGTTTATAATCAACTAAAGCGTCAACAATAAAAGAACCATATTTCAAAACCTCATTATACATATCACGTTGACCACCAGAGAAACCTCTCCAATTAGCCAATATCATCAATGGCAACTGTTCACCATAGTTAAAATCTTTGATAGCTTGAGCAGTCTTAAAAGCAGAATTTGGATACCAAACTTGACCAGCTTCTTGAACAATACTTTCGGTAGATTCAGGATTAGCAGGATCAGCTGGGATGATATTTTCGATTGATCTAGTTTCTACGGCAATAACACCTAATGGGATACCACCTAATCTAGCTCTACCAACTACGACACCCTTGGCCCAACCTGATAAAGTTTCAAAGAAAGAATCCTTATCAAATAAACCATATTCAAATCCATCATCGGTTTGACGACCTTCAATCATCCATCTGACATCATATAGTTCTTTTGCCATAGGTTTATAATCAATATCTCTATCCCAAGAATCACCAGTTTCATAAATTGGGACTGGCATATTACGTTTAGCTGGAACGTATGAGATCCAATGTAGAATCTTTTCGACGGCAGCTAAATCATCAGATGCAGTTAAATGAGAAACACCGTTATTGTACATGATTTGTGGCCCACCAAGTTGTAAGTTAGAGGCGTAGACTTCCCTACCTAATAACTTATTAAGAGCAGGGGCACCTGTTAGAATAATTGGTTGACCTTCGATTTGGACAGTTCTTTGTCCTAATCTAACCAAGTAAGCACCAATACCAACAGATCTACAAGTAACCAGTGTAATTGTAAAAATATCATGATATGCTCTTGAAGTTGCACCGGCTATTAAACCTGAGCCTCTTAAACATTCAACACCTAAACCATCCTCGTTACCAATTATCGATTTTATAACATTTCTTTCTTCACCATTTTCAACGATACGTTCAGTTAAAACTGTATTTTCTTTGTCATACTTTTTTAGAGTCTTTATATCTTCATTTGTTAAGTATAAATACTGGAAGCCCTTAGTTGGGTCCTCAGCATTATTCCAAGATACTTTAAATAATGGAATTAACTCTTCTGCAACCCCAATTCTAGCACCAGAATTGGCAGATAGGTAAATTCTAGGAATACCGCGCTTTCTAGCATATTGAGTTACTTTGTTAAAAAATTCGTCTTCTTGAGGGCCAAAGGAACCAATTTTGAAGGTAATATCGTTGGCTACTACAACGAATTGACGACCACGAGGATATTCTGGGGTTTTCACAGTTACAAGGAAAGCAACCATACCGATTGAATTTGCGCCCGGTTCTCTTTCAACTTCAGTTAATTCACCATTCTCATCTTCAATTAATTCATTGGAGGTGAAAAAGGAATCAGAGAGCTTATTTTTAGGATCCTTCTTATGCCACTGAATTGTTGCAGCTTGGCGGAATAGTTCTGGGAAATCGTAAACATAGGTAGTACCCATTAAATGGGCCTTATATCTCTTTGGTTGTAACCATTCCTTTACTGGATATGGTGTTGCTATTGGTCTCAAATGCATAGATCCAGGTTTGCCTAATGACTTGAAAACCCATTCACCTCTAGAATTTTTAACTTCTGTATATAATTCTGCTCTAACAACATAACCAGAAACATTGCTTATAATAGCACGCAATGGGACAGGTGTACCACTTACTGGTTCCTTAATAATGATACGTATTTCGGCTGACGTAACACGAAGTCTTAGATAACGTTTACCAAACCTTTCTAAAAATCCTCCAAAAGCTGCTTCTACATCTTCAGGAGAAATATCGAAAACAGCAGAAAAATTAATAAACATATGATTCAAATCTGAATTAGATGTATCAATGACTTCTAGGTTATCCAAAATATCACTTATTAATCTATGAGCTTCAGAAGTTAAATACTCTTGAATGGAAATATCATCGCGGATACTACCTGTACGAATTACACCTCTAGTAAAAAATCTTTTATCTAATTGAGATGTCTTACTGACAGCTTCGTATACATGAATGTTTCTGTTTTCCGTGAAAATTGGTTTGATATTGAAATTAGACATTCTTCCTAATTCCAATTGGAATGCAAGAGCTGGTTCAATGTGACGGATAGTTTCATCTTCTTTATACGTTGGTCCTTTAAAAGTGAAATACTTTGGATAGGATCCATCCTCAAAGCCAAACATAAAAGTGATACGACGAATAGAGGAATCTACTAATTGTGTTTTGTTGATGTTCAAAATTTCTCTTAATCTAACCAGAACAGCTTCATCATCTTGGAAACCTTCAGTTGAATGAACATAAATATTGGCAACGTTACTTAAAGTAAAGGATACACTTGACCTATCTGGGCCCGGTCCATTAGTAGCAGAGTACACAGGGATAATTTCTAGAGCTTGTGATAAAGCATTGTCGACATCATCCAGATGCTCAGAGGCAACTAATAAACCAGTTCTTAATGGTGAAGTGTCACTATCAACAACGAATGATAAATCAGAAACTGACATTGCTCTGTTCATTCCCATCTTACTACTGATTTGAGGAGCAGCAGAAAAAGCAGCAGATGGAAGTTGGAACTTCCATTCACATACTGCATGCGAATACCCATCGTGAATTTTAACATCACCAACAGTATAAGCTCTATAAGCACGTTGAACGTAAACATAAGCGGCGGCAGCAGCAACAGAAGGGTCTGAATTGCATAAAAATGGTGTTAGAACATCAAATACAACATAATTAGAATCAATCAAATCTTTTAAGATATTTTGATCTGGTTCTGTTCTTCTCTTTGAAGATGTCTGACCGTAAGCTGTTTTTACTACAGAAGATTTCAGGATATGTTCAATTTGATCAACACGTTCCTGGACTGAAGGTAAGGCACCTTGAATCAAAATTTCCCTGGCTTGTAAAGCAACCTTTGCAGTTGATTTTGATTCTAGTTCGACAATGTGTTGAAGAGGTTCGATAAATGAAGATGCTATTTCTGAAGACATTTTGCATAATGGCTGATAGTGTTTCAAAATGGTCAAAATCAAATTATTTTTGGCAGAGATTTTTGCATGAGATAAAACTATCAAAGCAACTTTATCCAAATTATCAGAATTTTCATCACGTAACTTTAGAATAACATTTTCTTCCCTGGTGTTTGAACCAGCAAATAAATTTTCGACGTTATAATATTCTTCTAAAAAGTGAATAAAAACGTCGTGCTCGTGTGCTTCTAACCCATTTTCGTAACGCTTAGTGATGTCAAATAATGGAGCAACGGTTATGGATAATAGTGGATCTGCATCCTTCTCTTTTGTGGCAGTTTCTAAAATTTTAGCTAATTGTCTGGCAGGGAAGACAGCCTTACGGTTCAAGGATCTTTCTATTAATTGTTCTAATTGTTCATCAATACTTGGAGGTAATCTGGAGTGTAGAGCTGAAATGTGTAACTTCCATTCAGTATAAGGTAACTCTGGGTTTCTTAAGACTTCGATCAGTTGCTGTAAAGAAGAATTCATTGTAACTTGGTTATCATAACCCTTCAAAATATTTTCTAAAGTAGTTACCAAAGCGTTGAATTTATGAGCTGCTTTAGTACCTTCAATATCTGGGGATCCAAATTCTGGAAGCATACCTTCGAATGGCAAAGCATGCTTTACCTTGGAAGGATCATCCAAAGTCATGATTGCAATAATATCACCTGCAACAATAGTGGAACCTGGTTGTTTCAATAGTTGAACAACACCATTTTCTTGAGCAATTAAAGGCATTTGCATCTTCATTACTTCAACTTCAGCATATGGTTGCCCTGCTGAAATGTGGTCACCATTTTCGACTAAAAATTTAACTAATTTACCAGGAGATGGTGTACGTAATTGGGTTGGATCATTTTCCACTTCTAATAAAGTTGATTTTGAATCAACAGATAATCTTGTAGCACCAACTTCTTCTTTCCAGTAAATTGTATGTGATTTACCACCGATTGCTATTAAAAGACCACCATCAGACAACTTTCTGGCACGGACTTCACATTTCGAACCATTGATGAATAAAGTATATCTATCTTCAGCTGATTTAGCAACAGTAAACTTATATCTCTTTCCTTCATGAATGAATTCGACAGGAAACATAGTTTGCAAAATCGATTTTGATGGTACTTGACCTCTCTTTAGTGAGTCAACATAATCCTTACGGCATGTTTCAGATGCAATAAAAGCCTTGGTAGCAGCACCACAGATAACAGCTAACGTTGGATCTGGTTTTTCAGCAGTCATTTTCTGAATGATTAAGTCATCCAACCAACCTGTCGTGATAGTATTGTCCTCAAAGTCTTCGGTTTCTAATAATTTAATTAGATATTCAACTGTTGTTCTGAAGTCACCTCTGATAGATAATTCTTTTAATGCAACGACCATATGTTTTCTAGAAGCTTGTCTATTCTCTCCAAACGCGAAGATATGACCAAATTGTGAATCTGAGAAAGAGTGAATATTACCATTATTACCAACTGAGAAATAACCCCATACATTGGAAGAAGAACGGAAGTTCAACTCATGTAAGGAACCACCAGAAGGTTTGAAACCTTCATTTGGATCTTCAGATGTTATACGGCATGCAGTACAATGACCTTTTGGTGTTGGTTTTCTCTGTGTAGTTAGTGAATCTTCGCTCTTGAATTCGAAATCAATTTCTGATGCGCTATGTGGATTTAAACCATATAAAGTTCTAATGTCTCTAATCCTATGCATTGGGATACCCATAGCAATTTGTAATTGTGCAGCTGGTAAGTTTACACCACTGACCATTTCAGTAGTTGGATGCTCGACTTGTAATCTAGGATTTAATTCTAAGAAATAGAACTTATCATCTTCGTGTGAGTAAAGATATTCAACTGTACCAGCAGATACATAACCAACTAATTTACCCAATCTCACAGCAGCTTTTTCCATTTCTGAGAAAGTATTTTGACCGGCGATTGTTACCGGAGCTTCTTCGATAATCTTTTGATGACGTCTTTGTACGGAACAATCACGACCAAATAATGAAATATTAGTACCGTATTGATCTGCCAATAATTGAACTTCCAAATGACGAGCTCTACCGGCTAATTTCATTATAAATATTGGGGAACCTGGAATTTCGTTAGAGGCTTGGTGGTATAATGAAACGAATTCTTCTTCATTTTCAACTTTTCTAATACCTTTACCACCACCACCTTCTGAGGCCTTGATCATAACTGGAAAACCAATTTTTTTTGCTTTTTCTAAACCATCTGCAGGAGAAGTACAACAACCTTGCTGATAAACATCATCATCGACTGAAACTAACCC
Source organism: Tetrapisispora iriomotensis (assembly GCA_003705975.2). Lineage (NCBI taxonomy): Eukaryota > Fungi > Ascomycota > Saccharomycetes > Saccharomycetales > Saccharomycetaceae > Tetrapisispora > Tetrapisispora iriomotensis. Next base: position 266,351 of record PPKC02000007.1, read on the forward strand.
TGTTTTTTTATCAACATGAACCTTGTCAACACCAGTACCAGACCATGGAATACAAGGGACTTTAGCATGTTGTGCAACTATGGTACTCGATATTTTATCACCTAAGGATCTCATAGCATTACCTGGAGGACCAATAAATACTACTTTTCTCTTTGAGCTTGCTAATTTTTCTGGTAAATGTGGGTTTTCGGAAGCATGGCCCCATCCAGCCCAAACGGCATCGACATCACATCTTTCTGCTAAATCTACAATCAAATCCACATTTGCATAATTGTTGTTATTTGTTCCACCAGGAACTTCAATATATTGATCAGCCATTCTAATATATTCAGCATTAGCTTCTAAATCTTCTGGAGTAGCCATTGCAACGAATTGTACTACTTTTTCATCGCCAAAAGTTTCATATGCCCATTTTCTAACAGATCTAATTTCTTTGACAGCAGCAATGCCATTATTAGCAATCAAAACTTTTGAAATAACGGTATGACCACCATGGCTTTTAATGAAATTTTTCAATGGTGATTCTTCAGCTTTTTCAATTGTATTTAAACCAAGAAAATTAGATGGTAAAGTGACATGTTCCTTTGTATAATCTGTTATTTCATACTTATTTTTATCAGAACTTGATTCGAATAAACTTTCCTCACTCATCATATTGTAAAAAGTATCCGGACTGTAGTGTTTGAGAATCTTGAAAATTGAACGTTATGAAACAAGTAAAAAATTGTCCTTTTGTATTAATTATTAACAGCGAATTTTATCAAATTATCTTGTCAAGTTCAAATTAAAAAGAAAAACAATTAGATTCAGAAAACTACAATTTATATATAATGAAATGTTAGTAAATTTGAAAATTAATTGACAATTGTCTTCTTATTGCTTTCTCCTTTAACCTTGCTCCTCTTATAAACTTATCAATCGTTAATTTCCTACTATTAAACGTCCAGATTTAAAAATTGAAAAATATCATCGATTTTTCTTTGCTATAAATATACTAAATTTTTATACTTTTTTTATAAGCTTTGCTTCATACATGCGTTTCTCTAAACAGCGAGCTATATTGTTTCGCGTGTATATTTTTCTTCCAGTCAAGCACATATCAAATCAAAAACCGAACTTCCTAATGTGAAAACACATACTAACCATCGTACAATATCAATCAGATTCAATCAATTCAAAACAATAGGAAATTGGAAAATCAAAAATCAAATTTCATTGAAAAAGGAGAACAAAAGCAGACACTAATACCTTAATAACATATACAAATAAATAACATACCTATTAGATACAAATGACTTATTGTTATTTTCCATTTAAAAGTAAAACATAAAATAATTATAACAAATTCATAATTTGGAAAATAAAAAATAATCAAGAATTAGAAAATGATATGTATATATATATAATCTTTTTATTTTTTAAATTCTATTCAAGTATATAAATGGTAATATTGTTGGGTGATTGATAATCAATGATTCTTGGATGATATAATAATTAATCATTATCTTAGAAATAAAACTGACATGATACTTACCATTGTGGTTTGTTTAATCCCATTGCCGCCCAACTAAAATTCAAAAAAATTGTACACAAAAAGATAATAATATTTAGTGAATTGAGTTTTTTGCGTTTCTACGGACTTATCTGTGTTTTGCCAAGATAATCTCACCAAAAAAACTATGAAACTCAACAAAAAACCAGAAAAATACAACTGAAAAAAGAAAAATGAGTGGACTTTATGGAAATGTGGATATTGTGTCAGTACAAAATAAGATGTTAACTCTACTATATATATATATGTGTGTGTGTATGTATATATGTATATGCTAAAGAGTGTTTATATAGGTATCATCCAAGATGTAACAGTCTTAATAGCGAATGGGATTGGATTATTCGTAAATGACAGAATGCAAGACTTCTCGAAAAGTGCAGTGTCTGTATTATTTAGTATATAATATGTGGTTGGGTCTGGAGGTTTAGGTATCAACAAAAATCTCAACAGATTCTTGTTCAAGATATTAAGATAGTGTCAGTAGTCTTATATAGTATGGGTATTGGGATGGTGGATAGATCATTGTGTACGTGTTTGGTTGCGGGCGGGTAGTTGAAGTGTGTGGTTTTTTTTCGTGAGTTTTTACTTTTCACTTTTCCACAAGGTCGTTGACAATGAATAAATCTTGCATGGATTCGAACTATGAGACAGTGAGTATTGAAAGTTTAATGGTAGTGTGAAAAAAAAATACATGAAACTTTGTTAAGATTTAATCATTCTTGGACTTTTGTATGTGCATTTGTATGTGTGATTGTTTTGTGATTTGTGATTATATAAATATATATATATATATATATATCTAGTGAGAGGTAGAGAGAGGAAACTTACATTGAAGGCAATCAATTGAGCTGAATTGCATACTGTTTCTTCATTTATAAGAACTAAAGATATAGTGAAGATAGGATATTAAAATGTCTTGGATATTTGGTGGTGGTAGTAATAGCTCACCAAAGAGCAACGAGAATGATTCTAGTGTTAAGGAGACTAGTTTAGGATTTGATCCTTCTCAGGTTTCGAATGTGTCGAATATTATATCTTCTGCGGGAGCTTTGGATCCTTCCAGGTTGCATCCTCTTGCTGGTTTGGAAAAAGGTGTTGAATATTTGGATTTGGAAGAAGAACAGTTATCTACAATGGAAGGTTCTCAGGGTTTGATTCCTTCTCGTGGTTGGTCGGATGATTTGTGTTATGGTACTGGTGCTGTTTATTTATTGGGTCTGGGTACTGGTGGTGCTTACGGTTTTTTCGAAGGTGTCAAGAATATTACCCCGGGTTCTGCAGGTAGATTGAAATTAAATACTATTTTAAATCATGTTACTAAGAGAGGTCCTTTCTTAGGTAATAGTGCCGGTATCTTAGCATTAACTTACAATATTATTAATTCCACTATTGATGCTGTAAGAGGTAAACATGATCCTTTAGGTTCCGTGGTTGCAGGCGCAATAACTGGTGCCGTTTTCAAATCTTCTAAAGGTTTAAAGCCAATGGCTTATGCTTCTGGTTTGACTGCTGGTGGTGCTGCGTTATGGTCTGGTGTCAAAGGTTCCGTTTTAGAATAGATGGAACTATTACATTTGCATTCAATTTCATATTTTCTACTGAAAATCGTTTATGACCATTCACTTTTTATAATAACAAAACCTAATGAATAATTGTCTCTCTTACTATTGATTTTCCAGAAGTGTTATTATTTATACTTTTGAATTTTTTTAACCTTAGATGCTTCATTCAACCATATGCACCAAATCGTTTTAAGGCTTTCTTTCTATTATAATAAAATTGGCTTGATAAATGAATAGATAAATAGTTCTAATATACTTGTACATAATAATTTGTAGTTAAGTTTAAAACCAATTACTAATTTTAATTTTAATCGGTGATGATTTTTATGTTTTGTTTAATTGAATGTTGTTTTTGATTAACTGTTGAGTATCAATTCTCAACTAAACATAAAAAAACTAAAACTAAAAATATAAAATTAAAAATTTCCCATTTATTTTAATTTGAATAAGAGTGCTTTCCAATTCAAAGAAATATTTTAAACATCAATCATTTAATAAGAATTAATATAATCATTTCCATTATATGATTTTTATATATGCAATAAACTAATTTAAAAAAGATTCAGTTAAAAATCAATGAATCTAAAGAGAAAACCTGTCATTAAAATCTTGCTCTTCTCTTTCTACCAGTAAATTTAGAATCCAATGCAACTTTTCTACCACGTCTTCTCATCAGTTCCTTCTTTCTGTTAATATATGTCTTATTAGATTCCACAGCCTTTCTTTTATTTTTACGATTGGCTCTCTCTAGTTCAGTAGCATCCATAGTGACACCTTGTAGATTAACGTTCTCATCGGTTGTTTTTGGAGAACCTGAAGTTAACACTAAATAGTATTTTTTATTTTTTTTGGATTCTGGATCATCAATGACTAAACCACCACTGAAACCTGCAACTTTTGCAGTTGACAATATTTCATCAATTTGATCTTCATTTTTAGGATAAAATTGTGCGGCAAACTTACCACCTTTCTTCAAACTAGCAAACAAAGTATTAAAAAATCTCAGCAATCTTTTTTTAGGATCATTGTATGAAGTATCAGCATTCCCTAACCATTGAATGGCAGATATGGAGATGGCTGCATCAAATGTACCAGCCCTAAATGGGATACCCTGACCCATATCATGCAACATCAAATCACCTTCAACTTCTCTGGTTAACCCAGTTGCTAACATACTTGGAGAAATATCTAGACCACACCAAATGTGTTCATCTTCAGTTAAAATTTCACCGCTTAAACCAGAACCACAACCTATATCCAAAATAAAAGAGTTAGGAGGTAAATTTAATAATTCCAACGCACGTAACGTCATCTTAGCTTGAATATGCTGAACTCTGGTGGACGAAGTATATTTTTTTGATTCTATGTCATCATAGAAGAATTCTGGTGGTGCTAAGTCTTCAGGACGGGACATTGCTCTTGGATTTAGTTATAGATTTTTGGATATTTAATCACCTATCCATATTTATATCTATATACTGGTATCTAAAATATTAAATTTTGACATCAAGCATTACCATTTCAAGACTTTATACTGTTCGTGGACATTAAGCATATTTCCAACCCAAGCTCATCGCAGAATAATTTTTCATTATATTTTATTTTTTCAGATAACCATACAATAAAAAATCACGTGACGTAAATTGTTCTCGAGATCAGTTCATAAGTTTCAACATAAAACGTTTTTGAATAGGCAGCATTGAACAGTAGAATATAAATTGATAGATATATATAACACCAAAGAAACAATTCAATCGATGAAACTCTTAGCAATATATGTTTTATTAAATCCGATCCTCTTAGCCTCGAAAAATCCAACAATTTTCATCGAAATGAAGTTAAAAGATAAGATCTCTCTCTCTCTTTTTTACCCAAATTGAAAATATCTCAAAATGCCAAAAATTCAGCAATTGAAACTTAAAATTGTCTTCAAATCTTGATAGATCAGTAGGTTAGTAAGTATACTGTGGGTGGCTTACAAGTCAAACTACTCAATTGAGGTTTCAAGTGCAGCACATACACCTACACCAACAACTTCCTTTGCAATTGGAACTTATCGTAGGGTTTTTACTATGTCTTTCTGTGTCATTTTGAGAAATTAGTCTGCATGTATTTATTAGTGTAAAGATATCTTGATCTCAGTAAAACGTTCTATATAGTTGTTAGGCTTGAGTAAGTTTAGACATTTCTGCCGTAGATTTCAACTTTGAAGTTCAAATATTCTAACGAAATGACTGAGCATTAAACGAGTTTCTTTCTATGCTGCAGACTTGAAGTGGTACAAAAAGTGAAAAGTTGTCCAAAATAAAATTTGAACTATGGAGTAAAGAAAAGTTGTAGGTTTAGTTATTCAGTTTATATCAAGAATTTATTACTGAAGATGTAACTGATTTTTTATATAAAGGGTATTATATTAAGGTAAAGTATTAATCTTGATTCCAATTAAGTTTCTGTTAAGTTAGTTTGTTAAAAAGTATCTTTTTGTTCGAGTTAAGGCTTGGATTATTCAACAAATAATATATAACTGAATTAATTTAGAGTCAACTTGTTATAGTAGTTATACCACTGTTTAGTTGGTGAGTATTATTAGCAATGCCGAATGATCTTTTGAGAAATAAAGATTTTGTGAAGATTCAGAAATTGAATTCTATTGATAATGGTGGGAAAAGGAAATCCATTATTTTAAGTGATGATGATTTTGGTCAGGTAGAAAGTGATGATTCTTTTGTGAATTTAGTTGATGAAAAACACAAGTTAAATCAAGAAATTCCAGAAGAAAGCATCAAAGAAAAACTTGCTGATAAAGTTGAAGGTGCCACTACCAGCATCGATACTAAATTTGTGAGTAATAATATATCTCCTGTCACATCTGCCAATTCATCACTTCTAGATGTAAACACTGATTTAATTGAAAAACACGTTAGAGTTGTTAGGGGTAGAGCAAGGACCAGATATAAGAGACAGACCAAAGAAGCTATCTCTTATTTTGGAGATATTAGTTTTCAAATAAGACCATCCATTTTAGATGGTTCAATTAATAATCCTTATCAAGAAAAGTTCAATGGTCCTACTTTTGAACAAATTATATATGCCAATAAAAAAAACCCTGATGTCGTTATTGCCGCTAATTTTGGTGGTATTTATGTTATATGCTGGATGGCTGTTGCATTTACATGTTTCAAAGTGTTCATCGAATACTATAATACACATAACCATTCTTTTAGAGACTCTGAAATTTTGCAATTTATGGTTACCGATTTATTTACCGTTGCAATGGTTGATTTTGCCATGTATCTGAATTTATGGTTTATTTATGCTATTCAATGGCTATGTTTAAAAAATGTAATCAGTTGGAAAGGGGCAGGTAGAACTATCACTTCAGTTTTTGAATTTTGTTTTGTAATTTTTTACATGATTTTACCTGAACAAATTTTAGGTTTACATTGGGTTGCAAGAATTTTCTTGTTTTTACATTCATTAGTATTATTAATGAAAATGCATTCATTTGCATTTTATAATGGCTATTTATGGAATATAAAGGCAGAATTGAAATTTTCTACAAATGCTTTAAAGCAATACAAAGATACCGATAATAAAGATGTTATAGAAACTTTGAAAAGATCAAAAACATTTTGTTCAAGTGAACTTAATTCAATTTCTGAAAATATTAAATTTCCTGAAAACATCAATGTTAAAAACTATTTTATGTATACAATGTTCCCTACTTTAGTATACCAAGTTGAATATCCAAGATCTGAAAAAATTAGATGGAGGTATGTTTTGGAAAAAGCTTGTGCTATCTTTGGTACTATATTTTTGATGATGTTGGTTGCACAAGCATTTATGTATCCTGTTGCCATCAAAGCTATTGCCGTTAAACATACTGAATGGAAAGGATATTTGCATAGATTAAATCAATGGGCTAATTTACTTGTTGATATTGTTCCAAGTTTTATTGTCATGTATATGCTAAACTTTTATTTAATTTGGGATGCTATTTTGAATTGTATCGCAGAATTAACATGTTTTGGCGATAGATACTTTTACGGTGATTGGTGGAATTGTGTAGATTGGGGTGATTTTTCAAGAATTTGGAATATTCCAGTCCACAAGTTTTTGCTAAGACATGTATATCACAGTTCTATTAGTTTCTTAAATCTATCAAAATCAGAGGCTACTTTAATGACATTTTTCATTAGTTCTGTTGTTCATGAATTATCAATGTATGTTATTTTCAAAAAGCTTAGATTTTATCTATTCTTTTTCCAAATGTGCCAGTTACCTTTAGTTGCAATTAGTAAAACAAAATATTTTAGAGACCGTGCTATCATTAACAATGTCTTTTTTTGGTTAGGTATCTGCATGGGTCCAAGTGTAATGTGTACATTATATTTAACCTTTTGATTTATCAGAATAATCGATAACAGTCATTTTCTATTAAATTAGATTACATATTTAAATAAAAAAAGGTATTAGTCATATTTTCATATTATACTTAATAAAATCTTATTTAACATACTAAAGTATAGCATTAACTATTTACAAATATAAGAATAAAATTAAGAATTCTATCACGAAAAAAATAGTAAATTATCTATATATTTCTTCAAAAGGTCTAGTGTCATTAAAACAACTATCCCATACTTCATCCACTACTAACTCTGCCTGCTTTATGTCTTTGCAATTTGGATTGCCCATTACACTTAGTACAGCTCTTCTTTTTACACAATCCTGGTGTCCTTTCTTAACTGTGAATCCAAACCCTCTTCTAGAGAACTCTTGAAAGAAACGACATTCACCACTTAGTGAAGATGCTCTAATTTCTGAACATGCATGTTGCTTCAAATTTAACCAATCAACTTTCCATTTTAAATTATCAAATTGATGAACCAATTCATGTGCCAATGTATCTTCTAGATGCCATTTATCTCTAATTCTATTTTGACAAATTAAGATACCGAAATCAGGATGAAACCCACCACTTTTCCAATCTGGACAAACATCACAAATGATCTTTGATTCATCAAAGGGTTTCACATTTTTACCATCTATTTTTGAATTATTTTCACTCAATTTCGAAATTTGCTGAATCATGAATCTAACACTAGGAGAATACTTTAAAAGCCAGTCTCGATACTCATAGCAGCTATTACATTGTTTTCTATCCAAAATATACCTATAATCATTCTCATAGCTAGCTTTTTCCTCAGAAGTTAATCCTATCCCAGACTTATATTGAAACGTTCTCCTCCACCAATTGAACCCTTTTATCATTTTCTCATCTTTTGGTGGATTAATTTCTTTCAACACTTCCTTGGGTGGTATACCTTCATCAGTTGTGTTCATTATAAATCACCTAATGATCACCTTTAGGATTAATTCTTGCTTTTAATATATTAATAAATGACAATATAGGATCAATAAAGGTACCAAATAATAGGTTATCTTTATAAAGGCTTTTGACTTTATCTGTGCTTTTCATTTTTCTATATTAATTTGTCCGGCTAAGCTCATCGAATAATAAATAATATTTGAAAAATCCTTACATTGGCACTCAAGTGACACAGTACTTAAACATAAAAGAAAACGCAATCTCTTCAATAACAATACTCTTCATGTATAATTATATATCTCTAAACAATATGTTACCTGCTAATAAACCAATTTCAGTGTACAACCACTATATCGGGACTTTGAAGTAACCTTAATATTTCAGTTTTTTTTTGTTTCCCAATTTTGAAAGAATGATGGAATACTCAAAGCAAATAACTAGTTTATCAATAATGAATTGAATATTTCAATTCATTATGCAAAGGCCTTATTCTATCATGTATCTACTTGTAGATTTCCATTAAGATTACTGACGTCTTACCCGTGACGACGGTTTTTTCAGCATGGTTGAAATTTTACTTCATGAAAATTTCTACTTCAAAGTTGAGAATATCGAAATAAAACTCTGGAGTTGATTGTAAAATGTTAGTGAAAGTTCAATTGGTTTAAATTGAAGAGATAGTTTAAAAACCATGAGTAGCAATTACATTTGTTGAGTTGATAGTTATTAGAGTTTTTGCAAAAATAGAGTGACAATTCATTAGATACACTTTTTGTGGGGAATAATATTTCAAATTAGAATGTCAGTTTTTTTCCGTTCTCTTGACTATGTTAGTCAGTCACTTGAATCATTGAATGCTGAATATTTATCATATTCTATTGAAGAATTGAAAGAAATGAGTATCTTTCAAAGAATTTCTATTTATGATTTTACTTTTGAATACTTCTGTATTGCTGCTATGACAGTTGTATTTTTGTTTTACAAGGTTGGTATTTCAATCAACCAAGGTAAGGCTTCTAAGTTATTCAATGATTTTAATAGCTATTTGAAAGATGACTTGAAATTTTCAAGAGTTGCCTTCACTGATAGAGATGATAAAGAATTACCTTTTGCCGAACAAGAAAAAAGTACTTGGTTCACTACTTTTGCTACTGGAAGATCTTCTATCGAAAGTATCTCAATGAGAGCTCATTTATATCCACGTAATAATCCATTTTCATTAATTTTTGAAGCTTTATTAGGTTATTTCTTTCCATCTTTAGTTTTAAAGGATTTAGATGAATTTGCTGAAATCACTATCAAACCAAATGGTATTTATGTCACCACTGAAACTGCCGAAGTTAATGGAAATGCTAAGGAACTTTTGAAGAAATTCAAATTTATTACTGCAATTGTTAATAAAAACTCTATGAATGAATCACGTCGTGACAATTATTTCTTATCTATAACCCACACCAGTGAAAGTGATAAATTACCAGCTAATTATGTTTACATGTCTGAAGTTAATCAATTCAATGGTATTTTTGAAAACCAAGTTTCCAAGGAATTATTATTAAAATTATCTAATATTCTGAAATTCGTCTGTTTCACCGATTTACCTGTTGACAAGCCATTTTCCCAAGCTGAATGGGAGGCCACCCAATCCCCAAAGGCTATCATCCGCGTATCCTTCCCAAATTCTACCAAAGATATTGATAATTTAAAGAAATTAGTCAGTGCAATTGTTGAAATTTTTGACAAAACTACAAACGGTCTAGTCAACAACAAAGGTACTCAATTCATTAAACAAGATATGATTAATAAATCTTTGAAATTACGTGCTGAACACTTAGCCAGTGTCAACAAAGCCGTCGAACAAGCCAAAAAAGACCTTGAAGCAGAGAAGAAGTATGAAGCAGAGAGAGAATTAAGACGCCAAAAGAAACAATCTGGTGAATTATCCAAGTATGATCAAAAAATGGCAGAAAAAAGAGCTAGACGTGCTAAAAACAAACAAAGACAAAGAATGTAATATAGTCTAAGTATACTCTCATTTTTTCTTTATTTCATGACTGTTTTACTTCCTTCGAGGATAAATTCATACATACTTCCAAACATACATTAAAAATAAATTCTTTGTATGCATTTTTACGATATAGATTTTTAACAAAAGCTACACTATTATCTACCATATTGGACTCATTGCTTCTCGAGCAACAACTACAGAAGCTGAGTAACATCTCATATAATTTAGATATTCTATTGAGAGATAGTCTGATATAATACATGAATAGTACTTAGATTGTTATGTACCTTTGCAGAGAGAACCACAGAATCACATCTTACGATATACTCTTGATGGAGATTTTTTAACGAAAGCAAAAATTATAGCACATTTTTCTATAATGAAAGAATATCGATGACTAAATTTTTGTCACTTGTTAATAATTAATAGTGACTTCAATCATTGCATATTTGATATTCTTGTTTATTTATATTTGATTCATAACTCTTCTAATCATATTTTAATTGATATTTGGACATATATTTATACAAAAGTTTTGGTAGATTTATTTTTGTTTTCTGACAAATAACTACTGCATAATTACAAACTCTGGTAGCATAGAATATTTATACCATGGTCTCAAGTTCTCAAGTTTATAGATCTACTAGATCTGATTCACCTGAAACAAAATCTTTCGAAGAAGCTGTTATTCAAGGTTTAGCTACTGATGGTGGTTTATTCATTCCTCCAAGTATTCCTCAAGTATCTCCTGAAACTTTAAATGCATGGTCCAAGTTATCTTTCCAAGATTTAGCTTTTGAAATCATGAGATTATATATTGCTGAAAGTGAAATTCCAAATACTGATTTAAAAACTCTAGTTAATAAGTCTTATTCTACTTTCCGTTCCGATGACGTTACTCCATTAGTTAAGAACTTAACTGGTAACAAAGAGAACATTCACATTTTAGAATTGTTTCATGGTCCAACTTATGCTTTTAAGGATGTTGCTTTACAATTTGTTGGTAACTTATTTGAATATTTCTTACAAAGACACAATGAAGGCAAACCAGAGAATGAGAAAAAAAAATTAACCGTTGTAGGTGCTACTTCTGGTGACACAGGTTCTGCCGCTATTTACGGTTTAAGAGGTAAGAAAGATGTTTCAGTTTTCATCTTATACCCAACTGGAAGAATTTCTCCTATCCAAGAAGAACAGATGACTACTGTTCCAGATAAGAATGTTCAAACTTTATCCGTTAAAGGTACTTTTGATAATTGTCAAGATATTGTTAAAGCTATTTTTGGTGATAAAGAATTTAATTCGAAACATAATGTCGGTGCTGTTAACTCAATTAACTGGGCTAGAATTTTAGCCCAAATTACTTACTACTTTTACTCTTACTTCCAATGTACCAAAGGGAATGATGAAAAAGTAAAGTTTGTTGTTCCAAGTGGTAACTTTGGTGACATTTTAGCAGGTTACTTTGCCAAAAAAATGGGTTTACAAGTTGAAAAATTAGTCATCGCTACTAATGAAAATGATATCTTAGATAGATTTTTAAAAACAGGTACATATGAAAGATCTGATGCTGTTGCTGCTACCTTATCTCCAGCTATGGATATTTTAATTTCTTCAAACTTTGAAAGATTACTATGGTATTTAGCAAGAGAATACTTAACTGCTTCCAGTTCTGATGATATTGAAGCTGGTAAGATTGTTAATGGTTGGTTTGAGCAATTAAAAACAGAAGGTAAATTTGTTGTCAGCCCAAGAATTATTGCCGGTGCTGCCATCGATTTTGGTTCCGAAAGAGTTTCTAACGAAGAGACAATCGCTACTATTAAGGAAATTTATCAAGTGAGTGAAAATCCAAAAAAGTATATTCTAGACCCACATACTGCTGTAGGTGTCTGTGCCACAAAGAGAGTCATCGCAAAGGATGGTAATGAAAGCAAAACCAACTACATTTCATTATCTACTGCCCATCCAGCCAAGTTTGCCGATGCCGTTAACCAAGCATTATCCGGATTTGATGGATACTCATTCGAAAAGGATGTATTACCAAGTGAACTAAAACAATTATCCACTCTGGAAAAGAGATTAAAATTAATTGAAAGAGCCGACATCGAGTTAGTTAAAAATGCCATTGAAGAAGAGCTAGTTAAGATGGATTTATGAACATCGATATAACTACAAAGACTTAGAATAGTTATTTATAATAATTACCATATAAACGAATTAATAGTTACTACTATTATTAGTCAATTATTACATTTATCAAGAAAATAATTAATTGATTCAGTAAAACAAAAGAATAAGAAGTATAAACTCAGAATATGTGTATCTTGACCTACAGGTTCTTGTTGAATGGACTAAACCAAGTACAAATATACAACTCTCCTAATAACAAAATCATATTAGTTTACCATCATTATCTTACAAACTTATTTCAACAGAACCGTTATTTCAACGTAATACTGCAAATATATCGGATATAGTAGTTCTCGAAAATTTTAAACGAGAAGTACTCTCTTAGTCGTACTCAGATCCGCATTCAAAGAACCAATAATCACTATACTGTGTAGAGCATGTTAAAATAGTGTTCATTGTTGAGGTTTAACCCTATTATTTCTAAGACAGAGAGATAGGCTGACTGACACTATGAATTAAATTTCACTACATTTCGTTGCACTTTCATTTCCACTTTTTTTTAACAATTAGGGAATACCGAAATGTGATTCTCTAAGAAAAAATTCCTATATATTTAAGTAAGATTATATATAAAAATGCCTCCCGATAGGAAAATTACTAGATGGTAAATTACTAATCATCTTGGTAATTCTCCAAATATAAATACTTCAGAATTTGAAACCAATTCAATTTTTAGATAGCCATCTGTGATACAGAAAGTAGAAGTTAGTTTTTTGATTGTTCCAAAGTTGTTATAGAAAAAAACATACGCACGTACATATATATATATACGCAAAGATAAAACAGTTTGACATTTATTTTAATTTGCATTTCTGTCAAGCACTTCTAGTTTTAAATTCCACTGACTAAATTGAAAGTGTTGTTAATAATATACCAATGAAATTCAAGGCTGCTTATACATTATCGTTATTTTCACTTATATTTTGTATTGTAGCCGCCAATCCTCATAATGGTGAACATCATGGTGGGGATGATATGGGGATGAATATGGATACATCTCTGAACAACCCCAGTCTAATAAACGATCAGGACTCCAATTCGACTAAAATAATCCCCACTCCTTACGCAATGGCTCATACTCATGGTCAGCCGATTTTGCAACAGGCTGGGTTAACTCCAGCGCAGAAATTGTACTGGCAAAACTATAACACCACTACATTTTTAAATAATGAAAAAGGTAATCGATTTGCCTTGAAATTCCACTCTATTTCTTTGGGTTTTGTTAGTATATTTTTATATCCTATCTGTTTGATGCTCAATAATGGAGATTCAAACTGGTATTTGCCAACATTGACTCTAAATTTTGCTTTAACATTAGCATCACTATTTTTCCTGGTGATTTTTGCATCTACTTTTCCTGATGACTTATATCCAAACAATTTATATCGTCCAACTTCTATTATTTTACTAGTCATAGCGTGTTTACATTATATTAGTGCAATTGTTTATTCGGCTTTAAACTGGATGTCAAAAGATTATATTCACGTTTCATCTGATGCCAACGATGTATCGATTCCATTACAAGAATATAATTCACCCAGTGCTGATTCCACTTTGTCCTCAGCAAATACATCGGACATTCATAACTCTAATCTTAATAACGATACTATTACTGATAATTATAAAGAAAATAGAAACAAAACTAACTTAAATGAAAATTTTGATATAGAAGGTCAAGATTTTGGTTCCAATTTTGTCACAAATTTGAGAAACAAAAATTTTAAAGGTCAGAATCCAAATTGCAATAAAGCCTTAGATAAAGTGTTAAATCAACCAGTTATCCAACTACTTTGCATTAAATTTGGTTCGGTATTCAAAGTGATCTTTAATGTTTTGAACTACCCTCTATTTGTTTATTATTTGTTCTATGCATGCACAGGTCTGGCTGTTGGAAATCTATTTGGAAAAGAACAACGAATTTTTAATTTGCTGGCACATTGGATCAAGGGTGGAGTTTTCATCTTGTTAGGATTTGTTTCATTAGCTCGTTATTGTGGATTTGGCCAAAAGAGAGGTTGGGCCTGGAATAGAATCATAATCTACAAGCGTGATGTTACGCAAGAAAACTCTAAATTTTTTAATTTAATACCCATTCCTAAAAGTACTATAACAATGGAAGGTTTGGAATCATTCTTAATTTTCTTTTACGGTAGTACGAATGTATTTTTGGAACACTTGGCTGGTGCTGGGGGAGCCTGGACAGCAAAAGATTTACAACATGTTTCAATTGCTTTCATGTTTGTAGGTACTGGTTTGTGCGGTTTGTTAACGGAATGGAATTTGAACGAAAGGAATTTTAAAAGTGTTATCAACAATGCTAATAAGCATGCTTCTGAGGATGAGATAATTCAAGAAGATGCAGTATATGCATGCTCTAATGGCTATTCACCAAACCCATTCCCAGCTCTCACTATATTTTGGACCGGAATTCTGATGTCTCAACATGCACAGGCATCTGCTGTATCAACAACGGTACATGTACAATGGGGATCATTACTATCTTACGGCTCATTTTTTAGACTTTTTACTTTCCTATTACTATATTTTGTTCCAAATACGGATTCTGAACCATCAAAACCCCTGACTGAATTGATAACATCGTTCTGTATGTTATCTGGTGGCTTAATCTTTATGGAATCCACCGACCAAGTAATTGAAGCTATGGAATACAGAGGCTATACACCTATGTTCACTTTCAATATCTCTGTAGGAATTGTTGCTTTAATAATGGCTTGGGAAATGATAATATTCAAATGGAGGGATTACATTAAGTCACGCAAATTCTTTTTATCACACTCATGACCGCCTCTTATTTGATATTATCTTGCTTGTAATATTTAAGAACCATGCATGCTATTAGGTTCACTCACTTATTAATTTAAAAATATTTAATCCTTTAATAACTAATATAATATTATTTCAAATTCTTTGTTATTTATTGTAAAAATAATGGCTCTTATGATAAAAGCTTCCATTGTTTTAATGATCAATCATCATAAAGAGAAATACTACGGTGTACCCTTATTACTCACAGTATAAATAAAGTCGAACATTAAATTGTTTTTCGGGCACTATGGCCGAGTGGTTAAGGCGAGAGACTCGAATAGATTCCTTTAAGGAATAATGTAGATATCTCTTGGGCTCTGCCCGCGCTGGTTCAAATCCTGCTGGTGTCGTTTTTTTTTTTATTTTAAATTTTTATTGTTTTCAATTTTCGAGTCAAAACATCACGACCTTGATTATAATACAGCTTTACATTTATTTTTATTCTATGTAATGTATAAAAGTTTCTATATTTACCGAGACATTTTTTGTGAACAATCTAATAAAGAATATGCAGACTGAAATTAAAAATCCAACTTTGGACCACAGCGGTATTAACTTAATGAAAAGATAATTTAAGTGACATTAGCATATTCTACAATTCATCATGAGCTTTTGGTTCATCGTGAGATATATGTACACTTGGTTCATCAACCTTGTGTTGAATCAATTCTTTTTCTTGTTTCTTTTGCCCGTCTTTATTTTGTGTATTTACTTTTAGTTCTTCAGCCTTTGGTTTCTCAATCTTTGATTCCTCAGATTTTTGCTCTTCAACTTTTGGTTCTTCAACAATTGACAGTTCAATCTTTGGCTCCTCAGGTTTTTGCTCCTCAACGTTTGGTTCTTCAACCTTTGGCTCTTCAGATTTTTGTTGTTCAACCTTTTGTTCTACAACCTTTTGTTCTACAACCTTTTGTTCTACAACCTTTGGCTCTTCAGGTTTTTGCTCTTCAACTTTTGGTTCTTCAACAATTGACAGTTCAATCTTTGGCTCCTCAGGTTTTTGCTCCTCAACGTTTGGTTCTTCAACCTTTGGCTCTTCAGATTTTTGTTGTTCAACCTTTTGTTCTACAACCTTTTGTTGTTCAACCTTTTGCTCTTCAACCTTTTGCTCTTCAACCTTTTGCTCTTCAACCTTTTGTTCTTCAACCTTTTGTTCTTCAACCTTTTGTTCTTCAACCTTTTGTTCTTCAACATTTGACTGTTCAATCTTTGGCTCTTCAGGTTTTTGCTGTTCAACCTTTTGCTGTTCAACCTTTTGCTGTTCAACCTTTTGCTCTTCAACATTTTGCTCCTCAACCTTTGGCTCCTCAACGTTTGATTCTTCAACGTTTGACTTGTCAACCTTTTGTTCTTCAACCTTTTGTTCTTCAACCTTTTGTTCTTCAACCTTTTGCTCTTCAACCTTTTGCTCTTCAACCTTTTGCTCTTCAACATTTGGCTGTTCAATCTTTGGCTCTTCAGGTTTTTGCTGTTCAACCTTATGTTGTTCAACGTTTGGTTGTTCAACGTTTGGTTTTTCTACCTCTGGTTTTTCTACGTTTGGTTCCTCAACCTTAGGCTCCTCAACTTTTGGCTCCTCAACCTTTGGTTTTTCTACGTTTGGTTCTTCTATCATTGGTTCCTCATGTTGTTGTTGTTCAACCTTTGGCTCCTCAGATTTTTGCTCTTCAATCTTTGGTTCTTCAATCTTTGGTTCCCCATGTTTTCCAGAGGCATTTGCTAATCCAGCTTGTTCTGATACCTGTTCTGGATGAGCTTCAAATTCATCCTGAGTTATTTGGTCATTTTTAATATTATTGTCGCCTTCATCTACATTAAGAGCATTTTCTTTATTTTTCATGTCGATTTCAGCTGATTGCTTCATATTACTGGAATCAGTCTCTTGTGCAACAACTGATGACAGAACAGATGATGGGACATTTGAAAAATAATTGTTTTTGTCGTTATCATCATCTTGATCCCCTGATGACTCTGGTGTTTCAGGTTGGTTTTCCAAATAGGCCAAATCTTCCATGTTGTATGTACTTTTAACAAAATCATCCCAATGACCAGCATCCTCATCGACTATTGAGTCAGTAACAATAGAAGCTTGTTCAGTTTCAGAAGTTCCTGATGTGAATGTCGAAGAGTATTCTGTTGTAGTAGTAACTTTTTCAATGATACTTGCGGAAGCATCAGTAGATGCCATCACATCATCATTATTTCTTCTGTTTATTTTTTTCAGAATAAAATTATCTGAGTAACGATCAACTAAAGTAGTCTGTTTCAGCAAATCATTTAATACAAAAATAGCAGAGCTTTCATATTTATCAATATATTTTTCCTTTGCATAGTCATATGCTTTAATGTGATAATCATTCTCATAAGTAACTTGGGCAATATATGCCAAGAATATAATTAACACAACGTTCTTAATTAGTACCCAAAGTTTATGCATAAAAGAAGTCGATGTCGAGAAGTTCTTTGGAACTTCAATAACATGCACAGTATTTGCAGCAGAAATACTTGCAACATACTTTGAATCAGGAGAGAAAGCAATCTTGGTAATTGCAAAAGTATGGATCTGTTTGAAGATTTTCCCAACAGATAAATCTTTAAGTTTAATCAAAGCAATGGAGTTATCATTACTAGCAATAGCAGCACATTGCGAAGAAGGATCAATATCCATTGAAGTAACACCTTTGAATTGTTTAGTGACAAGCTTTGTTTTTAGAACTGAAGCATTGCCACTTTTCAAACTAATTTTAGTCAACACAATACCATTTTGCTTATTACCTTTCAAGATTGCTGCAACAATGACAGTATCGTCATTAATGAATCGGATTTTAGATAAAATCCATGCTTTGTCAAAATCAGTTTTTCTGATTATGAATCTTCCAGTTACAATAGAGATAACTTCTAAAGTATTTGGAGTAATATAGCAAATTACCTTTCCATCTGGGGAAAAGTGCATATCTTTGACATCATGACCGGTATCGATTTCATATTTTTCAGTTAAATCATTTGGATCTATAATTCTGATAACCGTTGGTATAGAAGATGATGCAATTGCACCAACAGTTGCATCCTTAGATAGATAAATCAATTTTGTATAATCATCTAGATTCTGTGAGCCATCAAAGTCAATACCTGCAATGAACTTCAAATGTTCATTTTCATAAATAAATTTTCTGATATGGTGATTCCCTTCACCACTCTTAATTTTATCAGAATTTTCATTACAACCCACAAGAATAATGCCTTTGGCAGCATCTAAAGTAGTAGGAGAATCATCGTTAGGATCCAAAACGATTTCCCTAAATCTCTTAATAGCTTTTTTCTTACTGAAATCAATTCTTAAAGCAGTGATTTTATTAGGAATTCCATTATTACCTTCACCACCACCACCAGCAATTAACAGTATTTTATCATTCAAAAATTTGGCACCATATAAAGGATATCCTGAATTATAAATAGAAACAGGAAATTTCATATTTAAACATATACAATATGTATCTGGACTGAGTTTAATTCACTTCTCAATTAAAGACAACAAAACAAAAGATTCTACTTAAAACTCAAGATTTATATAGAACAACTTTAATAAAAGGAACAATACCACCCAAGAATTGATTTGAAATCACAATTGTTGGCATCATTGGCTTCCCAATTACTTTCCAATCAATTAACTATTCATGTAACAATTTCATTCTTCTGTTTGTAAAACTTTTGGTATTTTAGATTCTTGAATACAGTTTTCGATAGTATTATTTTTTGAGAAACCTGAAGTTAACAAGTATCGCCTAAAGGAGTGCAATGTTCTTAACAATCTAACCCTAAACCCTAAAATCATCACAAACGAACATTAGGGTTAAATTAGGGTTTTTATTCAATTTATTCATTACCATTGCCATATTTTGATGATTTAACGTTGATTTCAACCCATTGAGCAGGTATATATAAACACAACAGTTCCAATTGAATTGGTATTTGGTGATTGGTACTTTTAATTAATATGTTACTCTTTAACTAATTGCTCAACAAGCTAAGACCGTTGAACATAGTATATTTCATTATTAGTATGGGACTTTTACGAGTTATACGAACAGTGAAAAATATTATTTTTATGCGATGAGCTTATGTAAGATACCATTCTTAATTATGGTATAAGAGTTATTCATGGTATTAATATTATACGAAAAGCATTGATTGAAGCATTGTCATGTTTACGTTAAGATGTACATTTGCATAACAAACTAAGATATATAAACATGCATCTACTCACTTTGTGATTTCTTAATTGGAAGATATTATTTCGATCCAATTTTTGATAAACAATTGAGCGTAAAAGTACATCGAGATGTTACTATCAACAATTATATATTCCCTTCCATTGATTTCATTGGTGGCAGGATTTCCAGCGCCTGTAGAACCTATTGCAGGTGCAGTAGCAGAAACTGTTCCAATGCCTATAAGACCCATTGATAATGAAAAAATCACGTTTGATTTTGATAAAATGTACGAACCAAATCCCTTTGCAACAAATTTTGTGGAGTTTACAGTTGAGTATACAGATAAGATAACTGGTTTAAAGAAAGAACATGAAATTGGGATGGAATTATATGGTACCGTTGTTCCAATTACGGTTTCAAATTTTGCATTATTTGCATCTGGGGTACGGGTTATACTGAAGCAAAAGACTCCTACATTAGTTAAAGCAAGCTACAAAGGAACTAACATTGATCAGATTATTCCAAATCAAAGAATTCATGGAGGTGCTATTTTGAAGGAATATGGCAGTCTTTCTGCATTTGGTAATACATTACCAGATGAAAACTTTATGTTGAAACACGATAGACCAGGTAGAGTTTCAATGTTTAACACTGGTCCAGATACCAATAAAGCATCCTTTTTCATCACAACTGGCCAAGAACCACAAGCTGAATATGACAGTAAATATGTTGTTTTTGGTCAAGTTACTCGTGGGTTAGACTTTTTATTAAACGAGTTTCAATACTTTGACACTGATGATACCAATTATCCAAAGGATGAGATTCTGATTAAATATTCTGTTGGTGAGGCTCCAATGAGAAGTGACTTGACAGCCAAACATACCGAATATGAAAAAAATTTGGAAAGTTTCAGAAATGGGGATACCTCTAAAGGTATTACCTTGAGACAGATAATGGAATCTCCATTTCCAATCCAATCATCTGCTAAAGATCCAAATATTGAAGAAAAGGCAACTTATAATAAGCAATTGAATAAGGAAAGTACCAAGTCAGACTTCAATAAAAGATTATTCCAAATATTTCTTTTTGTAATCATTGTGAGCTCATTGGCAACCTCTGCATCCAAGTACGCCGAACTTTTTTCTGATTCTAATTCACGTGGTTTATCAATGAAGTCAAATTAGATTTCAGGAACAACGTTATTTTATCACTTTTATAGAATACTTATAGCAACAATTATAGATTTTTTCAACTCAATACCTTATACAACAAGGATTCTATGTATGATTTTTCCAAGTATTTACCGATAAACACTAACTTACATTCGGTAATTCCTGGCCTTAATTCTCCGTTTGATACATCGTAAGTTTCTCTTACACCTTGAATTACTTTGACATTTTGAGTTTCTCCATCATTAATGATTATTAGACCTTTAGTTCTTTGAATTTCCCATTCATTATCATCATTATAATGCGATGTGAAGTTAGTTGGTCCATCATTAACACCAACAAATCTCCATAACAATACTTGTAAAAAATGTTTGAGGAAATATGAATATTCTTTTTCATCTTTTAATGGCCTAAAAGATAGCGACACTGTATTCATTCTTGGATCATGCAATGTTGGGCGTGATAATTTTAATTCTTCATAAATATTTGCCTCGTTCATCTTCGAATTATCATAAGCATGGATATCTAAAAGATATTCCAAAGCTGTGTCCCCATATTTGGTACAAAATATGGGTGCTACTGAATTGATTTGTCTTATTCTGTCTTCTATTTTTTCCACTAGTACCTTTTTATCTGGTGAGTTTTCTATTTTATCCATCTTATTTAATAAAATTCTGTCAGCCATTGCAATCTGAAAGTGAGCAATGGTCAAGTTATTTTCCATCAAAACTTGCTCACCATGCCAATGAGTTTCTGGGGAAATGTCATCCAAACATTTTAAGATATTTTCAGCATCCAATACTGTAATAATACCATCAATGTATACACAACTATTTAAACCTTCATCTTGCCAAAACATCTTTGCTATTGGGGCAGGATCAGCGATACCAGAAGTCTCCAGTAGAATATAATCAATTCTTCC
This sequence comes from Tetrapisispora iriomotensis, assembly GCA_003705975.2. Classification (NCBI taxonomy): domain Eukaryota; kingdom Fungi; phylum Ascomycota; class Saccharomycetes; order Saccharomycetales; family Saccharomycetaceae; genus Tetrapisispora; species Tetrapisispora iriomotensis. The sequence goes on from PPKC02000007.1 coordinate 288,123, forward strand.
TGGGGAACGCAAAACCATATCTTCGATTGCTTTAACTCCAACATTTTTTAAAGAACAACATAAACAACCATTTCCTAGGTCCAACCATTCCTCATAGGCTGAAGAGCCGTTTCTGATGGTCATGGCTTTTTCTATTTCACTTGAATCTCCAAACTCATTCAAAATAACAGCAATTTTCTTATCAGAACCCTTCAAAGCTATTTGTTCTAATAAAGTTGATTTTCCAGAACCTAGATAACCAGTGATTACTGATACAGGAATTTTTTTCTCCAACTGTTTATTTTTATTTTGAGAATCAGCATTAGTCTTTAATTTTATCTCTTCCTCATCATCAACTTGTTTATTTGCTCTCTGCATTTTGGCATTACTCACAAAGTTAGTTGTAACATCATTTTTTGTATTCTTTAAGATATTTTTAATATCAGATTCGAGTCCAGTAACCAAAGGAGGCAATTCACCATCCTCATCCTCTATATACTTAAAATTTTTCAATGCAGACATACTTGCTGCTTGGTGTCATTTAAGTGAACTAAATATACTGAATTTAAAATGCTAAGCTTACCTTATTTATAATCATCACTAGATGTTTTATAGTGACTTTTTTTTTCAACTGCGTCTTATTCCCGCCCAAGGATTAAAAGCACATCACACACACACACACAGACACACACCAAGGTAAAACTATACTTTGGAATATACAGTAGCTGTTTATTAATACATACATGAGATAACTATTTACAATCCTATTCACAATTATATAACTCAGAAGACAGTCTCCAGTAACTTCTTTATAACGTCGGTGTGATCACCTTTGATGACCAATTTATTCGACTGTTTCTTGACGACGAACCAGTCAGCTGGAATAGTTGGCAAAGCCATTTGTAAGTCTTTTCTAAACTGTAACACGTTACCATGGATCTTTCTTATTTCTGTGTACGACACGTTCCCCATTTTCTTATACTCTGAGTATACGGGAATATTCCCAGTAGCTGATCTTTCGACGAAATACTGCTTTGAATTGAAGACATTCGATCCAACCAGATCCTTGACTGACACTTGTCTTAGATCTGGAAACACCGAAAACGGTTCATTCACAGATGCATCTGCATCTGCAGACGCATTTGCGTCTGCATCTGCATGTGTAAGCGTATGTGTATGTGATTCATTCAAAAAAACATTTGTTGTGGTTAAAGACCTTCTGAAACCCAGAGAACAAGGGGAAAAAACGGGATTGGAAAATGTAAACCTACGCATCGAAATTGACATTGACATTGGCATTACTTTCAACATCAGATTAACCACCAATCCCCCAACTACCAACCACAAATACATCCTACCCACACTCTTATACTTCTCTTTCAAGATTGAAAATTATGCTCCATAGTGAAACTTTGAAAAACTGAAAATATACATTACCATACTAACAATTACAAATCACGTGCTAATCACGTGCAAAACACTCCCCGCTACATACCAACATACATACATACAAACAGCAGAACAGATCAATTGTAGTATAACTCTACCGAAGTCCCATTATGGATCTCGTAGTCATCGAGAGTAATATGGTTCTTCAAGACCTGGTTATTCTTCTGCAACGATATCTTGTTGATCGACGACAAGTTCAGCTGAACACATATCATCTTCTTCAAATCTTCTATACTGTCATCTTCCATGCACTTGACCTTAACCTTCTTACTGAGTCTGTCATCAACAATGATCTCCAACATCACAGGCTGTATGAGTAGTTGCCCTTTAACATACAATCCACATGCTCTCATACTAGCACATACAATACAATACACCTTGAAATACTTTACATACCCACATACATAAGCCAACTGTTCTGTTTTCGCCATTGCAAAAACAGAAGTTTGACCCTCCTGAATTGACCCACTCCACAAATTTGACCCTCCCAGAACTTTGTCCCACTCCCCTACCTCCGCTCGCTAACCTCGCAGCCACAAAAACAATTCTTTAAACTAGTAACCGTTTCTCGCTGCACATACCACACTGCAAAGCAACATGCACACGCAATTCAGATTATCTATTGTCTATTGTCTACTATGTAGTATACACGGTGTACCGTCTAGTGTTATGATGGACTCAGTACCGTGGATCCGTCTAATCTAAACTTTAGGCAATCAATTGACTTGAGCTCTCGATGGTGTATCTACTGATACTAAACTCTGCTAATAGTACTAAATTACTAAGTACTAAATTACTAAGTACTAAACTATGGTTCTAAACTACTGGTATTAAGGTTGATGGTCGATTGTCGATGGTTGAAGGATTGTGCGTGCTTTTTTTGGTTTCCCGTAATTACTTTTTTCTTACAAAGTATATACTTCCATAGTTTTATAGTTTTATATGTTTGAAAAAGTTGGAAAAAAAATTATAAACTAATGCAAATAATTTGAAATACGAAGCTACTGGATTGAAATTGTAAATTATTTTTATTAGTTCTCTTTAAGTAGTATTTAAGTAGTTGGAATGATTGATGTTGGTTGTGTAATTAGTAAGAGTAAGCCAAGTAAGCCAAGAAATAATAATAGAAGAATAGAATTATAGTTAACGTACATATACATACATACAAATGACTACTACGGTTCCTAAAATTTATGCATTTCATGAATTTTCTGATGTTGCTGAAGCTGTAGCTGATTATGTTGTGTATGCACAGAATCATGCTCTTAGTAAGAAAACCAAAAATGATAGAAAACACTCGAACACAAGTTTGAATAGTATTAATAGTACTTCTGGTCGGGATGATCTGAATAATCTGATAATACCAAATACTGCGACCCATCCAAATCATTTGAAAAAAAATAAAGGCGGTATAACTCCCTCTCCTAATGATAATGGCCATTTAGGTTCACACACAAGTTCACATACCAATTCTCTTTCCGGTAATTTGGATCCAGCAATGAAGAATTATTCGAATATAAATATGGAGAGAGACAATGGAAACAATAAGGAAACTAAGGAAAGTCCTCTTAATGTTGTTAAGGAAAGAAGATTTAGAATTGCTTTGTCTGGTGGTTCTTTGATACAAGTTTTACAAGAAGGTTTATTGAAAAGAGATGATGTTCAATGGGGGAAATGGGATATTTATTTTGCAGATGAGAGATTGGTTCCTTTCAATTCAGAGAATAGTAATTACGGGCTGGCAAAGAGAAATATTTTCGACCAGATCGATACAAAAAAATTTGGTAAACCAAAAATTTATCATGTTAACGAAAAATTAATTAATGATCCACAAGAATGTGCAGATAATTACGAAAAAATTTTGATTAAAGGTTTTGCTGGAAGAGATTCCGTCAAATTACCAATGTTCGATTTATTTTTATTAGGTTGTGCTCCAGATGGTCACATTGCATCTCTTTTCCCAAATTTTCAAGAAACTTTACGTGAAAAATTAGCTTGGGTCGTGCCTGTTGAAGGTGCTCCAAGTGGTCCTGAAAATAGAATTTCATTAACTATCCCTGTCATTTGTCATTCACACAGAGTAGCCTTCGTCGTTGAAGGTGCAACTAAAGCTCCTGTATTGAAAACAATTATGGAAAGACCAGAAAAAGGTTTACCAAGTAGTATCGTTAATGAGGGGGCCGCTGGTCGTGTGTCTTGGTTCGTTGATCTTGACGCTTTATCAGATGTATTTGTTACAAAGAAAACTTATAAATTCAGATCAGCTCAAACTCCAACAATTGTTTAATATACATCAATTAAACAAATAATTTTTCACATCAAACTAGAAATCAATTTTTAAGGATCACATTTACAAGTATATTAATAACTAATAGATTCTTTTTGTACATTTAAAATATTAATTTTAAAATAATATACACTTCATATTAGTAATTATTTTAATTAGTATATGTTAATTATGTAAATTTTTATAAACGAATAATAAATCACAATTCTTTCAGGAACTCAATTTATTAATAAAAATAGTTCATTCTTTGCATATATGGTTTCATCATCATCATCACCAGACATTATTTTAGTTTCGCATCTTCAATTTGTGGTTCCTCTGCTAGTTCAAATGCATTGTTATTGATACTTTCAGAATTTTTATAGATGCTACATTGAGTCAAAAAGATGAAATCAAAAAGTAATGTTACCAAACCTAGTCCAATCTTGCCAAAGTTGACTATAAATGACGAGAATGAAAAACCTTCATCATAGTACAATTGTAGTATAAGTTGTGCTAAAGATGCTATCCCACCCACAGAATCTAATATAACTCCACTAACAGAAAACCCTCTCATTGATTTCCTATCATAATTATGTTTCACTTGTGGTAAATACTTAACCAATGACATGACTAGCTTCAAAGCGAATAATTTATTACAATAGGATAAAGTCCTTACATTGCTCCAACCCAATACATCGTTGAAATAAACGAAATGTAGTGTGATAATTGAGTATATTATTAATGTTGTTACTAAAATACTATTATAAGCCCTCTTCATTATAGCTTTTTTCTCTACTTTAAACTTCCACAGGTTAGGGAAATATACTTGGGTCACTAATACAACATTAAGTACCAAACCATGCAATGTATAAAATAAATCAAAGTCTGTGATTTTAGGTTTAGGAATATATTCTTTATTACTGACATTATCTAATTTATTCAATTCATTAGAAATAGGCAACCATGTATATAATTGTAAATACATCGAACAGGTCAGATAGATGTAACCAACTATATTTAACATAACAAAATCAACAGATACAGCAGCAGAGGATTTACATCTGTAATTTGTTATAACTGGCGTATACATGGAAACTGACCATGCAGAAACATATATCAAACCCAAACAGTTATCTAAACCAACTGGAATTCCCATATTACAACAATCTGCTATATTTAGACTTTTCTCTGTAATTATATCTTTATAACATCAATTAAGTATAAAAAATTCTCATAAATATCTACATAATCATTCATATATACCTTTCTTTTATACTTATTGCTTTGAGTTGACATGATTAAAATCTTGAAGATGCAAGGTCCTTTTTTCCATTGTGCTTAGATTTTTCGTTATTTTTTCAATAGATCTAGCACGTCGAACATCTAAGAAATTGATACTAATAAAATGCTAAATACTAGAAAACTATATCAAGTAATAGGTACGTATCAAACCATTATCAAAGTGACTATTATTATTTCTTATTATTTTCTCATTCATTTTACATAGTTTATTAAAGACAAGACCATCTGCTATTTATTCTTAATGTAATGTTCTATATTTTTTGATGATTGTACATCTCCGAAAAGAAACTTACATCTCTACCAAATTATATGTGTACACCTGGCAATAGATACCGTTTGATTGGGGCTAAAGAAGTGTTCAACGTATACTGCCAAACATATACAAAATAAAAGATGAAGACAGATACCCGATGGAATAAAGTTTTCAGTTTCATTTAATTTCTTGAACTAGTAAACCATTTTTCTACCTGTGATAGTTCTTCTGGTAGGTTGGTTTTCATTTTCAGGGCCTTCTTTATCTTCATCTAGTTTAGCTCTGTTTAGTACCTTAACAAACGAGTCAACTCTAAATCTCATTCTAGAGTGCATATAGGCTTTAGAACATTTAATGTGGTAATGGAAGTAGTTTCTGAATAAGGTTAATTGAGAAACAGATAGATTTTGTAATTCTGGAGTTTGGAAATGACGTGGGAATAAAACAAATGTAATAAATCTCCTGCTTGAATCATTTTGTGGATTACGGTTAGTAGCGAAAGATTGTAATTCTAAAGGAGATTCATTAGAGACCAGAACTTGAGGAGCTGATTGAATACCACGATTTCTCTTTCTGGCGTCAACAAATTCTTGTAAAAATACTTTACCTAATACCTTATCAGTTTCATCTTGGAAAATCGTTTCAAATATAACGGTGACACGATCACTAGATGCTTTGATAAAAAATTGTTCATCATCTCTATTTTGAATGTTGTATAATTTTTGAGAATCAATTGAAGAACCATCTTCTGGGGCTGGTAATTTACTTAGTTCAAAATATTCTTGGAAAGCTAAGTGGAATGGGAAACTTAGAATATTTGTTTTCAACAAAGAAGTTTCGATAACAGATTCATTAGTTAATGAAGCTAAATCAATAACAAGTGTAAAATCATATCCCGATTCAACTGATTGAGATACACTGATTCCAGTGAAATTTTGGTACTTAGTTTGTAAATATGGTAACAAACCGTTGCCAGCATCAGATTGTTGAACAGTGACCCATGCTTTGGTTCTAATACTCAATAGCAAAAGAGCTTTACTTTCCTCTGAATTAGAAATATGGAAAGTAGTATAATCAAAATCTGAGATAATACGATCTAAAGTTAAATAATTACCAGTTTTGCTAGCTTCCAAAGCTTCACTTAAAGTTTTTTGAATCAATAAATTGTGTGGTTTTAAATGTAACATCTTTTTGCTTCTCAGGTAGATATATATGTATTAAAACAGTTAATTCAGTATCACTTAAAATTTCTAATTCTTTTTCTTTAAAATATCAATTGAAGTGAAAAAAATAGAGACTACAGTTTTCCAAAGACAAAAAAAATTGAACAAATTGACACTAATGATTTATAATTTGTAGTTTAGTGACAATTGAATCATTCAGTTAATATATTTGCAATTAATACTTAAATATAATCTTGTCCTTTATTCTCATAACTTAAATTAATATAATTTCAATTACTTTCAATAATGAATTATTTCAAAATTCATCGTTACCCCTATCAAAGATTGATATATTACCTTAACGCATTATATACGATCACATGTGCATACACAATAATGAATATATACCAGAAGAATAAGTTACTATTACTATGTAATCCAATCTATTAATGGACAGTCAATATTATGATTTAAATATAATGATGTTCATTTGTCTATGCTATTTATTTTATGTAATTTTGGATTCAAGGATTTGAGGATTCTTAAAAACTGGTATTCAATTAATTGTTCCAATTTCAATTAGAATCATGCAACAATGTTTATATCTATCGTTGTTTCTGCCAATGGCAATATTCTTTTTACACATTTTTCAGTTGCTAACCGCAGTTGTAATTCATCGTTATTCGATCCACCTCTCATTGATATTTTGATTAATACGACGTATAAATCAAAATTGATTTTTGTAATTAAGAGACTGTCATGATCTAAATGACACCTTGCTTTAAATTCTGGTAAGCTTTCTATTTTTTCTTTTAATTTGGATATGATAACGACTGTATTAGTCTGTGACTTAAATGAGGCAGATGGTGACATTTTTGTTGATGTCTTTGGCGTTGTAATTGGCAATTCTGATTTGCCAGCTTCCAGTTTATTGTTATTCAATTCTTGAACATTTGTGTCATTAGCATCGACCAATGTTAACGATAAAGTAGTAGTAGAAAATCCCATTAGTAAAATGGTAGATGTCCATTGCACAATTGTAAACCCATGGGTTAAGATCAGTGATGCTAATAACAATGTGGCAACATAATCAGCAATATTTGCAAAATAGTTTAACAGCATTGGATAAAGAAACAAATAGAAATTATAAGTTAGAGTCACTAATGGGTTTTTGGTTTTCAATTTGGAATTTGTATTAGCATAAAAGATTTTGTAAAGTGCAGATGCAGAAAAAGTAAAGTTTGCAATTAGAATAGCATACCATAATATGAATTCATTCTTAGAGATAAGTTGAAGTTTATCTCCATGAGAATGTGGAATTGTGGAAGCAATTTCCTTATGATTATGGTTAGATGATTCTACAAATATTACAATTACTTCTTCCAGTATGTGAAACAACAGATCAAGACCAACAAAACACAATGAGATGGCCAATGCAAAACTCATTAAGACGTCAACTCTTTTTAAACCAAATGGGTATGTTATTGTACCTGTAGACCAGGATTCAAACTGGGATAAATTTTCCACTAAAATAATTGCTAAAGAACCAATTATGTCATATAGAATAAAATGGGATAATGTGATAAAATTGTTCCAACCTTTAATATGCCCTAAAACTGTAACTATAAGACAAATTAAAATTTGTACCATCACAATGCTCAATTGGATATATGCCTTGGGCCATGGTATATTAGATATTACATCATGCCAATCTGGTATTGGCAAAGATTTTGCAATATTTAACGGAATCTTGACTTCAGGTTCTTGGAAAAAATTCATAGAAACAGAGGAATGTTTATAACGATGACCCTTACGGAAAGCAGCTCTAGATCCACTTACAGATCCGTTGCTTGAGTTAGACTGCGGTCTCATAGATGAGGAATTGAAATTGAATGGAGATGTAGGTTCTCCGACAAGGCCAACAACAGAACCACGTTTTTTTCTACTCTCTGGGGATCCTGAACGTTTAGGAGATTTCGACCTTCTTGGACTTTTAGACCTCATTGTTGGTGGTGCCAACTGTACGTTTGGAATATACTTCAAAGAACCCCTTCGAGATTCTCTCTTGGGGGAGCCTGGAACGGAAGGAGAAACATTAAAAACTACATTAATATTACTAGTATCACTGACAGCACCATTGTAATTTTCATTCCCATTTTCTTTAGTTCCAAAACTAAAAGAAGGATTATATATCAAACTTGAACTCGAATTATTATTATCTTTTGAAGCATAAAAAGCTGAGTTCGGTCTGGACAAATGAATTGGAGAAGCAATTATAGGTTTTGTGAATGGACTTTGATTGTTTTCCACATTGCTTCCTATATCCACTATGCTAGAACCAATAGAATTTTCATGGTTCAAAGGCACCGACTCTAATTCATTTTTCTGAGAAACTGGAGAATCTTCCTCTTGAATAACCTTCATTACTGGAGTAGATGACAACGAACGGAATCGTGGATCCGCTGAATTATCCATTTTAACCTTCAAAACTTACCAATTTTTCTTATTCCAATTTAATTCAAAAAAATAACTAAATCTCAGATAAACAAAAAAGCCTGGAATAATCCCGTCTGACGTTCATCCATTGGTTAGATACTTTCTTTTGAAATAGAAACACTTCACTTAAATAAACGTTTATTTTATTCTTTATTTTGTTTATTTTTCTGGCTAAAAATAGTTTTTCTTGAATGCGATGATATCGAATTCCTGTACCTACTTGCTTAATTAATACTATATACATTAGAGGTTATATTGAACCACAAGAGCCTCACACAACTATACATTGAACAGCAAGTGGCTAATTAATTATAATTTCTATGAATGAGTATATCAAAATCTAGATATATATATATTGCTCAGTATTGGGAATGCTTAGAGACTCTAGCGCAGTAGAATAGAGTTGTGATACTTTCTGTTGGTATCTCTAGTGGAAGCGAATTGTATTGACAGTCCAAATAATACAAATGACACTATTTATATGATTTTTTTGAGTTGAATAAGTTATATGAACTAGTAACGAACTTCTCTTGAAGTAGTAGATACATTAAGGGTCTTTCTTGACACTTCCGGCTTAATCACGTCGCTAGCAAGGCATGTACTCTTAGTTCACTAAGAAAAACTAATGCTTATCATTAAACAGGTCTTAATCAGTAAGAGGTACATTGATAATGTCATTTATATATAACTGAAGTGTTGTTCTTGGTTCTACTGTTAACCGTTCATGCTATGTTACTGTTGAAAACATACTTTACATATTGGCAAGATCGAGCTTTAATTGAGATAAAATAACAAAATGATGCTAGGACGTACCATTTCCCCTAACTTATTGAGACCATTGAATAGATCATTCATTAGAATGGGATCTACTTACAAAAGTATTCATAAAATTACAAGTTTAGAGGAATATGAAACTTTGATTAATAAAGATAAAGGTAAATTATCTGTTATTGATTTTTATGCAACTTGGTGCGGTCCATGCAAAGCTATGGCACCACATTTATCCAAATTTGTTAAAGAATATCCAGAAGTTAATTTTTATAAGATTGATGTCGATGAGAATATAGAAATTGCTCAAAAATGTGAAGTTACAGCTATGCCTACATTTGTTTTAGCTAGAGATGGTCAAATTCTTGAGAAAGTTATTGGAGCAGACCCAAACGGATTGGAGAAGCTTATTACAGATTTGGATTGAAATACTAGTACTAGTATTATTTTTTATATATTCTATTTAGAAAATATACAGTTTAAGCTGATGAAATTGAATCGATATTTGGCAATGGTTGTTGCTGCTGTTGAGGATGAGCCTGTGAAATATGTTGATAAGAGGTCATTTGAGGGTGACCCTGTGCTTGTTGAGGGTGACCCTGTGCTTGTTGAGGTTGAGGCTGTGCCTGTGCCTGATGTAGCTGTGGTTGTACCGGTTGCACTTGCAGCTGTGGATTTACCAATGTATTATTATTATGAATTTGAGATTGAGTTGTTACCTGGATATTCGGTGGAGAAACATGCAACGGTATAGATGGTTGTTGTTGACGAAGGAGCGGTTGAGCTGTAGACGATGATCGGAAACTGTTTATTTGATTGTCTCTATTGCTAATATCAAACTTCAATCTATTTATCTCCTCTTCGTAATCCTGCTTCATCTTCTTATGGGTTAGTTCCAATTCATAAATCTTATTTCTTATCGTTTGCAATTCTTTCATTTGCTGGTTAACTTGAAACTCCATCCCTTTCTGGTTCTGCACAGCCAGCGAATTAGCCTCCGCTGCAATATTACTATATTCCAGACTTATCACAGACAACAATTCATCCACTTTACCTAAATTAACTGACATTTTTACTTTTATTCTTATCGTTACGATTTAGAATTGAGGGAGTATCAAAATTTTTTCCAATTCGATCGCAAACACAGTACAAAAACTTCACACTAACAAATTCAATACTCAATTTCCCTTAATACTTATCCAATGAACCTCCAATTACTACACAACCACACATATATATATACTTTAAACAAATATATATTCATCCAAATTCTGATACATTATCTTAACAGTTATTATAAACTTTTAAAAGTTTACTTTTCTTTTTACTTTTTCACAATCGCTCGCCAAGCACAACAGCGAGAACAAAAAGCTTAACAAAAGAGAGAATGCATAACTAGTTACAACAAACCTAAAAAACCATACCAATTTGCTCACGACATACAAACAAACATACATACTTATAAAAGAACATACACATACACATACATAATCAACTGCAGTCAATTCCTTTGTAACAACCATCATATTACAGTAACTGTTCTCTAACCTGTGTCATCTTCTCTCTGATCTTGAACTTTTATATCATCCACCGACATTTCTGTAGACCCATATCCATAAACTGCATCTAGTTAGATGTGTAGATGAACTTTCCATCACTGGGCTGAGCAGTTTCCGTCTTACCCGGGTTGCCCACCTGCGTTTCCATAACGTGTCTTGTTCGACGACCTGCTGGGCAGCGGTAGATGAATAGGGGCAAAAGAGAGTTTGGCAGGGGAGCGTAGTGGACAGAGGTTTAGGCTGGGCTGGCGGTGGGAAGTTGAGGTTATTTTCTCGCTAACTGGAGAGGGCCCTAAGAGTGGGCACAGAGACACTTAGTCTACTGTGACAGTAATTTTAACTGTTAAACTAAACAAAATACAATTAAGGTATATTGACAATTGAAATTTATAAGAAGCATCTGATCTTTGCTACTGTACCCACAACTGTACTCCCTCCACCTCCCCACCTCACTACTATACTCCCCTTTTCCTATAATTAAATTACTATCTAAAAAATGGCTTTAGAACCTATCAATTGCACTGCTCATGCTAGGGATATCGAAGATGTTTATCAAAGAATTGTAAGAGATTCAGATCCAGATACTACATGGATGATCATCTCTCCAAACTCGTCCAAAGAGTACGAACCGGAACTTACCGGTTCTGATTTTGAAGAATTTTTGAATTCCTTTGATGAAACCAAAGTTCAATATGGGTTTGCAAGAATCATTCCTCCTGGTTCCGATGTCGGTAAGAATATCTTAATTGGTTGGTGTCCAGATTCTGCTGCTATGAAATCTAGAGCTTCATTTGCTGCAAACTTTGGTACTGTCGCCAATTCCGTATTACAAGGTTACCATGTTCAAGTTTCTGCTAGAGATTCCGATGACTTGGATAAGAAGGACATTTTAAAGAAAGTTAGTGATGCTGCCGGTGCTCGTTACTCTATTCAATCCACCTCTTCCGAATCATCAAAACCACGTTCTTCTTATACTGCAAAGCCAGCTTCAATCTTTGAAAAACCAAAACCTGCTGCTGCTCCTAAACCAGCCCAAAAACCAAAAGTCGCCACACCACCACCATCTGCAGCTAAGCCAGCAGCAGCTGGTAACGACGATGATGACTGGGATGAACCAGAGGTTGAAGAAAGAGATTTGTCTTCAAATCCTTTAAAACCAAACCAATCTACCTATAAACCAATCGGTAAGGTTGACTTACAAAAAGTAATTGCCGAAGAGAAAGCAAAGGAAGATCCACGTTTAATCAGTAACTCTGTTGGTGGAACCAAACCTTCTGTTAACATGTCTTCTCCAGTTGACAATTCCAAGGACAAATTAGTTAAGGGTTTCAAAACAGAAAAGAGTCCAGCTGAGTTATGGGCTGAGAGAAAAGCTGCCAGCGCAGGTTCATCTTCTGTCCCAAAGAAAGAGATTGTTAAAGATCAAGAAGATAGTGCTGAACAAGAAGATGTTAATGAATTAAAATCAAAGTTCGAAAAACTATCCTCAAATGCTGAACCACAAGTGATCACTCCAAAAACAACTTCTAAACCTCAACCAATAGTAGACACTCCAACTCCAAAAATGAATATCAAAGATATCGGAACCCCATTACCAGGTATGCATAACGAAATACCTGATGAAGTAGAAGAAGAAAATGATGACGATTGGGATGATGAAAAGGAAGAAGAAGAAGCCAAACCTTCACTACCTATAAGACATGTTGAACCAGAGCCAGAGCCAGAACCAGAACAAGAAGAAGAGGAAGAAGAAGAAGCTCCACCATCTTTACCACGCAGAAGTAATGCTCCAGAACCTCAAGAGGAAGAAGAAGAAGAAGAAGAAGCCCCATCTTTACCTTCTAGAAACACAGCTGCTCCACCACCTCCACCAAGAAAATCTGCAACACCTGAGAAGACAGTCATGCCATCTGCTATTGCTGAATATGACTACGATGCTGCTGAAGATAATGAATTGACCTTTATCGAAGGTGCTAAGATTATCAACATCGAATTTGTCGATGATGATTGGTGGTTAGGTGAAATAGAAGGTTCAGGCGAAAAAGGTTTATTCCCAAGTAACTATGTAAGTTTGGAGAACTAAGTGGTCCCAAATATTCACCTACTCATTTTTGAAGTTGAACTTTTTAATGACCACATTGCCCACTCTAAATAAAATTAATAATCTGCTAAATTCTGTATTTATATACTTATATCTCAGATGAACCTAACGTTTTGTTAGTAAAATTTGTATAATGAACTTAACCTTTGAATATAAAAACAATTATTTCCATCTATCCTCTTCATCTTTCTATATAAATATCATCTTTGTTGTGGTCTCTTCTAATTTTCCACGTTATTGAAACTTAGAGAGCACCGAGACGTTCGGTAAAAGGGTAAAAAATATTAAGTGATTTATATCAATGAGACATCTTTGAAAAATATAATTCAAGTTGGTACTTTAAACCATTGATCAAATTGATTATACTAAAAGGAAAAGAGAATATCAATAGTTAATATATTCAGAGATTTGAACTAATAGTTCACATATTGATAAATACCAAAAAAAAGTTATTGGACAATTGAATATTTTATAAATTATTTATCAAAATACTTTAACTATTTTTTGTATAAGCATTTGCTTTTAAAACCTATATTTGATAGAAGAAAATCTTATTCATGGATTTGAATGTTTTACTCAATTTGCTATAATAATTTACTCCAAAATAATAGAATTCTTTAGGTAATAATTAATACAATTTAGAAAATGAAGAAACATGGGACTGCTAAGGCGAGATCTCTTTCAAATGATAAATCTACAATGTCCTTTTCAAAAATGTTGAAACAGTCATTAAAGAAAAAATTACAGAGTTACAATACTGCTGAACTAAACCAAAAATCGAATTTTAATAAACCTACTCACAAAAATGAATCTTCAAATAGTACGACTGATATTATACCCTCAGATGATGATAATGATATTGAACTCAAAGGTAGCCAATTTAATAAAAGTGAAATGGGTTTAACTTATAAAATGAGTGACAAAGAGTTACAAACACCAGCTCCAGCGCATATTATAGGACAGCATGTTTTATACAGAGGTACAGATAGTTTAAATAATTCCGTTACATCTTCACCAATTTCGAGTATATATTTTGACTCTAATGATAGACCCGACTTAACGGTAGATATAAACAGGAAACATTTAGATTTAGTGCCGAGCTCCTCACTTAAACATGTGAATAACTTGAAATCAAGTAAAACTTCTTTAAATTACCTAGGTCCGCCCCCAAAACATACAATTTCATATCAAGGCTCAGATAATAAAACGCATGGATCTTTTAGTTCAAATTGTTTGGTTCCAAATTCAGCTAGACGAATGAAAAATACTTCGAGTTCTACTTATTGTATTGACTCAAAACAATATGATGAATTACAAGAAATTTTCAACGAGAAAGTAGCAAGAAATCGTTCAATTTCTGATATCTCAGATAATGGAATTCAATTCCCATGTATTACTATAGATTTTAATAGAACCGAAGAAGATAGTGGTGATGATAGTTTCCCTAATAATTTTAACCACACCGTAAATGTTAAATCGGCTGAAACTAAGGTAGATTCTCAAGATGGGAGGAGCTATACCCTTGAGTCAAATGGCACATCCAAAACAAATAACAGTCCTGTGAAGCAAAATTTAGAAACACTACCTATACGGTCTCAAAAATTACAAAATAAATTGTATTATAAAAGGTTCTGTAACATTCAAGTTGGACCAAAATCGTTTGAAAAAGTTAGATTACTAGGACAAGGGGACATTGGAAAAGTTTATTTGGTACGTGACAAGTCTACTAATAAACTATTTGCTCTTAAAATCTTGAGCAAACCAGAAATGATAAAAAGGAAGAAAGTAAGAAGAATTTTAACTGAACAAGAAATCTTAGCAACCAGTGACCATCCATTCATTGTAACATTATATCACACCTTTCAAACTCAGGGATTTATTTATATATGTATGGAATATTGTATGGGTGGTGAATTTTTTCGTGCATTACAAACCAGAGAAAATAAATGCATAAATGAAAATCAAGCTAGATTCTATGCTGCTGAAGTCGTAGCTGCATTAGAATATTTACATTTACTAGGTTTTATTTATAGAGATTTAAAGCCGGAAAATATTCTTCTTCATAGTTCAGGTCATATCATGTTGGCAGATTTTGATCTATCAATTCAGTCACAAAATAATAACGCAGTAATTGATAGCCTGACAAATAATTCTTACATTGATACAAAAAAGATTTCAGAAGGATTTAGAACAAATTCCTTTGTTGGAACAGAAGAATACATTGCACCTGAGGTAATCAGAGGTAATGGACATACAACAGCTGTTGATTGGTGGACACTGGGTATATTGATTTATGAAATGTTATTTGGACATTCACCTTTTAAGGGCAGAAATACCAATGAAACCTTTAGTAATATCTTGAAAGAGCAGGTTTCTTTTCAAGGTAAAGAGATTTCAAAAACTGGTAAAGATTTTATTAAAAAGTTGCTAATTAAAAACGAAACCAAAAGGTTAGGGTCTAAACAAGGTGCTGCTGATATCAAATCACATGCCTTTTTCAAAAATACACAATGGTCATTCTTAAGAAATAGAGAACCACCATTAATACCTGTATTAACAAGTGATGGTTTTGAATTGAAAAAATCACAAAAGAAGACCGATACAAAAGACAAGAAAGAGGAATTATGCAAAGCTGATTTTGAAGCAAAGGCCTTTAGTGGTGTCGTAAGACCCGATGAAGAAGTGCCTGGAGATGATCCTTTTAGTGACTTCAGTTCCATGACTTTAATTAGAGACAACAACACAGCTATGAAATACAAAGAATATGATTCTTACGGTGTAATATTTTATAAAAAGAATCAAAATTGGTCAGGACCAACCTCACAGAAAGGCTTTTTCAATAGGTGATAAAAATTATAGCAACATTATTTATGTATACGATATAATATATCTATTCATATCCGTAAATTTTTATTGTAATATTTACTATTAATCTTAAAAATTATAATACATCGGAAAGTGTCATTAGATCTTGAAGCTTTTGGGGTGCCTCGTCAGTTGAAGACAATATGTTTTTCATTTTATATGTAATATAATGGTCAGAACTAATCTCGTTTTCTTGACGAAGTAATTCTGCTGCAGAGAAGGCTTTATTGATAATAGATGAATCTATTTGAGCTAATCTCGCAACATTTAAACCAAAAGAATTATCTGTTAATCCTTTTTTTAATTTGTATAAAAATACCACATTTGTCCAAGCTTCTCCTTCTATTTTTCTTTCAACATAATCCATAAAATAGTTCTCAACAAGGGAAGAATTTATACTTTTCCCCAGTGAGGAATAATGAGTAGTAAACAAAACCAATGGACATACAGGTAATGTTATTAAATAATTTATCAGTGCCCATGAAATGGCATGACCATCTTCAGTCGAAGTTCCACGACCAACTTCATCTAGCAATAACAATGAATCCTTAGTTGAATTTTTAAGAATATGATTTATTTCTTGCATTTCAACTTTAAAGGTTGATTGGCCTTGTAACAAATTATCAAACGCTCCAATTCTAGTAAATATGTTATCAAATATACTGATTGTTAAAGAGTCAGCTGGTACATAAGAGCCAATTTGAGTTAGTAAGACAAGCAATGCAACTTGTCTTATGTATGATGATTTACCACCCATATTGGGACCAGTAATAATTAATAACTTCCCATCTTTTTCCGACATTGACACATCATTTGGGACATAATTTATATCTAATGACTCAATGATTGGGTTTCTTGCATTCTTAGCATGGATGTACTGAGGGGTTTCTGAAATATTAGGTCTTACATAATTGGTATAATTAGAAGTTGCTGACAGTGATAGTAAAGAATCATATATTCCTAAATTAATAATAACATTGTGTAACTTCGTATACTCTTCATTAATGCTCTTGACGAAATTAAGATATTCAGAATGAGCCTCTTGATACAATAAATCGTTATGATAGACTAGCTTCTCATGTAAAATCTTTGTGCTTGGTGTTTGATAACGACTGACCATTTTAGTCTTATTCACAACAACCCAATCCGAAGGAATGCCTTTTATTTGTGTATTCCTAACTTCTATCAAATAATCAATTTCATCCTTATATACCAAATGAGGTCGATTAAGAAACTTTCTAATACCTATGAGCTCAGTTTGTAATTCTTCTTTAATTGCACTGATGTCACGTTGAACTTTTATAATGTTTTCTGAATTCACATAGTTATTCAAATTGAAGAATTCAGTAACCTGTTTTTTCTCATCTCTATCCATTACTGCAGCTACGTTAATCATTGATAGTAACTCAGGTATTTTAGAATTAAACAAATTGTCGTTTATTTCTGTCAAAATTGATGTTAACAATTTTGAATGCATGCCAATAACACCGGAAGTATTAATGACTTGAGTTTGATAGTACTCTTTGTGTAATTGAAAGTGATCAAAAAATGATTTCATTTGTTTCAGAAAATAATATATTTCTTTTCTTGAAGTCATCCCATATGAAATACGGTTGATAGTTTTAAGAATATCGGGAGTATTTTTTAATAAATTATTTAAAGAATCAAAAAATATGCTCTCAATTTCATTTATCAGTGTATTCGTTGCTTTTAATCTAGCTTCAATCATTTCTTTATTTTTAAGTGGGTGAAGAACCCATTCACGTAATTGCCTAGATCCAAATGCTGTTCTAGTATGATCAAGCAACCAAAATAACGAACCTTTTCCACAATCATTTGCAAATATATCCAAACATTCTATAGTATTGTTATCTAATGTTAAAGTTGACTTGTTTAGAAAATTTTTGTAATTTGTTACCAATAACAGTATTTTTTGATTATTGTACTCTGACAAGTAGTTGTAGAGGTGATATAACAAATTAGAGAAGTTATCGTCCATCTTCTCAATAGAAATTATTTCTTGAAATTCTGATATAGGTATATTTGCCATGTCAATGTTTTCTGATCTATCTAATATAGAACATTCAGAATAATTAAACTTTTTGGTAATTGATTTCGGTAAATCTTGCATTGGATATACTTCAACGGGGTTTAAATGCTGAATTCTTGTTCCAAATTTCTCCAATTGATCTAATGAGTCCTCAAAGGTATCATAAATGACTTCACCACTGTTTAAATTGACTGATATAATGTAAAAATTGAAGATTTGGTCATTATCTTTTGGAACAAGTGAAATTATCCAAATGGAATTGTTATGACCCAAAACGAATTTCTGATTTATATGATTAAATGTTGAGTTCACCCCAAAAGATGCCTTTGTATATATTCCAGTAATTTTTCTTTCAAATACAGAGGATTGTTTTGAAGTATTAGAATTCTTCTTGATGGCACTTGTTTCAGTTTGCTCAACTACAGCAACTTTAAGATTATGGTGTACTAGATTCTCTAAATGAACTTTTAACCTCATGTCAGGGAAAGAGCAATATGCAAATTGTTTATAATTCAGATCTTGTGGGTTCGATCCATCTACGGATAATTTACCGGGGATCAACATTATATGTAATAATTGACTTACTGTTACAGCATCTTCAGCAAAACATTTGTATTTGTAACCCACTCTAACAACCAATATTTTATCCATATTTTTCATTTTTAGATCCTTAACTTGTTGATCTAGGGGTGTTAACTTGTCATTTTTAGCCGTTTTGCTTTTCTTAGGAATTACATTCTCTGATTCTTCACCCAAATCAACCTCTTCTAAATGGACATCATCGACAGACCTCTTCTTATCTGACATTATTTTATTTAGTTTCTTTAAAAATAGATCAGAATCTGTTTTCTTACTCAAATTCTCACTAAGAGGTTCGCCAAAAGTGGCCTTGTTCATAATGTTCGTGCTTGGAACGATTCGCCTGTTCTCCACCGAAGGTAATTCCAATTCAACTTCTTCTTCCTCATAGTCTAAGTTAATACTAACAGACTTCGAATCAATTGTCTCATCGCTACTTTGCGATATATTTGATGCTTTGGACTCATTTTTCTCCAGACTTGACTTGTTAACTGGTTTGAAAAACCGACTAATTACAGGTTGATTACCCATGTTTCAATTAAACTCTATATACCTATAAATTCTCTCACTCTCCCGATAGCAGATACTTCACCAAACAAATGATAAATAGTTTAATTTCCTTACAGACAGCTTTATATACAGCTCATCTCATCTCAATAATATTTTGACCTTCTGCACGTAACATATCTTAGCATTTAAAAACCAAACCAATCACATCGTACGTAAATATGCAACTATCGATAATTTCAGTATTTTTCAATTTTCATAAATTTTTGGTCAAAAATAAACTTCAGCAAATTTGAAATAAACAGCAAAATACACCATTAAGTTGAAGGATAATTGGGTAGATAGAGATCATAAAAGAGAATTAAGCAAAAATACCATTGATACATATTAGAGTATATTATTAAGTTATAAATTAGATTAGGACAATTTTTCCATATACTTATACATAGAAAATTCGAGTTTACAAAAGTAGGAATTACCTCCGATATATTCATAAATCCTGAAATAATATATTTACTGTTGAATTAGAAGAATAAAAGAACAAGACATTATATACTAGTATCCTTATTGTACATTTATTAGGAAGAAAATTTAATCATAACATAGCATGAATAATTTTAAAAATCTACAAGGTTTTATTACTGAAACAAATGTTGATTCATTAGTTTCCAACTTATCAGATTTGTTGTACTCTTTGGACGGTGAAAGTTTGAATGATATGATTGCATTAATATTATCAGAAATCTTTTCTCCTGGATCTCAAGAAAACTTACAAACTGATATAACTAAGAGTTGGTTAACACCTTCTAACAATATTGTTGAATCAACTAAAATTGGGCAATATATTTCCCAATCTATTATTGATACCACTAATGATAAAATTAATTGGAATCGTGTTTTTAATTTAATGTCCACAAAATATTTTTTGAATGTCAAACAATTGAAACCATCGATTGCGTCTTTAAGTTCTATTTTCGCCACCTTACAGAAAGGTGAATTGATTGATGAATTCCTGAATTGTTATTGGGATTTAAGCTGCAAATTAGAAATAGCTTACTTATTGCACAAATGGTCAACTGTTGACGGTTGTTTTGATCTTTTAGGTACAGAAGGCATGAAACCAGTAATTACTAATGCTACGGATATGGGTTCGGATATTAATTCAAATTCCTCTCAATCTCTATTATTTTTTAAATCAATCGTTACTTTGAATTTAGAAATATTTTTATTGAGAGATGAGATTGTAAAAAATGAAACGTTATCATTGTATCAAGAATGTTTCTTCCAAGATTTCAACATTGTACCAGAATATTTAACATTTGCATTAATTTCAGAATATAAAAAGTTTATTCTATTAACAGAAAATAGAGCCACAATTGACGAGTTATTGATTACATTAGTTTTGCATGTTTGCGAAAAAAGCCCAATATTTTTGAATCTAGTTATCAGAAATTTGAATTCAATTGATAATAATTCAGATAAATTGGTCGAAATTACAAAATTAATTTCGAATAATGAAAAGCTACCTATTGCTAATTACATTAAAGTTCTTAATGATGAAAACAAACTTGATATTGTTATCAATAAAATGTACTTAGGGGATTCCATTAAAATATTACCAAGTGCTAGGAAAATTGGTTGGAAAGGTTTTGAAGCATATTTTGATAAACATATTAGCCCTAGTACCACCTCATCTGTTTTAGATTACTTAGAAAAGACTTGTATAATGACAGATGCAAATACTCCATTCAGATCCTCAAAAGTATTTGACATCCCTGCTTTACATCATATCATCATGAAGTTGATGAATATATCTATGAATCAAGCTGAACGTAAGAGATTTGAAACAATTCAATTATCACTAATAATTGTATTTCCTAGAATTATCAACTTTGGTTATGGTAACGACAATGCCATTTTACAAAATGGAGATTTAGTTCCAATACCTGCAGAAGTAGAAAAGGAAATGCAAAGCTACTTACAAAAAATGTATAGCAATGAATTAGCAATAAAAGATATTATTGATTTGTTGAGAAAACTTAGAGACAGTGATAACTCAAGAGATCAAGATTTATTCACTTGTATGACACATGCAGTTTTGGCTGAATCAACCTTTTTCAAAGATTACCCACTAGATGCATTGGCTACAACATCGGTATTATTTGGTTCGATGATTTTATTCCAACTACTAAGAGGTTTTGTTTTAGATGTAGCGTTTAAAGTTATTTTAAATTTTGCCAAAGAAGGACCAGAATCTAAAATGTTTAAATTTGCAATTCAAGCGGTTTATGCTTTTAAAATGCGTTTAGTTGATTATCCACAATACTGTAAAGATTTACTATCTCAAGTTCCTGGTCTTCAAAGTCAACCACAAGTCTTTCAAGCTGTCTCTGAAGCAGCTGCATTGCTTGACGAACAAAATAATAATGCAAGCCAAGACCAATCTCAACGTGTTGAATTCATTGCTATGAGGTACTTTGTAGTCGATGAGTTAGTTACTAATATACCTCAGGAAAATCCTCAAAAAGATACAATAGAAAAAATCTTATTTATTGTTAATAACATGACGGAAGAAAATTTTGACTCTAAAATCGAAAGTCTAAAGACACTTTTACTGCCTGCATATTCATCATGGTTTTCTCAATATTTAGTAACACAGAGAGCTAAAACAGAAGTTAATTACCATTCATTATACAGTAAAATTATTACTTTCATTGATTCTGATATACTACATGAATATATGATAAACACCACAATTAAACAATTATTACTGATTTTGTCTACTAAAGATATTCATGCTATAGATAAAAATACTTTGAAAAGTTTATCGGCCTGGTATGGTAAGATTACTATAGGTTTAGATAGACCTATTAGACATAGAAATGTAGCTATCCGTGAATTATTGCTAGAAGCACATAAACTAAATCGTTTAGAAATTATTGTTCCGTTTGTATGTAAAGTGTTGACGAATGCTATCGACTCGAAAATTTTTGCACCACCAAATTCATGGACTATGGGTATTTTAATGCTATTAGCAGAACTGAACAAAAAAGCGAATTGGAAGTTAAGTCTGACTTTTGAAGTCGAAGTTTTATTTAAAGCCTTATCGCTTTCATTAAACGAAATTGATGAGTCTAATTACTTAGAAAAGAATGACATTGTTGAAGAACTTTCCGGTGCACTAAGTGATGTCTCAATAGAGCAAAGACATATTGAACAACAAAGACAAATATCAATCATTCAGCAATATCAACGTCATAATTTAACTAAACCACAAAATAGACAACAATCTTTACAAAACAGTAACATACAAGGAGAACAACATTCAAGTACTACTGAAAACACGGGTGCTACTGAAGACTTATTTTCAAATTTGGTTGGTTCTACTGTATTTGTAACACACCCAGATCTTAGAAGAGTTTTTCAAATGGCTATCGCTAAGTCTGTTCGTGAAATCCTTCCTCCTGCAATTGAAAAATCAGCTAGTATTGCAGTTGTGACAACATCTAAAATTGTTTCCAAAGACTTCGCTACTGAGGCGGACGATTCCAAATTAAAGGCTGCAGCAATAACTATGGTAAGACAATTAGCTCAAAGTTTGGCCCGTGCAACCTCAATAGAACTTTTGAAAGATGACATACGTAGTACAACACAATCTTTGGCACCAAATTTATCTTCTTTAATTCCTCAGCCATTAGAAGAACTACAAAAGGCTATTGATGAAAATATTGGTATCCCATTGTTGATTATTGAGAATACTGCTATGGACAAAGCTATGCAAGATATTGGTGAACATTTGATACAAGAGATTGCTATTCGCAGATATCATAAGGAGAGGAGATCTGATCAGCCATTCCTCAGCCCAAATACTAACCCATACGCGTTGGTATTGCCTGAACCTCTGGGTTTGAAAAATACAGGTGTAACACCTCAACAATTTAGAATATACGAAAGTTTTGGTGCATTAAGGTTAAATAATGATAATACTTCAATGTTACCAGGTACACCAGGAATTGTTAATCCGCAGCAAATAAACATCAATCAACAGCGTTTGAATATTTCTCAACAACAACAGCAACAACAACAACAACAACCTAATATGTTACACAACTATTCAGGTGCAATCCAACCACAGATCATTAATCAACTCCCTGGTGATATTGAACAAGTTCATCGTGTTTTGGTACAGCTGATGGATAGTTTGGTTGTACAGATCAAAGAGAATTCCAACAAAAGTGGCTTAAAAGATTTAGAAGAACAAAACCCAATAAAGCAAATTATCCTACAAATCTTAACTTTTATTGCCAAAAGTACACAAAGAGATCAACTGGCCTTGAAAGTAGCACAAGCTGTGGTTAATAGCTTGTTTGCTACAAGTGACAGTTCGTTGTGTAGAGAAGTCTTATCGATATTTTTAGAACAATTATGTTCCTTATCTCCATTAGCAAAGAAAGATGTGATTTGGTGGTTGATATACGCTCCAGATAGCAGAAAATTCAATATTTTGGTAATTAATTCATTATTAGCTGTCAATTTAATTACAGGAACTGATTTAGACACCATGTTATCCGTAGCCATTAATAATAAAATTGAAAATGCTGTTGTTTTTACCATCAATTTATTGGAAGAGACAGTACTTTCTGATGAGTCAGCAATGATTAGAATGGATTTTGTTAAAACAATCAAATCTTTATCTTTAATCAATGCTGATATAGTCAATTCATTTTTGTCTAATTATAAGGAAAGAAGAATTCTACCTGTTAAGAACGGTGTTAAGATAACTGAAATTGAAAAATACCATGTTATCTTTACTGAATGGGTGAAGTTATTACAAGAGGTCGAAAATAATGATGAGATCACATTGGTATTCATCAAACAATTGATAGAAAGGGGGGTTTTACAGAATACTGATGATTTAATGAAATTCTTAAAATCTTCCTTTGAATTATCTATCTCTATCTTTAAGGAAAGTGATCCAACTGGTGAGATTTTTGTTTCAATTGATGCTTTAGCTAAACTTTTAACAAAACTAATCGTTTATCAAGATTTTAAGAATTTCTCAAGATCTGAGTTTGTCCAGATTATTTTCAGTGTAATTATTCTAGTATTCAACAAAGATCATGAACAAGCAAGTTCCACTTTCAATGAACGACCATACTTTAGATTATTATCGAATATATTATCAGAATGGTCAAATATTCGTGGTCACCGTTTTGTTAATATCACAGATGCAGAAACTAGGAAAGAGCTAATTGAATTTGATGTTGAATTCTATAATATTTTTTCTTCATACTTATTAACTCTGCAACCATTAGCATATCCAGGATTTGCATTCGCTTTCATTACTTTAATTTCTCATAGAATGTTTTTGCCAACAATGTTACGCTTAGGTGGCAAAGAAGGTTGGGAAAAACTAACATTGTTGATTGTTGCATTGTTTAAATTCTTAGACCAATATACTGAGAAAGAAAGCGTCTCGAATGCTATTTCAGTAGTCTACAAGGGTACTTTACGTGTCATATTAGGAATATCTAATGACGTTCCTGAGTACCTAATTGAGAATCATTATGAATTATTATCACATTTACCATCCTCATATATTCAGTTAAAAAACGTTATTCTTTCGAGTATTCCTAAGAAAATGTTTGTTCCAAACCCATATAATCCAAAATTGAAAATGGAAGAAATTGAAGCTTGTCAATCTAATCCGGTAGTTTATTACGACCCTGTCTTAGATCTTCAAGTTTATAAAAAGCCAGTGGACAATTATCTTCGTATTCCATCTAATTCTTTGATTAGAACAATAATAAATGGTATTCACAGAAATGAATACATCATGAAGAATGGTATTGGTTATGACTATGTAGCAGTTGATACCAAGGTCATTCGCGCCATCGTTTTACATGTGGGTGTTGAAGCAGGTATTGAAAATGAAAAGACTTCTTCGAGTGTAATTTTCAATACCAAATCATCATATTATACATTGTTATTCCATTTAATGAATGAAGGATCAATTGAATTAAGATCACAATTGATTGAAGCAATTGTGGAACAACTAAGATATCCAAATATCCATACCTTCTGGTTCAGTTACGTTCTAAAAAGTTTCTTTTATTCACAAGATTGGAGCGAAAATAAATCAGAAGTGCAAGAAATTATTTTACGTAATCTCTTAGAAAGAATAATAGTAAATAAACCACATCCTTGGGGTGTAATAGTTTTATTTACAGAATTGTTGCATTCTGAAGAAGTTAAAATATCTGAATTACCTTGGGTTAAAACTGTCCCTGAAATTGAAAATATAATCAAAGTTTTGTCACAAACCGCCACTGATTTCAAAGTTGATCCAGCTGAAACACCCATGCATAATTCTCCAATTCCAACTTTATAGTGGAATTAATTATTTAACATCTGTGAATAGTTTTTATTGCATATATTTCCCTATATTAATAATATATATTGTATCACTTTATTACCTTTCGATCTTGAATTTCTCTAACTCATTGGCATAGCCGAACCTTTTCATCTCACTATATAATTTTTTAAATAGTAACGGAACACACATGATATAAAAAAGCTATATTTAACGATTGAAAGGGAAAGGAAATGCAGAAGTTGTTTGATATATGAGCTAATCCAATTAGAACAGGTTCATTTCATTTAATAAGATATATTCAAGGTTAACTGTGAGTGTATTTAATCAATAAAGGAAAAAAAATGGCTTTCAGTCTCAAAAAATTGATTCCATTTTTCAATGAGGATAAAAAATATGAACAAACATCTATTCAATCTAAGAGGCCACCTAACACAGCATTTAGACAACAGAGATTAAAATCATGGCAACCAATCTTAAGCCCAAAAAGTGTTCTTCCTTTACTAATATTTATTACGTGTATCTTTTCTCCAGTGGGAGTGGGATTGATTATAAGCCCATTGAAAGTGAAAGATTTAACAATTGATTATACAAATTGTAAAGATTTAGCTACTACTGACGATTTTTCAGAGATCCCAAATCATCTAGCACATTATCATTTTAAAAAATCACCTGAAAGTAGGCCTTCATGGAAACTCGATGAAAATTCTGATGGGGATGTTGTTTGCCAATTGAAATTTGATATACCAGAGAATATTAGTAAATCCATTTACGTTTATTATAAACTGAAGAATTTTTATCAAAATCATAGGAGATACGTTGAATCAGTGGATAGAAATCAAATTAGAGGCAAAACTGTAAAACTGGAGGATATCAATGATCATTGTAAACCGCTAAGAAAGCTTGAAGATAAGATTATATATCCTTGTGGATTAATTGCAAACTCAATGTTTAATGACACATTTTCTACAACTTTGGTTAATATTGATGAAGAAGGACAAAATTATGGACTAACAAATAAGAACATTGCATGGAAGGTAGACCGAAAAAGATATAAAAAGACTAAGTATACTGCAGCAGAGATAATTCCTCCACCAAACTGGGCTAAGAAATTTCCAGATGGCTATACCGATGATAATATTCCTGATATAAGTACGTGGGAAGAATTTCAGGTCTGGATGAGAACTGCAGCTCAACCAGAATTTTACAAGTTGGCATTAAAAAATGAGAATGATGAATTATTTCAAGGAACATACACAATAGAAATTACAGATAACTACCCAATTGAATATTATGGAGGAACTAAATCGTTTGTATTGACCACTAACATGGCAACAGGAGGTAGAAACATTGCTCTAGGTGTTGTATTCATCATCGTCTCTGGTATATCCATAATATTTGCCTTTGTATTTTTGATCAAGATCTTTTTCCAACCAAGAACAATGGGGGATCAGTCATTCTTAAACTTCGACATTGATGATGAACGTAGCAAAGGTACTGAAGGTTTTGATCCAGAAATGAGAGAAATTTTGTGATGCATTTTTGATTTATATATATATATATATTTATATATGTATATGTATGTAAGAATTTATTAACTAAAGGAAATTAGAAAAAGGTCTTTTTAAATAACAATACGATCAATTGAGAGCCTTGTAACTGTAAATTGTGCCTAATTATCCAAGACTTGTTGTTTCCCCATCTCTTGATATTCCTATATAGTATAACCCTAATTGATATGGTAGACTTTTTTGTTACCAATATTCTGCCGGGTTCTGAGATGAAGAAAATTTTCAGAATTATTCTTATATAAATAGATGAAAAATAGAGATGACTTTATATCATATCTACTTCAAAGTTAGTTTATTTGTTTTTACAACATATTTTGTTTTAATTTTTGTTTGACTTAAAAAATCATGGGAATTATCACCAGGACTACGACGTTATAGAGGTAGTTGTGGTAAACGAATCCCATAAAATAGATTTTATTATCTACACGTTATTATATCTTTTGATATAAGCACAGAGTGTGATGAACGGACTTTATGTTAATTATCAATTCATTGTATTTTGAAGGCGTGTTACATTTTTTTAACTTTATATAAATAAATATATTATTTGGCTTGACCCTTAATTGCCATGTCACTACAGAGATTGAGCGACTGTTTCAGAAAGTGTTCATTTCTTGTGCAATAGTATCATCAACATTGTCCTAATGTTCTTGAAAATTTTAATAAATTTAATCATACAAAATAACTATTTAGTTTATGAAAAGTTAAGTTTTAAAGTACATTATTTGTAACCTAATTTAACAGCTTCGTCATAGGTTGGATAGTCACTGTAACCTTTGTCTGTCATTGTGTAAAAGTTTGGTTGATCGTAATCATTTAACGGTAAACCTTTTTCGACACGGTCAACAATATCTGGGTTAGAGACAAAATATCTACCGTATGCAATTAAAGTTCTTTCGTCCTTGACGTATTCCTTTACAATTTCTGGGTTTAGAGATAAGTTACCAGCTCTAATGATTGGACCCTTCCAGATTGAAAAGACGAAGTCATTGGAGACACCTTCTAAGACACCTTCACCTTCAGATAACATGAAGTCAGTAGCTAATGGCTCAACGACATGAATATAGGCTAAACGGTTACCTTCTTTACCTCTTCTTTCAATTTCACCAATTATATAAGAAAATTGAGATACTAACATTGGATTGTCACCACCAGACATGTTACCAAAAATACCGTATGGGGAAAATCTGACACCAACTTTCTCAGCACCGACAGCAGCAATAACAGCATCGATGACTTCTAATGGGAAACGAGCTCTTTTTTCAATGGATCCACCGTATTCATCAGTTCTGGTGTTAGATTTTGGATCTAAGAATTGGTTTAATAAGTAACCATTGGCACAATGGATTTCAACACCTTCGGCACCTGCTTCGATAGCATTCTTGGCAGCGTTAACGTAATCAGCAATATATTGTTTAATTTCTTCCTTGGTGATACCGTGTTGAGCAATACTAGCTTCCTTGGCTTGAGCTTCTTGCTTTTCATTTTGATATGGATAATCAGCTGGAGCATCGAAACGTAAACCATCAGCAGCCATCATAGCTGGAGGAGCTTGTCTACCTAAAACCCATAATTGAACCCACATGAAAGATTTGTTATCATGAACCTTTTGGATAATTTTTTTCCATTGAGCAGTTTGTTCCTTAGACCAAATACCTGGAGCACCTGGATAACCACCACATTGAGCGGATGGGAAAGCACCTTCAGTAATAATCATGGTACCTTCTCTCTTGGAACGTTGGTCATAGTATTCAACGGTCCATTCCTTGTCTAAAACGTGATCCTTGTTGGCTCTCATTCTGGATAATGGAGGCATAACTACACGGTGCTTCACCATTGTGTTACCAATTTTCATTGGCTTGAATAGGTTGGTGTCACCTAAGGCAACTGGGGAAAAATCTTTAACGAAACTCATATTTTAAGGTAATTGATAGGATATGTCTATCTCAAGATCGTAATAAAATAAACTATATAGATCTATTATAGTATTATATAACTAGCTCTAACAATTATATAAATAAAACGCCAAACAAGAAAAAAGGACATCCAATTCTATCTGCCCTGAGGTTAAATATTTCCCTCACTTTATATACAAACTGACTACCAAACTCAATTTACCATCCATCAAGGGAAGGAAATAGGATATCTCATTAAATTTAATGGAATTTCTAAGGTTCTTATGATCTTTTCTTCAAACTGAAAAATTTTCTCTTAAAAACATTGTTCCAGTTTCATCAAGTCATTTAAATATCTAATAGAAGCAGTTCTTACTAATCAAACAATAACGAAAATTTTTTACTATGTTAGTAGAGTCGGTGCAACTTCCCATTCAGGATATATGCATCTCGAATCTCAGATCCCAATTTCTCGAACTCTCAAACTCTCCTGCGTTGTATTCTGAGAAAAACGGTTTTACAAAGTCAATTCTCGTTTTTTTTCTGTTCATTTTTCCGTTTCTTTTCCTATATAATTAAGTCTTGGTAAAAGTAAAGTCGATATGCTCGAAGGTTTATTAAGTAGTGAAAATATGATTAGAAGGGTGTGGGAACGTTATTGTTGGTGGGTGAAGGCGGTGAGTGCATTATATGAGATGAGAGATATTGAAATTGATACTTCACTAATTGTATTAAAAATATAAAGTTTATCCGAGAATGAAAAAATGTACTTCTTTTGAGACCGTGAGGGTTCAACAAGGTTTGATTGATGAAGTCGGTATTAAATGTTTCCAGATGAAAATTCCAAGTTCATTCTTGTATTCTGTGAGATTAATATTGGGGGTTTCGATACATATATTTTGTGTTTAAATTATGTAGGTCTAAATGGAAAAAAAAATGAAAATTTATTTAGTGTTTATGCAATTTTGGAATCTTTCATTATCGATTATTAGCAAATAGATAGATAATGAGAGAATTCATTTCGAGTGAAAATATGTGGATTAAAACTTTTATGTTCCTCAAGTATCAACATGGTTTTGATAATACAATATTCTGTCAGCCCATTTTTTGTTTATTATGGTTCTCTTTGTTCTTAACAAGTCTAAATCGTTTGGAGAGCACCATCCGGAACTTTTAAAAGAATCTTCTAATTTTTCTAATCTCTTATCTTCGAGTTCCTGTTGTTTTATTAGCAAACTAATATATTCTTTTATTGTCATGTTCTTATGTTCTTGAGAGAGGTTTTCTTTATCAAGGGTGATGTGAGTATTTTGTGTGTCATAATCTGATATGCTTGGCTCGTTGCCGTAATACGCCTCATCAAAGCTGATGTTTGACTGGATCATATAATTTTGTGGTTGTTTTGGATTATAGTTATCTGTAACAGAAATGACTGGAATTGACTTTGTTAATTTATCAACATTTACTTTGAGTGAGTTGATATCCAACTTGCCTGTAACAACATTCTCTTCTTTCTTATTCTGTTTATTAATCGTTGTGGATAACTGAGTATTTCTGCTAATTCCACTCCTATTAGAAGAGCTTCTTGAATCGGAAAAATTGAGCCCACTTCGAGTAGCTGAGCTATCAGTCCCAAGCACATTATTTGTATGAGAAGATATAGAATTATTTTTCCTCCTATAAACAGGTGAAATAGAAGATAAATTCTTAACACTAGAGCTTCTTGTTGAGGCTGCAGATGTACGTTCGTAAACAGGAGTACCATTCGAAGAAAGTTCAAATGCACCTGAAGTTTTGATATACCCTGGAGTGGGAGTTTCATTCCGTAAGCTTGGATTGGAGACAACTCTCTTAACTGAATCGCCGCTGTTGCTAATAATTCTTGAGAAGCTTTTCTTCACTCTAGATCCAATAGACGGATTTCGACTGATCTCATCTGACCCATCAAAGTAAGTTGAAGCAGCAATAGATTTGAGATCGGTATTGGAATTTGAATTAAAATTAATTTGGGTAACATATTGCATTGAATCAAATGGTTGCTCATTATTATGTTGATCAAAACTAGATGTGATACTTAGAGAGGGAGAATAATTACCTTCAGGAGTTATTGAATTGCTAGTTTGATTTTTGCTGTAAGAAGATAAATTAATGATAGAAGTCTTTTTTAGCAATGCACTTGAAGCTCTTTTTAATAATGGAGGTCTTTTTTCAATTACTGAGCTTTCTCTGTTATTGGATTCCATAAGTTTATGCCTTATAGAAGATGAAGTAGAATCAGAACGAGTCCTATACACAGATTCTTGTAAATTTCCCGAAGCTCTCATGGGTATTTTATATAATAGATCATCATTATTCAGTTTTTTTAAATGCTTATTAGCTGAATTAACTGTTGAAGATGAATGGTTGCTACCTATACTTATTTTCCTTGAAGTATTTCTTACTTTATTCATAACAGTACTGCCTAGATTATTATCAGAAGAAGAGTTTGATGAAGAAGGTGAATTTGGTATTTCTCTTGCAGGTGTCGGTATTGGAAAGTATTCTGGTTGAAAACTCTGTGTTTCATCATTTGAACTTATGTGAGAAGATGAATTTAACATTACGTTTGAAAATTTTTTCTTCAAAAGCAATCTCGGACTAGTAATAATTGGTGATAAAGGACTTGTAGTCGAAGTATTAAGTGTTGTGGAATTATTGTTGCTGTCATAAATATTTGAATTCATTGGAGTATTTAAATCAGTATTTGTATCATTATTGGCCTGAACAGAATTACTGTTAAAATGTGCGCCAAATTGTTGTTGTAAATTAACGTTTTCGGGTATTTTTAATGCTTTTGATAAATCAAATGAAGTTTCGGCAATCGTGTTTGGATCTAACAAGTCGTTACTATCGGTATCGCTTATTGAATTTAAGAAGTGGTTCTCATCTAAAGGACGAGAAGAATTCATATTCTGATTCAAATTCACTAGACCTAAACCCAGTCCCGATGCAATGTCATTATTAAAACCAAATTCGCCATCCTTGGCGGCAATCGAGGGAATAGTATTATTGTCATCTGAAAGAATCAGATTCGATTTATTCAACATGTCTTCCTCATGGTTATCTGGTAACGGAGGCAGTAAATTCAGTTCATCCTTACTATTACTTCTTTCTGATTGAACATTATTATTATCCACTAAATTTCCAGAAATCGCCGTTGTATTGTGTACGTACGCCAAATTTTCAAGCGACTGGTTCTCTGTATCCAAACCTTCATTCAAATTCGAAACAATACTCTCATTGGACCCAGAACTCGGCGTCGTCGTTAATGTCGTTGGATTCGAATTCGAAGAAAGATCGCTATTCAACTGTTTCAATTCAATATCTTCCTCCTCTTTGATATCGTCCAAAGTATTCGATTCCATGGCCTTCACACTCATATAATTATTCTTTTCTCCAGAAACCAACGACTCCATCACTAACTAAAAAAACCTCTTTCTCTATATATATAAAAGTTTGACCTTTTTACACACAAAAAAGAAACAGAAATTTTGATATTTTTTCAACAGTAACCCATATCACTGGTCGCTCTACAACTCTTACCTTACCTCGAATCCAACCTTCCAGTCTCTTAAATACCTTTCAACCTTTTAAACTTCTAATAAAACTAACTCAAATGCAAATTCATTCTCATCACTTCCAGCTTCACTAAAAACTAATTAGATAAAGTTTCAAATCTTTAACATCATCGCGATTTACTAGTACTAGTACTATCCTCGCCACTACAGGCTGCACTTCAAATGCCAATACATCCTATCCATTGTACTATGAAAAGAAAGGAATACGATAGACAAATTTGCTAATAGGAAGACGAAAACGAAGTGAAATGTCCGTACAGATCCAGACAAAATCCGGGTAGCAAGACATCGCTTGCAACGACACAGCGCAAACACATCGAAACGAGATCTAAGACCTAAGACCATCCAACAAGCAAGACCAGACGATGTTAGACCATGTTAGTTAGCAAGACTACACTCGTTAGCCATGCCATGGTTGATGCAATGGTGGGTGTTGCAGCAGGTGGTAGGATCAGTTAAATGGATAAAAGATGATGTTTTTAAGAATGGAAGGGATGGATCGAAACAAAGCGCAAGAGAGAAAAGAGATGAAAGTATCAGAGTCCGAGTCCAAGGTTCAAGAACAACAGCTGGTAAAGTTTGTCAAGTCGTGTTCGATCAACTTGTTGTTGCCCTTCATCAATGGTTTGATGTTGGGGTTTGGGGAGTTGTTTGCACATGAGATCAGCTGGAAGTTCAATCTTTTCAACAGGAACAATAGTGGATACAGGATCTTTCCTGAATCCCGTGTTACCGAAGAGAAGAAGAAGAGTGTCTTTATATAGATGTATACTGTGTAGCCAGTAATTGAATATTATGTTTTAACTGTGTGTGAGAGTATGTAATGGAATGAATCTTGTGTAAAGAGTTGATTCATGTCTGGTTACCCGCTCTGACACAAAATAGCCGACCAACCGGAAATTACACGTGACCACCAAGCCGGGTACCCGCACACAGCTCCCGCTAACGCTGCGGAACTGCTTAACTTTATAGGCGAAAAAATGGGCAGAACCGGGTAACGGATTGCGGTGAAAATTTGCGATCTATTCATATTAAAAGTATTCAAATGTCTCGATATTGAACGGTTTCTACTGGTTCGTCTCAGTGGTTCTTCTTGTGTGTTTGTAAGAAATTATTATTAGCCCACTGAACAAGGTTGATGAATCAAGAGTACCAACTTACAAGCTTGCAAGCTTAAAAGCTTTGGCCTAGGTGGTTGAATATATATATATATAGAAGGGTAGGTGAATGTGTATGTGAATTGTGAATTTATTTGGTTGTAACAGTTTTATTTCCTGGTTTTTTGTAACTGCAATCGCAAATTGAGTATATTTTAAGTTGGGATGTTGTCGAGAAGTGTGCTGCTAAGACAGACATCGTTGGATGCTAAAATTGGTTTAAGACCAATTTTAGTTCAAGGTGTCAATGTTAATTTGAGAAGCAATTATGTGGGTTTCCGAGGTTATTCTTCAGGTACTCCTGAATCGAAACCTCCCTTGATGGATAGAATTAAGCACGAAGTGAAACATTATGTCAATGGTACGAAATTGTTAGGTTATGAAATCAAAGTTTCTACCAAATTGTTGATTAAGTTTAGTCAAGGGTACGAATTGACAAGAAGAGAGCAGAACCAGTTGAAGAGAACTATCAGTGATGTGTTTAGATTAATTCCTTTCTCTGCATTTGTTATTATTCCATTCGCTGAATTGTTACTGCCAATTGCTTTGAAAATATTCCCTAACTTATTGCCTTCGACTTATGAAAGTGGTACTGATAAAGATAAGAAGAGGATTAAACTACTTGAAACTAGAAGGAAAACCTCGAAGTTTTTGCATGAAACTTTGGAAGAGTCAAATTTATTGAATTATACTTCCATTGAAAATAGTGAAAAAAGAGAAGCTTTTATCAATTTCTTTACAAAATTGTATAACGCTAAGAATGACAAGTCCATTCAATTCACTCATGAAGAAATCATGTCAATCGCTAAAATGTTCAAAAATGACACCGTCTTAGATAACTTGTCAAGACCACAATTGATGGCGATTTGTAAGTTCATGTCAATTACTCCATTCGGTAATGATAATTTATTGCGTTATCAAATTCGTTATAAGTTGAAGTCAATCATGCAAGATGATATAATTATTGATTACGAAGGTGTTGCTTCTTTGTCTCCAGAAGAGTTACATCAAGTTTGTGTTTCAAGAGGTATTAAGGCATTTGGTACTTCGCAGCAAGAACTAACAAATACTTTGAAAGTTTGGTTACAATTGAGATTGAAAGAAAAGGTTCCTTCAGTATTGATGATGTTGTCTTCTACTTATGTTTACGGTGGTAAATCTGACGCGGAGATCTCTTCCAAGATTGTTAAAATCAATCAATCAAATACCTCAGCTACTACTGGATCTTCCACTACCTCAGATCCAAAGGCTGCCACTATTCCATCTTATAACGACTTGTTAGGATTATATTATGAAGGTATCTTACAAGTTTTAAGCTCTATCCCTGATCCTGTATACAATGTTGCAAAATTAGATGTAACTGAATCCAAACCAGAAGCTGAAGAAGCTCACAAAGTGGAAGAAGCCAAACAAGAAACTAAACAAGAAGTCAAGGCTGAATCAGTTACCACTCCAGATGGTACTGCTATCCCAACTTCTGAAGCTAAACTTGTATCTACTTCTTCGTCTACTGACTCTGCCAAGAAGGTTGAAACTAGAGAAACTAAGAAGGAACCCAAAGAGAAAGCTATTACGCCAGAGTTGGCTGATACAGAAATTCAAAAGGTTAAACCTGAAGTTGTTAAAGAAGAAAAACAAGAAATACCCGAAGCTGTGGATTCTAGTGCTTTCAAATTACGTGTATTAAAGGAACAAGATGAATTGATCAAGAAAGAAGAAGAAGAAGCAAAGGCAAGAAAGGTTAGAGAACAAGTAGCCGATGATATTAACTTGGATGAACTTGAAAAGGAAACTTCTCAACCATCAAAAGAGGAAACCCAGAAAAAGGAAGAAGGCAAACAATAAAGACATAAACAATTAACCCAAAATAAATGTTAAAAAAAATAAAACAGAAAACTTTCCCAGATAAACAGAGGAGGTTATTGAACATAATTGCATGAAAAATACCAAAACCAGTACAAAAGAAAGTATTCAGTTTTGATGTAAAGTTTCAATACATTGTCAAAATTATGAAAGAAATACAAGTTTTTCTATCTAAATATATACAAAATTTCATTCTGTGTCCTTCCAACTTTGGGTTCTAAACATCTGCACTTCTATTATTTATTCCTAAGCATTTTCTCTTATTTAAATCCATTTAATTTTATTTCAATATTCAATATAGTTTAAAAGAAGAAACAATATTACCATAATATCTATATATATAGCCTCTATATATATATATCTGTTTGTCAATATCAGTTACCTATATTTTCAACAGTGTCCGATGTTCCTGAATGAGCTAAAAAAATTCTTAATTGACCTTTTACACCCAAATACCTACTTAAGGAGAATTAAATGATCTGGGTACATTAAGTTAAAGAAGTTAATTCAATGAAAGAATCCTAATACTTAATCGAACTAAGGTAATCAGTTATTCTTAAGTTTAAGAAACGAATACTTTATTTTATCATTTATTATAACATTATGGAAATATCAACCAAAATAGGATTACAAACTTGACTTTAAAATTGCATAACGTTATTGTAATCAAATATGGAGAATAATATCAATAACTTACCAAAATTAAAGTCCAAAATGCCCATTGCAGGAACTGGTTCTCTATCTGGATTGCAAATACCTGGAGGGTATGCTCCTAAGCCAATTCAAAATGATCTCTTGAAGATGGATTGTGGGAAAAATTCAATAAATATGGGCACACTTGGTACAACTGACCTAAATTCTGTTGATGTTATTTCTGCTGAAAAATTGGAGCTAGAAAGAAAACGAAAGTTGAATAGAGAAGCTCAAAGAGCTTACAGAGAAAGGAAAAATAATAGGCTAGGAAATTTAGAGGACTCTCTAAAATTGTTGCATCGTCAAATAAATACCTGGGAAAAGAAGTTCAAGAAATCACAAAAAGAATTAAAGGAAGTGAAAAAACAAAATACCATGATTAAAAAAGAAAATGAGAATCTGAAACTCCAAATTAAAACTCAGGGACATGATCTTTTATCAGAAACGGCATCTAGTGAAATTCCTGCTGTTAGCACATATGGTCCATCTTTACAAGAATTAATTGAAAATTTTAAACCAATGAAAGCTATATCCTTGAATAAGCAAAAGAACAAAATTTACAAAAATAATAGTAAAATAAAATTACAATCCAAAGTAAAGAAACCTATTTTCCATACATTGCCATCTGTACCTAAATGTGGGTTATGTACAGAGGATGATATCTGTGTATGTAAGCAAATGGAGGTGCCGCCAGTTGGCGAAACAAACTTTTTGTATACTCAGCCAATTTACAAAAGCTCTACTAAATTAACATGTCATTCTAATCCAAAAAATTGTACAGAATGTGCAGATATACAAAAATCCTGTTTGGGCAAGAACTTGGAGACTACAAATGAAAATGAGGATATTACTTTAAAAA
The DNA here is from genome assembly GCA_003705975.2 of Tetrapisispora iriomotensis. Taxonomy (NCBI): domain Eukaryota; kingdom Fungi; phylum Ascomycota; class Saccharomycetes; order Saccharomycetales; family Saccharomycetaceae; genus Tetrapisispora; species Tetrapisispora iriomotensis. The sequence continues at coordinate 325,491 of PPKC02000007.1, forward strand.
GTTGTCATGATGGTAAATATGACAATAGTGAATGGATGAAAACCATCAGTGAGCTTGACTATATGGATGTGGGACTCCAACTTTCACCAAAGAAACATCAAAAGGATTTTAAATCATAATACTTGTGTGCGATTTTTAAAATATGTAATTTTTAGTATAGATATTAAAAAGAAATTAATATAATCCATGGGTTACTTCCAAATTTTATTTATAAATAGATTTATAAATGAAACTATTTTTATAGCATGAAAGTTATATAAGGAGATGGTTAATATAAGCTCAATGCTAAATCACTGTAAATTCTAATATTATATTAGGAATGAAGCAATTTGTGCAATAGTTTGTAGGTAACCTGGAACTCTAATATTCATGCCAGCACCCTTGCTGGAATGGGACTTAGATGAGGAGGAGGATTTTGAGGATGATGACTTTGAGGATGAACTTAAAGAGGAGCTGGAACTGGAGCTGGAACTGGAACTGGAGCTGGAGCTGGAGCTGGAGCTGGAACTGGAGGAACTGGAGCTTGAAGAGCTGGAACTGGAGGAGCTGGACTCATCTGCATCAACATCATCGTTGTGACAATTATTTGAAGTAGATAAACCAGTACCCCAAGCTCTACCTGCACCAGAAGTGAAGTAGGCAGATGCTGCACTAGGCATTTCTGGCAAAGTATCATTTGCTTCCCAGATTCCTTTTTGATAAGCTGGACAGTCCGCATATTTGTTAGTAGTTGAGAAACCACCATTGCCGGCTGGGTTAGTAGCACTGCTATATTGCCCTTTTAAGTTTTCAAAATCAGTTAATTTGGTAACTGATGTATCGCTATCGATTTGGACTAAACCGTAATTGTTTGTTTCGTTGGAATATTCGTAAACTAAACCACCAGAGAACACGCTTGACATTTGAGTCGAATAGATTGATTGAATTTCAGTAAATGGTCTAGAATCGACAACCTTGTTACAACCAAATTCACTTAAGAAAATGGGAACAGAATAACCTGAGTATAATTGAACTTTTTGAGCATAACCTGAAGTTTGGAAAGAAGAATGGCCACACCATGAGTAATCGTTAACACCTAACATATCAATTCTGGCATATTCATCATCACCACAATTGAAATATTCAGCAGTGAATTGTCTGTTTTCAGCAATATCAGCAGCTGAATAACCAACAGGAATCTTTCTGTAATTTCTTGCTTCTAAATATTTCTTCATATCTCTTACAACAGCTTTAACATATGTGGCAGTATTAGTGGTGTTAGCAGAGTTAATAACTTCATTACCAGCAAAGAAACCTAAGACATTATCATATGTGGCGAATTCATCCATGGTTGCAAAGATATTTTGTAAATAGTCAGCATTATAAGAACAGGCAGGATCAAATCTAGAGATAGCACTTTTTGGTGTATTAACATCCAGAATTAAATAAATACCGTTGTCCTGTAACAATTGCATACATTCGGAATGGTCGAGAGAATTATCAACGGTGTATACTCTTACAGTATTGATACCTAATTCCTTGAAGAGGAGGACATCTCTTTTACAGCTTGTGATATCACTTAGAGGATCGGTAAGGTTCGAGGAACCACCAGGTTGGTAATCAACACCACGAATATAGAATCTTTCCCCAGATTGAGTGTCGAAAAATGCATTACCAGTGGCATTTATAACAGGAGTAGAACTGTTTGAAGCAGCAGAAGCAACAGTCGCATATTGACTTGCTAGTAAAACAGCACTAGGCAGCAAAGATTTGAATAGCATCTAGAGTACAATAATAATTTATTTGGTTTCTTTTCAATGAACTAGAAGAAACTTTGAATCGAAATGAAAAGAAAGGTTACTTCCTAGATGTATCTAAATAGCAGCTTATATGAAGAAAACATAAATACACTATATATAAACCTTTAAATATAAACAATACATATATTTGAACTTTAATTCAAGCTGTAACTGCCAGAGGTAAACATGTTCCCTGCTTACAAAACACTGAAGCATGTATTCTCACACAACTGAAAAAAAATTTTCTATGCAAAACGATCCAAACTCTTCAGCTATCATCCAAAGAGGAAACTAGATCAAAGTAGATACCCAAACAAGATGCATGGCAACATGAGAGCGGATGTATTTTCAATTGCAAAACACACTTGAAATTAACAGCGTTTGCACTAAAATTGTTAACCAGAGTAGGTGACCATCTTCTTGAGAACCAGATGAGAGTAAGAAGATAGTTTCCCATGAGAAGTTTGAGTGAATTGATATCAAAAGTCAATCGAAGTAACAACAACTGTTACAGTGAACAAACTGATCGAGATTTGGATCTCATCGCAAAATAATTTTTCACATTTCTTTTTTCTCTCGCACAACTGCTGCCAGTGAAGCCAGAAACTGAGTTACCAAGAACAAGATTGAACAACATGCCAATTATTGAATCAGGTTTGTGCATATCTTCAGTGTTGGGGAGCGTGTTAGTTGCTGTGTGATATAGTGATTTTACGAAACATTTACAAGCACTTTTCTTAATTAAGAACCAGATGCAAAAAAGTATGCTTCCAACCAGAGTCGAACTGATGATCTCCACATTACTAGTGTGGCGCCTTACCAACTTGGCCATAGAAGCTATTATTCTTGTATTTCTCGAATTTTCAGAAGAGTAAAAACGACCAAGTGGACAAGTTTCTCTTCCATAGATTGATATAAAAACCAGCTTTCAAATCAAACAACCATCATATTAGAACAAAACATAACCCTTTGAACTTGAACAGTACCGTCATATCTATCCATCTAAACGCAATCGATTGTCTCTTAAGTACCTTCGTATCTCTTCGGCTTACCTACATAATCTTCATCGTTGACCACCAGACCTTGATGTCGAAGATATGAAAGAACAGTGGTTCAAAGGGTCTGTTTCAGTTATAAAGGTGACCATTGTATCATTGAACCTTTCCAGCATAATCTTCCAATGGGTACTTAGAAAAGATACTAGAGTAATTACTTAGTTGTGGCTGGCTTCGTCGCCAGCATCGATAAATCCGTTTTGTTCCTGGTGAACATTTGACACAATTACCTCTAGATGATGAATAATATATTTGTATATAAGTAGGAAGATGGATAGACACATGTAGCTTCTTTGATGTTTGCAAGATGTAACATTGTTTAGCATCATATTAACACAAAATATCAGGGTGTGCTCTGAGTAAAATTCAATTATAAAAATGGTAAAAGTGTATGTCCACGACGGTGATGATTCCGTTGATTTTAGAGAAGCTCATGATAGTGGCAGCTCAGTTAGTTTAGAGGATTTGGATAAGATTGGTGTTGTTTACAAGTACTGTGAAACGGTGAAAGACGTTGATGTGATTGCCAAAGAAAGAAACTACAAAAATAGAGATGTGGTGAACATTTCAAAGGAAAGTTTTCCAGATGAGAAGGCCATGATGGAGAAATTAACTATTTTCTACTCAGAACATCTTCATGAAGATGAAGAAATTAGATACTGTTTAGACGGCAGTGGATTTTTTGATGTCAGATCTCAGGATGATCAAGAGTGGATCCGTTGTAAAGTGGACAAAGGGGACTTATTGATTGTCCCTGCCGGTATTTATCATCGATTCACTTTGACAAATGATAACTATATAAAAGCTCTAAGATTATTCAAGGATGAACCAAAATGGAACGCAATTAATAGACCCAGTGGTGATGGATACGCCATTCGCGATGAATATTTATCACAAATAAGCGGTCATAATTAGTTAGATAGTCAGGTTCTCTCACTATCATGATTATATTCTTAAGATCATCTACCCTAATTGGCTATAAATATCGTTGTATTTATATACCTTCGTAATTAAAAATTCAGATCTCTACATTTAAATATTATTATTATTCACTGCCTTGATATTTTATTTTTTTATTTTTATCCATTATGACTGAACACGAAAGTGAAAACATCTTGAAGAAGTCAAAGTAAGACTAAATTTATATGTATAAAGAAGACAAATCATCACATCACATCTATTAAACACAATTGGATCAACGAAATAGGTTTCAAATTACCATAACAATATTAAGTTGGATATTAGTTGATATTTGGAAAAGAGCTAGTTGTGTACTGTAGGAGTCACAAGACAAGGTATTAACATAAAAAATTTTCAATAGAATGTCTAATGAAGGTATTGTAACTTCAATTGTCACATTTACATTAAATTCTGGTGAAGGGACATATGCAGATTCTATTGCGGCTTATTTTCCTACCGTTGATCAATTTTACATTCCAGAATGGCTGACTATGCAATTCATTGCGAATAATTTGATTTCATTTACACCTCTATTTTCATATGGTACAACTGTTATAAGTATTGAACGTTCGCAAACTTCACTGGGGTTCTCTATTGATATTTGTGCCACAATGTTGATTGCGAGTATACTAAGGGTCTGTTATTATTTAATAACACCTTATGATCTTTCTTTATTAAGACAGTCATTAGTGATGATTTTTATACAAGTTATTCTTTTAAGAACCACTTTAAGATATAGACCAATTGAATACCAATATGACAATTTAACTCCTGTTGAGTCCTTTCAAAAATTATTTCACGATGTATTTTTTGAATACTTCCAAACTGATAAGCCATTGCAAGACTGGAAAAATATTCATAACAATTTAACTGTCAGAAAAGCTCTAGCTTTTTTGGCGAAGTGTGGATTGGTTATTGTTTACAAAGTCTTGAAATATTTTGACCCAAGTTATAAAAGAATATTTGCATTCTGGCAGTGGAATAATGATAAAGTTTTTTGGAAATTTATTGGTTATTTTGCTTTCATCAATTTTTTCTTTACCATATTTGTGGTTCAAATCATGGATTGGCCAGATTTAGCTCAATGGATTGGATCTTTCTTTGGTTCATTGGGTTTATTAATCGAATCCTTATTACCACTCCCCCAAATCTCTATTTTGCATAAACTAAAATCTATTCAGGGTTTCAAATTGATTCTATTAGTTAGTTGGTTGTGTGGTGATACCTTAAAGATAACATATTTGATCTTTGGGGCTAAAAATATTTCTTATATGTTTGTTGCCTTTGCTCTTTTTCAAATGTCATTAGATTTTTATATTGGAGGTCAGTATATTTATTATAAATATTACTATGAATCTTTCAGACATAATGATGATATTCCTTTAGAATTGGGCAATGACGCAATTGAATTAAAAGACTTTAATGTAAAGCCAGATTATAACGATACCAATAATTTCATTATTAATTCACCTGTCAACTTCTCTCCGAAAGGATCATCATCAAAAACTGCATCTATATTTTAAATAAGCTGTTGTTGCGAGCACTTACATTTCCACAAGATATCATCGAATTATATTTAATATATAGTTAATGATAACTGTGGTAATCATGATATTCCAATTACTACATTCGATATCCATAATTCGATTAGCAAGATAAAATAAATATCATACTCGGGTATTTATCTACAATCGTTTAAATCTCATCATTATATACAAGGGTTATTTAATTATAATCAATAAAGCATGTTTTTTATACTTTTTAGGTGTTAAACTCAATATTTGTACTTTATTTTTTCTTTTCTATTTCTATTAACACCACCTTTGTCAGCATAGGCTCGTAATATCAAATGAAAATCATTGTATTCATTGTGAAACATGTCCCGTTCTTTCACTGCCATAGCATCAAGAATTCTTTCATTTTGTATGTACTTTCCTAATCTTTGCTTACTTTTAGTTGAAGAGTTGCTCTCAGATTCTTCATCTAAGAACTCCTTGCTTAAATCCCTTTCCAACATTCCTAACTTCTCCTCAATCATCTCCATGTATGATTTAATAATCTTGTCTTTATTTGATTCTTTAATAAAACCCTTAATATCCCATGTTTGGACGTCAGAAGCATCCAAAAAGTTTGGGTGTGACCATTGGTTGGAGTTTCCATAAAAATTTATGTTCAGTTTTTTATTCAAATAGGCTCTATCCTTTGAACTCAAAGAATCCTTGTTGCTTTCTAATAGCAAGTGTGTATACTTTAGGGAAGATGAGTGTCTCTTCAAAATATTTTCTATGTTGATTTCTAAACCTAAGGAGTTTTCTATTTTTGTAGTGATAAACTGTTTTTGTTGATATCGAATATTATTTAATCCAGCTATGGTTTCTTGTAAGTTTGTGCAGTTTTTCAATGGTGACAAAACAGATTCTTCTTCTAACTGTTGATCAATTGGGACACAAATAACTACTAATTTTGGTGGAGATTTATTGAAATAAACAGCCTTCATCGAAATTCTAAGTTTTTCCCACTCTATGTTTTTTATAAAGTATTTATTCTCAATAACTTCAAGAATTTTGCCAAAAACCTGGATTGAAAGTTTGAATTCTGCATCTGCAACAAGTGATGAAATATGTCGTTCTTTATAATCATGCTTTAATACATGTTCGTATTTTCCTAGTATTCCTGATATCATATTTTCTTTAAGTTTTAACATATTTTTAAACTTCTGGTCAGATACAGAGTGTAAAATGTAATCAATTTCTTCTAGAGGTAAATATTGAAATCCAAATATCCTATTAATATTATGATATGCAATAAATATTCCATCCATAGCTCCCATTCTAGCTTGTAATGAATATTTTAGTAAGGGGCCTTTTATCATATCATGGAATTCCCTGTCCATTGATTCAAATTGACCGTGCAATTGGTTAATTTCATAACCAGTGTAGTTTTGATTTTTTTCTACGTATGGTAAATCATACCTTATAGCACTAACTGCCCTTGTCTTTAAGTCAAAAACCCCATGATCTGGTAGATTTGGATCAAAACAATCTAATTGAGATCTTATTAAAAAATTATCTATAGTTGTATAGTGATAAAATTTGGAATTGGGATCAAAGTTGATAGATTTGTTACCACCTCTTGTAAGAAACTCTTCTAGAGTATGTCCTAGAGCTGACAGAATCATATCTTTGTTCAATAAAGGATCAGAATCAATCGATTTTATGATTTCACTTTTATTATTACGTTTTTTTTTTATTTTGCTTATTATTATGGAAGCTGGTGCTTTGGCAGATCTAAAGCAACGACTGGTGGAATGAGTACGGTTCTTAGAATAATTGTAATTAATCAAATTTAATTGTCGAAAATTTGACAATAAAAAATGTAATTGAGACAGAACTGCTGTCATGGAACTAGTAGACGAGATATATTTCTTATTAAAATGAGTTGCGGTGTTTATTAATACATCATCCTTCTTTGGAGAGGTGAAACCATGTAGCGATGATGCTGGGGGTAATGCTGAATTGACGGTTTCTAATGTGTGATCATAGTTGAAAACTTTAGTTCTTTCATCTTGTAAAGGATGTAGTACCACTGGTTCGTATAAGACTTTCTCCAAACTATCTCTTAACCTAGGAAGCTGAGTATAATCAAGTATTGATTTCTTTCCATCGTCCGTTATAGGTCTAACTAATCTGGATTTTATATTTGAATGTCCAAATGTAAAAGGAGTTGTATTTAAAGATGACCGGTTTATGGTACCTAGGGACTTTTTAGACTTCTTCTTTCTCTCAATATTAAGGTCCTTTTTATCATTACTATCCTTTATCTGAAATTTTTTGGAGGACAGTGACTTCCATCTTCTGGAGCATATGGGACTATTACAAGGAAATCTGTATATCAACGGTCTGTACAATCCTGAGATTCCCTCATTTCTAAACATCGATCTAATTCCTTATTTTGTGATAATTTCTAGTTACTATAGAATACTATCTATATTCTTAGTGGCATTCTTCCACTTTTAATCGTTCAAAATAATTCAATTTGACACTTTTGATATTAGGTTTTTGTGTTTTTCTATCAGAGCACGGCATTGAATTGACTTGTTTTGTCTTTAAAAGAACTAAAAATATGAATATTAATAGCAAAAAGCATGATCCAACTAAAAATAATTGTATTCTATTCAATTTGAATCAAAAACTGAGCAGAGGCACACAAACATTCTGGTATTTACCTTTCAACCCATGTAAAATGCCTATTTTTCTGGCAAAACAACTTGTACATGAGGAACATTGTAAACACTACTCTTATAGACTCACAATGAACTTCATGTTAAAATCTTAAAACTTTTATAGTACTTCTTTAAATATATTAGAAAGTAAACAACATATTGCAGTTTTAATATCTGTATTGTATATCTGTCAAGATATACCGGTTGCCATTTTTGTGGCTTACAGGAAAAATAATATCAGCGGATATTTAGCCGCCAATAAGAAGATGATAACTGAAAAGTACTATATATAAGAATGATTTGAGAGTATAAAATGTTTTAAAAAATGTGAGGACTTGACAAAGAAAACTGGATAAAATTATGAGAAGTCTAAGGGCAATCATGGAGGACTGTCCAACAAAGACAGAATTTATTGCAGCTTTGAAACCAGAAGTCAGAAGTATTCAATTTGGGCTGACCGCCGAGAAGAGTCTTCAAAATGAAGCATTAGTCGATTACATAACGTCGGTATTGGTAATGTTGTGCAACTGTGTTGAATATCATCAACATAACTTTGAAATTGTGATGACCTATCCAGTTGATGGAAATAAATTGAAGGAAAGAAAAGAGAAGTTAACGCTCATCTCATCATCTTCTGTAACTAGCAAAGGGAGAGTTAGGAACTCTGAAGATAAAAAAGATTTCTCTAATTATAAAGTATCCATATTTTTGTCACTATTACAGACTATTAAATCGAGTGTGAAGAAAAATGAAGTAAGGACTATCAGGGATGTCTATTATGGAAATGTTGAATTATACAGAAAACAGGAAGTAGTTACACATTGGTTAAATAATATTCAGAAGACTTTATCATTAAGGACAAGAAATGATTTGAATATTGTTCCAGCACAGAAAGGTTTATGTTTCATTCCGTTCAAGTTAGAAATCTTCAACAAATTAACAGGTAATACAACAACAGTACCAAAAAATAAATCGTCACTAATACCATACATTACAGAAAGTTGTGAATTTTTGGTCAATGAGGAGATTAGTACCAAAATTTTGAAGGTAATGGTATTGGAAAAAGAAGCTGTTTATAATAAGTTGGTTAATTATGCGCCAGAAAGTAATAATTTAAATCACTCGATTATTGTGACAGGGAAAGGGTATCCAGATTTTTTGACAAGATTGTTTTTGAATAAATTGCAGGATTTGGAAATCCTTAATAATAGTAGTTGGGAAATTTATACTGATGCAGACCCAGCAGGGATATCGATATCTAGCAAATATACAATTAATAGGCAAAACGATCTTTATTCTTGTAAAAAATTAGTTCATAAAGGTGCTAAAATAATAAAATTAATTGGCAACTTAAATGAAGCCAAGCATGGTCAATTGTTAGATTTATCTAATCGTGACATCCCTGTCTTAATTGGCCTCTTGAACAATTTAACTGATAAACGTGATACTGACGTTAATCATAGCTATATGGTAACAGAACTTCAAAGGCAATTATTTTTTGCAAAGAAAGGTGAAATGAATTCCTTAGAATTTAGAGCTTATGAGGAGTAGGTGGTATTAACTTATAAAAGAGCAATGATTTGACTTTAGCTGAGAGTCAATCTGTTCGTTTTCAAGGCAAGGAAGGTTTTTTATCTTACTGTCATTCAAGATATATTGTTGAAAACTACTTTTCTGTGATGTTAACGTCTCCAGTGTCAGTAATTGCAGAAAAAGTTACACGTTTTCGCAATAAAAAAGAAGACATCTCTTTAGCTTGGCGTATGATATGATCCTAGACATTCATTACAAAGTTGTTCCTGAATATCCAATAAAGTTCAGTCTACTCTCAAGCGACATAGGCTATATTTCATTACTGTTCATCCCCATATATTGCATACTGAATCGTGAAGTCGCCTCGTATGTCAGTAAAGAGATCTTACATGTTTCGTGTGTTTTTCATTTTTTTTATTTTTTTCAATATCATGCATAACAAAATTACGAGACAAAAAATTCAGCAATCATTTAATCAATAACAACTTAAATTAAATGAATTGAAGTGATATTAAATAACCATTCTTCGAAAGAATTGCTAAAACTATTTATAAATCATATTTGAAATATTATAGATAGTTGATTACAAAAGCAATTGCACTAGCTCGAAAGAATATCAAGGAAGGAAGCATGTTGTTCGCTGTTATTTTTTCTGCATTATTATTTGTCACCAAGGTTTTAGCTGGTGCTCAATTAGTTCCAGTTGTATTAGAATTACCTGCTCACGCAAGTGAATGTTTATATGAAGATCTATACAATCAAGATGATACCATCAATATTAGTTATCAAGTTTTAACCGGTGGTAATTTCGAAATCGATTTTAAAATTACAGCACCAGATGGTAGTGAATTAGTTAGTGAAGTTCAGAAAAAATATTCTGATTTTGCTTTGAAATCATTTGGTTTGGGTCAATATAAATTCTGCTTTTTCAATAACTATGGTTCTGATGCAAAGAAGGTTGAATTAACTTTAGGTCTAGAAAGTCGTTTAGTTTCAATTCAAGATGTTGAAGACGATGACAGCAGCAAAGATGTTGTAGCAAACAATGCCATCGATGAAATCGACAGAAACTTAAATAAAATAACAAAATCTTTGAATTATTTAAGAGCTAGAGAATGGAGAAATATGTCCACTGTTCAATCTACCGAATTTAGAATTACCTGGTTGTCATTATTAGTTATTGCTGTTATGGTCGGTATCAGTGTTGGTCAAGCATTCATTATTCAATTTTTCTTTACTAAAAACAGAAAGAACTATGTCTAGATGGCAAGAATAATATTAAATCTAAAATAATCGGTGTGTCATTGACATAATTAAGCGATATCTATGTAATTGATTCGCAATTGTCTTTTAGATTGATTTTATAAAACTACTCTATAATAAAGCAATACGAGATTAGAAACAACATAAGTATGTTATATATAAACTGAATCTTATCAAAAAATAGAACAAAATTCATATTAAATACGTTTTTCTATTAGTTGGGGTTATATTATAACACTTACTTATGTCTGGTGATTGAAATATGCAATAGATAATAAAAATAATCATCAAAAGATCAAAAATGAATTACCCGCTTAAATTTTTTATTCCATAACTTACTATTCCTTTAGTTTGCTCCTAGAATTGGGGGTATTATCAGGATAATGTTTTATTTAAAAACTGGTTAAACTCATTTTAAAAAAATATAGATAACTTCCTCAAAAATGACTATTATTATATGTCAAATATAGGGAAATAGATAAATATCAAAAAAGTACCTTATTAATTTCAGTTGAAACCGATAAACAAAAAAGTCTACCTGGAAACTTGTTTTTCATAACCCAATATTTCCTAGTTTACTTCGCCATTATTCTTCAAAGTTTTAATATCCTTCACATAAACTTCTAGCTTATTCCAATTTTCTTCACGTTGTTTCTTTCTTTGTTGAGTTTCTTTTAAACTAGATAAGTAGAGACTATTGCAGTTTTCATATAATACAGGATTAGTCTCTAGGAAAATTTTTAGGGCTTTGAAAGCCATAGCATGAATAGCACGATTCCATGATCCTGAGTTGATGGCTTGTTCGACTAAAATATATGGGTCAGAAATAATACCATCTTCCCCATTAATATTATCCAACTCTAGTTGGGATGTTAGTTCATACAATGGAGGGAAAACAATTGGTAAAATCACCTCAGCATTTTCAATACATAAATTTAAAAAGTACTCGTTATTCCAGTAACTCAATACTTTTTCTGCAACTTGAAAATGAGAAGATCCAATACATTTTGCCAATTGAACAAAAAGGGGAACTTCAATCTTTATGAACTCTAATGGTTCGATCACCTCAAAAATATCCTCAATTTCATTTAACAACATAATCTCTTTGGTAGAATTAATTTTTGGCCAATAGCGCAAGAGACCCATTACAACTTCTTCGGTGAGTAATGGTTCTTTCTCTAAAAATTGAACAATACAATATGCTAATTGTGGATGATACAACGATAAACATGGAACTTTATGTAATGGTAATAAAACTCTTAGCAAAAATATTTTGTGTTCTTCTTTTAATGGTAATGCAAATCCATTAATAATGGAACCTAAAATTTCTAATAATTCAGCAATACCATTAAATTTTTCAGTTTCATAGACAAACTGTAAGAAAATATAATTCATTGAACGACGAATGAAACTTCTCAAACTTAAAAATTTCCCATAAATTCTGTGCAATGTAGTTTTTAAACAATCTCTCTCTCTTATATCCTCACTGTCAAATAAATCTAATAATCTTAAGATAAATTCTTGATCAATATATTGTTTAGCAATTTGATGATTGAAGTCCGGACTTTCAACAAATCTTAAGAAAAATTCGTAAACTAATTGCATATGTGGCCATGCCAATTCATTGACAGGTTCATCTTCATCGGGGTCATAAATGTCGCCTATGGGGTTAACAGGTGGAGGAATTGGTCTAAATAAATTTATTTTGAACATGGTAATAACATGTTCGTACATTTCATTAGTATATGTAAATCTGTTCGTTACAATAAATTCGATTAGTTCTTGTAAAGTAATTCTTTTAATTTCCTTTCCTTGAATATCGAAACTTGGATCATTAAAATCAAACATCGCACTACATTGGTCGACTTTAGCAATAAAAAGAGATAAACGTTCTTCTGGTCCTACTTCTTCGAAAGGTGGAAGTTTAGTTAGTTGGGTATATCTAGATGATTCAAAACGAGAAGAAGAATGACGCTGAGGTGTTTTGACTAAATCTATTTCACCGTCAGTGTTTAACTTTGTAGGAGTGGGTAATCTTTCAAACGAATGTGAAGCCCTTGGAATGTCAATGCTTGGTGAGGTTGGGCTAGAAGGAGTTAGCGTGTCTTTCATAGAAGAATTATTCAATTGTTGTTGTGCAATCGAAGGATTGATTGCTATTGAGTTTAACCCTGGAGCAGCGTCTGATTTTGAATCTTCGCTCGTCATGAAGTCGGGAGTTGTGGCACGTTGGATATTAGGATCATTATTGCTGTATACATTAGCAGAGTTTGTAGAATGGTCTAGTTGAACCTTGTTATTGAAATTATTACTACTGTTCTCGGTGGTAGAAAAAGAATCACTTTGGCTCGAAGTTGAAGCAGAGGATGCCACGGTTGTAGTCGACGGATTGGAAGAAAGGTTTGCATTAGCAATGTTATTGGAAGAACTCAAAGAACTCTTATTATTAACTGATCCAGCAATAGGGGTTGCGTTTCTAGTGTCACTCTTTGAACTTACGCCAGAAGACACAATACCTTTCGTCTTTGATGAACTCGCTGGATACTCTTTCTTAGTCGAGCTAGTCGAAGAAGGTCTTGTCTTCTCACTAGAACTCTTTCTTGAAGAAGTATTTGAACCTGAAGAGGAAGTTTTTCTGACTTCTTTCTCTTTTTCTTTCTCTTTCTCTTTCTCTTTTTTCTTACTATTAGAAGAACCAGTCGTCTTCTTTATCAATTTTTGCTTGAAACCACGCATCATCTTGAATAAGTCGGTATCAGTTAAGGCAGTATTGGTCTATTATTATTATTATCGTTTACTTAAACATAAAAACTAAGTTCTAACCCAATTTTAAATAGAAATCAGGAATAAAATTCGAAGATATCTGATCAAGATCAAAATTGAAAACACTAAAAAAACAGGAATCAATATTTTCTTAATAAATTCTATAAAGTTCACAGTTCACTTATCCTTTTGGACTCCCTTTAACTACTAAACTTAAACAAATAAAATGTTATTCTTATTCAAAATCTATTAATAAATCTAACTTTTATTTGTTGTTTTCTGATTTTAAAGCGTTAAATTTGTACTAAAAAAAATTCAGAACTAAATTATCATACAAAAATCCACTTTTCTACGGGAAATATACTGTAACAGTCATTGACAACGAAACTCCTTTACTATATATTTCAGTAATTAACTATGGAAAGGTATAAAAGGCAAGCAAGATTCTTACCAATTGATCCAAAAGATGTCACCAAAATGACCAGTAGTAGCTGTGATAGCAAATATAGAGAGATGTTTAGTGAATTTATATAGTTTAGATATGGCACCCTTATTTATGGGGGAATTGAGTGCAAAAAAATCGGTCGAGATGTGGTTCTTTAATCACTTGTTTTATGTATTCTTTATTTCGTGAGATGAAATATGTTTATGCTCTCAAGACTTTGTCTCCATCTTTATGATAAAACATTAGTTTTACGTTGAACCCTTCACCTTTTGCGTCGGCTTCACCTTTAGCATTGACTTCATTCTTACCAATGGTGTAACTCAGATAGTTTTTGAATCCAAAGTATTCGTAAACTGAAGTTGCGTGGTCACTAATTGATTCTAAGATAATGGCAGCATTCTCTTTGTCAGCTTTTTCTTTGTAAACTTCAAATATTTTCTTAACAGAACCCTTTTTATCAGAACCATTCAAATCTCTACCAATCATGAATAAATAGTAGTATTGCATGCCTTCTGGTAGTACTTCTTTCTTACGTTGAATAACATCGGTGATGAATTCTTTGTTGAATTTGGCATCTTGAGTTAGTGTAGGAGGTAAATGTTTACCAGGGCAGCTGAACAATGCAACAGCATCGAAGTCATTACTTTCAACAATATCACCACCTTGTAGATCATGATACATGGCAGTGTAGTAATGAATAATAGCCTTAATTCTAGCTCTTGAACACACTTCGTCGACTGGAATATTGAAAAACTTTTTGAAGATAAAATCACTGCAAGCAGATGGACTGAATGCAGTATTTAAAACTTCAGCAGCTCTATCGACATCTTCGGTTATCTTTAATTCCACAGACATTGTTATTTATTCTTTTCAATTGTCTTCAAATATTTATCAAATACTTAATTGAAAGGTTGAATATTAGCAAGATACTAAAAATGTAATTAAAATAAAATAGCTTCTTATATATAAAAATTCTTTCAGCTTAATTTTACAATTTGTATTCATATTAAAGTATTTAAAGGTGTTCAATGCGCATTATAGGCTTCCGACAGTTAAACTGAGATCCTGATAGAAAAACATTAACTCTCTAAGTATTGAAAAAAGTTAACTTAACTTTTAATCTATTAACATCTATAAAAATGTTTGAATTATATAAAAATATCTTATATATAGGTGGTATGCATTTTACAATTCATCATGTTTTAAATTGTGAGCTAATGGATTGCCGAATGTGATATGTCTGCTTGAGACAAGTAAAGCATCAAAAGAATCCTGGTCTTGGTCTCTTTCAACTTCACCATTACCTAGATTTGATTTTCTGACTTCTGTTTCTTTTGCTAACCAATTCAAAAAAGAACTATCGACGGTAATTTGGTCTTTATAATGGACCTTGATGCTATGTAAACCGTTAAAGAATTTACGGATATGCATTTCATCGTTGTTTTTATCTTGGATGGCTTTGGTTAGTTCGTTGGTCCATTTCTGTAATTCTAGAAGCACTTCCTCTGATCTCTTTTTGATACTAGCATCATCACCATTACCGTTACTTCTAGTTACATCTAGAGATGTAAGGTTTTTGCTGAAAAATCTTGAAATTAATTCCAACACTTTAATTTTTATTTGTTGATCAGATAATGACTCGTACATTAAAGTTAATGAGTCAAAGTCCGACACTGTTATGGAATAATTTGGGATTCTTGTCAATACTTCGTCTAAGATTGACAAGTATCTTTTAATCAAAGTTTTATGTAAGTTCAAAACTTCAATGGATTTGTTTTGGAAACTGGCTAACCAATTAAAAATATCAGAAATAAATTCTTTATGAGATAAAACAATGAAGTCTAGTACTGGTGGATTGTTTCTAATACAACTAGCAATTGCTCTGGTACTCATTTCTCTTAATGAAATGGGTAGTGCCTCAGATAAACTAATAGAGCTCAGTAATTCAAATTCATGGGTAATAATTTTTAAACCATGCTTAAAATCATGAGTAAACTCCATTAAATCGTCTAATTTAGATGCAATTAATTCTAGATCATCAGCGGAAAGTCTGCCCTTTTTATAATAAATGTCTCTTATGACCTTAAATTGGTTTGTAAATTCATACTCGTCAGTGGCATCTTTAGTTTCGACTTTTGAATCGTTTGGAATAGCCAATTCGTCTTCTTTTTCTAAGACTGTTTCAGATGCTTTATCTTTTCCAGCCTTTTTACCTTCTTTAGAATCAGGATTATCAGTACTTTCAGATTTGGTTTCTTTAGTTGTTGTGTGATCACCAGAATCTTTAGCATCTTCAGTCTGCTCCTCTTCTCTTTGGTCGTCACCAGTTTCTAACTTCACAGCTTCTTCCGGCTTTTCAGATCTATCATTCTCATCATCTTCATCTATAAATGTTGCATCTTCCAATTCATGAGCTGTGGTAGAAACTTCAGTTGAAGTTATAGTACCAGTATATTCATCTTTGAGAGACGTAGTAGAAGTAGTTGATGAATCAGAAGTTGATGTGTGGTCTTCTTTTTCATTTTTTTCTTCTTTTTCCTCTTGTTCTTCTTTGACAGCTAACTCATTTTTTTTTTTACCTTCATTCTCCTGCTGTTTTGAAGGCTTGACACCAGCAGGTAATAATCTTGCTTCTTTTAGACCTGTGTCAATATTAACCCTAATATCTAAACCACCAGGCAATCTTTGTAACGGCTTAACAACATTCCATTCTTCAGCAGCATTAAAAACTTTTGGATAACAAGTTTTATCATTACAAATTAAAGAATCACCCACATATAACCCATCAGTTTCAGAAGGTTCTTTCGCAGTGAGCGACTGTCCAGGAGATAAAATCTGTTGAGAATATGCATGTTGAATCAAACCCCCCAGAAATGTACAGAATATCAATTTCTTGCTAACCATTTATCCAATTTAAATAAAACCAACGAATAGAAATTATCTCAAAAAAAGAAGACCTCACTGAATTTTTTGAACAAAAGTAAGGTATCTTATCGATCGTTCTGTTAACTTGCTACTCACTATCTGAAGTATATACAAAAAATACTTATCAAAACAATGAATATAACAGAATGCAGCTTATTATATTGTATTATAGCTGATCTTGGCTACCATGAACAGAACTAATTCCATTTTATACACTTTATTTCTATATCTTGACAGATAGTTTTTATATACGTATATTTCAGAAATTTATAGAACTCGGAATAGAATCAAAATTTCAACTGGAGTTTTCTTAATAGTTTTGGCTGCCTACAATAGCATGATACATTAAAAGGTTGTATGATTATGTATTTAGGACATTATCTAAAGCTACCAACGAACAATGGCTTAGTAAGAACGAATTTGTCCTAATTGAGAGATATATAACCAAGTAAAAATTTTTATTAGTTCTTAAAGAACAAATTGTTAAGGAGTGTTACGGTCCGGTATGCTTTGAGGACAATGAAGAATTCTTCAATGGCTAAAGTCGTCAATTGAACTTTAGAATCTTTCTTTGAGGATTTAAATAAGAGAATTCTCTGACAGCTACTCGTAGTTAGTTAATAAAATGAGATATGGATTTTTATTATAATATTTCTTGGTATATACGATACATAGTACACCTATTACGATGAATTTCGTTTTATCTTCAAATTATTGTATGACATTCGCCTTCTTTTGTATGAAAGGATAATTTGTGTATATATTATTTGTTAAAGAGATTGGATTATTGAATTAAAAAGTTATGTTTTCAATCGAGTAAGATCCCTTAATCGAATAAACCGAAACCCATTTCATCATCGGATTCTTCAGCTTCTTCTTCAGCGGCTTCTTCAGCAGCAGCACCACCGGCAGCAGCGGAACCAGAAGAAGCACCAGCGGCTGGACCAGCAGCTGGAACAGAAGCCATCTTTTCAGTACCTTCAGCAATCAATTCTTCAACAGACTTACCTTCCAAAGAGGAGATTAAAGAAGCAACTTTGTCATCTTCAACTTCAATACCAACAGAAGATAAAACTTCTTTCACTTTGTCAGCAGATGGGGCGGCACCAGCAGCGTTTAATAATAAGTAAGCAGCTAAATACTTCATTTCTTGATTATATATATAGGTTCTCTTGTATTGGGTACCAAATAAAACAATCAATTTTAAATGAATACTAGAAATTTATACCAAGTCTCTTTTATATAAAACTATAATCGTCAATAACTAACCACTTAACAATCAAGAACCAACTATAACAAGTATACTAGCACCAAATTCACAAACTTACAATTAGAATAGATACAGATGCAATACAGAATTCATTCAATCGAACCAATTCCTCCATCAACTATATTCATTAGCTACAACAATAATAGTTCAAATCAACTACTATTACACTTTACATTATACTGACAAATTGAAACTTTCTTCATAATAGATGCTCTTTTACAGTGAAAAATTCAAATCGATGAGGTGGAAAATTGAAAAATCCATCAAATGAAGTGACTGTTTTTTATCTCCAAACACACCGCGGTGTTGGGATGTTCTAGAAAAAAATATTTTTTCAAAGTGTAATGTACAGATGTATTTTGTATTTTTTGCGTCTTTTTTATTTTATTTTCTTGATTTTTTCGGTAATTGTGTTATCTACTACAAGCTGTGGTTTTATGCGTCTTGGAAATGAGTTTTTTGTTTGGGCGTGGGCACGCCTGGGTAGCACCCACGCTGAGAGTGTCCTGTCTAAACTTTTACGCTCGGTGATTCTATCCACACTGGAAGTTTTCCTTACTGGGCGTACTGAAAGGTAATTTGCTTCTTGGTAGACGATATTATTCCCCACGAGCCCAGCTGGACTGAGGTTGGCTTTAACTAAATTTCAGTTCTTGAGACATACCAAACAGAAAATTATTCAATAGTATAGTGAATTTTAGTCAAGTTTAGTGATGGTAAGAGATAGATATTGTGAAGCAATACAATAATTGAATGAAGTAATGAATTGAATATTCAAGTTTACTTGTAGTGAGATTGTTTGTATACTGTTATTGAAAAAAATTAGAATAAGTATAATTGTTATTGTATATAGTGAATATATATAAAAGCTATATTTATTTTAGGAATATTTTTCTTTGTGGTTTGTTGTAAGATAACCAGTCAATCTCAGAATAGCAATCAATCATGTCCACTGCTGCTACCAACAATAAGAAGAGAACCTTCAAGACCTATTCTTACAAAGGTGTTGATTTAGAAAAGATGTTGGAAATGCCAACTGAAGAATTCATCAAATTAGCTCCAGCTAGAGTTAGAAGAAGATATGCTAGAGGTTTATCCACCAAGCCAGCTGGTTTAATGAAGAAATTAAGAGCTGCTAAATTAGCTGCTGTTGAAAACGAAAAGCCACCTGTTGTTAGAACTCATTTAAGAAACATGATTATTGTTCCAGAAATGATTGGTTCTGTTGTTGGTGTCTACAACGGTAAGGTTTTCAACCAAGTTGAAATCAAACCAGAAATGGTCGGTCACTACTTAGGTGAATTCTCCATTACTTACAGTCCAGTTAGACACGGTAGAGCTGGTGCCACCACCTCTCGTTTCATCCCATTGAAATAAGCATAATACTTTAATATATATTGAATTATAAAAGATATCCTTTTTACTGTTTTTGTTATTTTTGATTATTGATTCTCTGTTTTGCCATTCTTTGCAAATGAAAGAACCTTATATTATGTGGTTGAATAATACATTTAAGAAGAGCTTATTAAAGAACAAAACTAATTATTACTAAAAGAAAAGAAGAAGAATTGTGAAAGGATTATCCTATCTTTCTAATTTTTATATCATATACTATAATCCGTACTCTGTTTATCTCATGTTAAAGAAGAAATAAAAAAAAAATAAACTTATTATTAATACTCTTTGATTTAACTATATGTACAATTTATAATATCTTGAAACAATTTATAGCAGTTTAGCCTATGTCCAATGTCAAGCAGTTATTTAGTTATCAGGAATGTGTCACAGTAACTTCACCCAATTTTTTTGTAAAAAGAGCACATGCATCTCACTTTTTTAGAGATATATTAACTAATTAGCCTAAATAAATCAATTAGAACAAGACTATTAAGCTATGAACTTATTTAAATAGGCATCATGGTGCATGACATTGTCACTGTCACTTCCATTATCATTAGTGACCGGCCACTGTCTCGCTCAATACGAACTCATTGAAAATTTTTTAATTATGAAAAGCTCATCGCAAGCTCATCTCTTCAAGATACAATGAAGCATCGTCAATTGTCAAACCCACATACATACATACATATATATATATATATATATGTATGTATGTATTAAAGGAACCAATTTTCTCCAGAAGATAAAATACATATTCATATTCACATATCAGAAGAATATATAGAATTTCGCAAGAAAAGCCGGTATTATGTCTTCAATTAGTAATTTATTTGGTGATGTGGATTCATCAAAAATTGAATCTAGTGTAGATAAATTATTCAGTAGCTCCACTGGTCCTATTGATGAAACTCTTCCAAAACTAAAACCTAGAACTATATTACCATCTAATATAAAAAGAAAGACTGTTGAATCAAACACAAAGTCTACTGAAACACCCAAAGCTGCACAACCGGTGGGAACAGTTGAAAAGGTTGAAGAGCCTTGTAAGAAGAAGCAAAAGAAAGCTAAGTCCAATGGTGAAGATGAAAATGAAGGTTTAGAAGCTAAATACTATTCCAAATTACTTGAAGAAGATAAGAAAGAAGAATCAGAAGAACAAGACTCTGGTAATGAAGAAAAGATAGATAAAGAAGTTTCTGCTGAAAAGATTAAATCTGCCAAGAAATTGGATCTAAAAGATGATGAATTAGAAAAGGCAGATAAGACTATTTTTATTGGTAATATTCCAAACACTGTTATTACAAGTAAAATTATCTATAAAGAATTTAAGAAATTATTTAGCACCGATCCTAAAAAAGATGATCAAGAAACTGAAGAAGGTAAGCCAGTTAATAAATTTGAAATTGAAAGTATAAGGTTCAGATCGATATCTTTTGATGAAGTTTTACCAAGAAAAGTTGCCTATGTTCAACAGAAATTACACAAATCAAGAGATTCAGTCAATGCATATATTATCTACAAAAATAAGAAAATTATCAAATCAGTTACCAAAAGCTTGAATGGGCATATTTTCCATGGTCATCATTTAAGAGTTGATTCAGTATCACATCCAACTGCTCATGACAATAAAAGATCAGTTTTTGTCGGTAATTTAGACTTTGAAGAAATGGAAGAAACTTTGTGGAGACACTTTGCTAGCGCTGGTGATATCGAATACGTCCGTATAGTCAGAGACTCTAAAACTAACGTCGGGAAAGGTTTTGCATACGTTCAATTCAAAGACTTCCAAAGTGTTAACAAAGCATTATTATTAGATGGTAAACCAATGGTAAATAAAAATAAACCAGACAAGAAAGCTAGAAAATTACGTATCACAAGATGTAAGAACATGCATAAAGTTGCTGCAAGTGCTAATAATGGCAAAATTACTAAAAAATTAACAGATTCACAAAAGACCAAATTCGGTAGAGCAAAGAGAGTTTTAGGTAAAGCTGATAGAGCTACCGTCGGTAAAGAATTGACCATCGAAGGTGCAAGAGCTACAAAAGGTCAAGGTGTTTCTCTAAGAAGAAAGAAAGAAAGATCAGCTAGTGGTAGAGTAACAAAACGTTCCCAAGCATTTAAAAAAGCACAAGCTGATGAAAATTCAAAGTCCACTCAAAATAAAAATTAGGTCCAGCTTGATATCTAATCAATTTATAAGCATCCGATATCTCAATCACCGTATATATAGATAGATACATATATCAATATCTTGACAGTATTGACAATATTGACATACAAATAAAACACATTGTATATTAACTCAACATTGCGGCTACAGCTTAAACCAAAAATATTATTTGAATACAATCAATTGACTTTATTGATATCATTATAGCATTACTTACTATGTGAAGTTGACCCCATATCTCTTATTTGTGTATATCTTGGTTATTAAATTATAGCGAGTTCTAGATCAAAAGTTTATTGAAATTAGTAAGATGAAATGTACTGAAAAATTATAAAACCGCAGCATAATTTCTTAGAAACTTTCTCGATGAAATAGGGAAACTTTATATAAAAGATATGTGCCAAATCGATGAATATACTTTTAAGAAGATACACTAAGTATAGTATTTACAAAAGTATTGAGGCAATGAGAGTCACACGTAAAAGAGCTAGAGATGAGGTTAAATCAGAAGATTTGGTTCAAGCAAAAAAGGTAATCAGGTCCAAATATTTTAAGAAGGAAACAAAAGATGCTCAATTGGTTAAGTTAGAATCTGAAGAAGGCTTGCCATACAATGACCCTGTAGATATTGATTGGGTGAAGTCTTTGAAAAATAAAGAGTATTTTGAATATTTACATGAAAAAACTGGGGAAAAGCCAGACGAATGGAGGCAACCATTAGATCTTTCTATATTTCAGAATACTCCCAAAGATTTATTGCCAGACAATTTTATATCCACTTATTCTAGGATACGTCTTATGAGGTCAATGATCAAGACTCCTGTCGATACCATGGGATGCGCATCTTTACCCTTAACAGTTGGTGTTAAGGTAGGCATTAAAAAGAACCAGATAATACCAAAGAATTATAGATTACAATCATTGTTAGGTGTGATGTTATCTGCACAAACAAAAGACGAAGTTACTGCTCAGGCTGTGCATAATATAATGGAATATTGTTTGGAAGAATTGGGTTCAAATGAAGGTATTAATTTAGAGGCTCTTCTGAAAATTGATGATAAAACCTTTGATGAATTAATATATTCTGTAGGTTTTCATAATAGGAAAGCTAAATTTATAAAGGAGACTGCTAAATTGCTTAAAGAAAAATATAATTCTGACATCCCTACCAATATTGAGGATTTATTATCACTTCCTGGAGTTGGGCCAAAAATGGGGTATTTAACAATGCAGAAAGCATGGGGTAAGATTGATGGGATATGTGTTGATGTTCATGTTCATAGATTTGCAAGATTATTTAAATGGGTAGATCCAAAAAAATGTCCAACTCCTGAGCATACTAGGAAAGCATTGGAAAAATGGCTTCCCCATGAGCTCTGGTATGAAATTAATTCAGTTTTAGTTGGGTTTGGCCAAGTTATAGCAGAACCAAGTTTTAAAAAGTTTACTCTGAATGGTAAAAAAGAGAAAATTATCAAAACTAGTGATACTGAATTAATAACAGGCATTGAAGATTGGGGTTTGGAGTTCACAAAGACTAGGGGTGATTATTCAGAATGGTCTGATTATATAAATAACAGAAGTATCATAGAAACTAAAATTAAATCAGAAAATGAAGATATAAACGTCAAGGTTGAAATTCAGAAACAGGATATTGAACAGCTAAATCTAAAGCCCGAATCTGATCTTTCAGAAGTGAGAGAACCAATAATAAAAAAGGAGAATGTTGAAGTGAAAATAGAATCATGAATCTGTAAATAAAGACAGAAAATAGATTAAATAACTTTTTACAAATATAATAATATTATAAGTAAGTACTTTGATTTTACGAATTATCGATTACATTTTTAATTATTTCTAATTACTCCTAATTAAAAATTATATATGACAGTATTATATTGATGCTCCTTAATATGTTGAGTATATTAATGCAAGAATGGGTGTTAGTTTAAAAAGGCGGGCAAGTTTAATCCAGTATTCTTTGGCACTTCTCTAAACTTTGCGTTGCAAAATATTTAACGTCAACATCTTGGTCCTCGGTTAATGTTTTCAGTGCTGGAATAATAGTATTCTTTATAGGATCTTGGTAAGTGCTTATATCCTTGTTGAAGGACTCTACAATAACTGCATAAGATTTGGCAACATTAAACCTGATATTAGGTACAGCATCATTGGCCAAATGGTTAATGAAAGGCAAAATATCATCAACAGTGGTTTTTTCAGAAACAACTGGAACAATTTCAGTTAAAGCAGATAATAAAGTAAACCTATAAACGAAATTTTCCAGTAATTGTGTATCAAATTTCAATAGTTTGGAAATGATTTCTTCTTGACACCATTTGTCACCAAATATTTCTGTTAAACGTTTTATATTTTGAATAGCTGCACTTCTTATAGAATAAACAGTATCCCATAACCAGGATAAGCATAAGTCGCGTAACTGTTTGTCAAAAAATTCTTCACCTAATTGCTCTGCTAAAATTGGAATATATTTGATGATGGCAAGTCTGACTCTCCAATTCATATCATTTGCAAGTTCAGTAATTGCTGGTAATAAAGCTTCCGATAATAATTGTGGACCAACGACATCATAGACGGCTTTTAAATTACCAATTATATTCAAACGTACATCTGGGAATTCATCTTTTAACATATCCAATAACACAGGGATTAAATGATCAGTAGCTTGTTGTTTGTTTAGTAAATCAGCAATATTAGTAATTGTCAATGCTAAAGATGATCTAGTAGCTTCGTTATCATCCATACTTAAATTTCTAATAATTGGGAAAATTTTTTCTAAAACCACTGTTGGATTATTTAGTAACTTGGCAAATCCTGGTAATTGTTTTGCAATTGCCTTCCTTATATCAGCTTCGCTATCTTCACATAAACCAATAAACGGCTCGACTAATGAATTTATGTATGCTTCATTATGGGAAAATTGGTTGGCTACATCTTCGAACTTATCGGCAATCATATAACGAACTCTCCAAGAATCATCAGAGATCAGTTTTTTTGTTGATTCTAGTAAATCAGCAGTATTCGAAAAATCTTGCTTCTTATTAAAATATTTCAAAATTGAGATTAGACAGTCAACTGCTAAAAATTTGACCGAATCTTGGTTATCTTCCATTATTCTTTGAAACATTGTAGATATACAATTCCAATCTTCCGCGGTAGCTAGATCTGAATTTTGACTGAATAAATCTATTATATTTGGCAAGTTTTTACTTGCTGATCTTCTTACCATTGGTGTTTCATCTTCGATTAAATGTAAATATAATGATAAAGTGTTAAATCTTAAAGTATCATCCCTTATTCTAACTATTACTGATTTGAATAGACCACATGCTGAAACCTTTGCAGAAAACCAATCAGCAGTTGCTAAATTTTGAATTAATGGAAGAAAGTTATTGAATAATTGTTCTTCAGAAAGTTCTTGGGCAATATTATTAAGAGATGCGACAGCCTTTTCTCTAACTGCAACCTCCTCAGCAGATGCCAAAATTTCCAGCGGTGAAAGCAATACAGTGGCATATTCAACACCTCCAACATATTGAGTAAATTTACCCAATTGATCTGCTAGAATTAAAAACACTTCATCTTCATCGTCTTGTGCAACTTCTACCAAAAATGGGATCAATTCTTTTCTACATCTTTCTGGACCTAATGCATTACCGATTGTATATAATTTTTGCATTGCTTCCACTCTGTTGGCTACATCTACATGCTTTAACTCATCCATCAACAAAGCTAAAGAGTAGATATCATCTTCTGGTGACATATTTGCTCCCATTATGTAAAATCTTGAAATTTATTAGTGAAAACACCAACTTTATAACTGTAATCTCGTACTTTAAGTATATTGTTCCTCCGTCACTTTATTTTCAAACCAGTAAAAGATAAAAGGCTAATACTTTAGTACACTTTCAATCTTTTTTCAACTAACTTGTTTTTTTGTATCGGGAACACCAATAACTATTATGTTTTTGTTTTGGGAAAAATTAGTTAAAATATAAATAAAGCTTATTAATCTAATAATATAAAACTTCAAATTGAGTATCCTAACAGAACTCTCCTTGGATACAAATATAATCCTTCATCTAGGGTAGCTTTCATTTTTTTCATTTAGATGTCCAACTAATTTTTTTTGTTGTTTTCTTTCGTCGAAAGGACAAAGAAAATTTAAGTATAATTATAAGTCACATGCAAAAAAACGATTCTTGACCTTTCAAAACGACACAGTTTGAGATTCTGTCACTTAGGAGGTTTTACATTGAATATTCATTTATGATGTACATAAGATAATTAAAATATGTTTGTAGCGGTCGTGTATCTATTGACCAATTATGGTATATTGTTTTATTGTTGAACTTGGATTAACCTAGATACTTTCAATATGTAAGGATTAATATTGAGGCACCAAAAAAATCATTTAAAAACTAAACATTATTGATCGATTTTGAATGATTTATTTATTATTTATTATATATTATTATTATAAATCGAGAAGTAGCACTTGAAATGGGCGAATACAATTGCTGAGGTTTTTATTTTATAATTGTAGCCATTTATCGTTTACAATATCATCAATAGTTGGCCTTTTGTTTGGATTCTTAGTTAAAATTCTTTTAACTAAGTCTATACAATCCTGACTCACGTCCGATGT
The DNA here is from genome assembly GCA_003705975.2 of Tetrapisispora iriomotensis. Lineage (NCBI taxonomy): Eukaryota > Fungi > Ascomycota > Saccharomycetes > Saccharomycetales > Saccharomycetaceae > Tetrapisispora > Tetrapisispora iriomotensis. The sequence continues at coordinate 351,948 of PPKC02000007.1, forward strand.
GTTATTAATTCTCAATTCTGCTTCTAAAATTTCGTCAATATTGTAAAATGGATTTTCTTTGAATACTATCGTGTACAATAATATACCAATTGCCCAAATATCTTGTGGTTTACCGATGTAAGGTTCACCACTTAATACTTCAGGCGAAGCATAATCAATTGTACCAACGAACACATCGAATGGTCCGCTATGAACATAGGCAGCAGAACCGAAATCAATTAGTTTCACAAAACCTTTAGCGTCAACAATTACATTCTCATCTTTGATATCTCTATGAACAATACCGTTATCATGCAAGTGTTTAATACCCAAAACGATCTGGACAAAAATTAATCTCGCTTCCGATTCAGTCATATTAGCTTTAAATTCGATTAAATCAAATAAATCAATACACCCATTTTCTCCGTGCAATGGAGTTTCAATATAATAATATTCTTCATCTTCAAAAAAATCTAGCAACTGCATTATATTTTCATGAGGATTTTTATTTAGTGTATTCATAATTTGGATCTCGGAAGGAATTGTACCAAGTTGCCTATCTCTAACCCACGTATCCACAAGAATTCTTTCCTTGAAAATCATCTTTATGACTACAATATACCTGTTCTTTTTATGAAGACACAAATCGACTTTACCATATGCACCTTCACCCATTTTTTGTAAAATGACAAAATCAGAAAACTTCTTAGTACGTTTCTGAGCACCAATATGATCTTCTGGAATATGTAAAAAGGTTGTTTTTATTTCAGATGCTGATCTCTTCATAATTACAACATCTGATTTATCTTGTGGCATGAAATAGTTCGCATTATTTGTACTATTTTGGGTATCTGACATTAAATGGAGAGATGAGGTCGACTTAGAGCTCAGTGGAGAGGAGGCAAGACTTTTTATCAGTCCTTCATTAACCTTAAAAGTGCCGGAGTTGACAAATTTTGATTTATCCTTTACATACACATTTGCCATTTCTAACTTACTTTGGAGATCACTGTTGTTTATGAGATTTTCATCATCTTCATCGTCTGGGGTTATTGAGAATTTTGCAACATTCGAAGCCTTTGGAGAGAAATTATCAGAGGTTGAATCAAAAGACTCTGGAGTACGAGGAACATGTAAATTAAGAGAGGTATGTGACTGAGAACTACTCGTTGAACGCAATGTACTACCTTGAGAATTCAAGCCTCCCTTTAGCATCTGATCATCAAGTGAAAGTTGTGAAAGATGCGATAGCTCTTTTAGTGACATTTTTAGTGTTGATTTTTTCGATGAAGAATTAGAGCTATTATTACTGCTTATAAAGGCTAACTCATTTTCATTTAACATTTGTAGCTGGGATGGATTAGAATTATAATCTTCAAGCACAACATCTCTAGAATGTGTGACCCATACAAAAGAGACACAAGAACTAACAACACGAACTTGAAAATCAACTTTTATTGAACAGCTATCTCTATGCAAACCATCAATACCAACCGATGTATAAAATGATTCACGATCATCATCCATTTCAGCTCTAATTTTTCTAAAAAAATGCTCAGTTAACACCAAACCCTTATTCCTTCGACAAGTTATATCTAAAGCACTGTATTTAGTTTTGATATAGTCTATCATTGTTGAAAAAGAAGGAATAATTCTATCAATAGATTCACCAACCAGTTCAGAAAAATGTAAACCAAACATGTTCTTAGCAATAGATCTGTTGAAACTTATTAATTGCAATGTGTGTGAATCAATAATGAAAAGACCAGCTTCGTATGGTAAACTATGCACTTTTAATTTTAGTTCTTTTTCTAATAAACTTGCAGAAACCGCACAAGGAATATTGTATGACAAATGGTTAATGGTAAAATACCTCCTCTTATTTATGTGTTTTGCTACTCTTTCCTGAATTGAATACAAATTATCATCCTTCTCAAATACTTTCTCATCAATAACATCCTTAATAATCTGTGATAAAGAGTAACTGATATCAGCTACATCGTGCATTTCATTTGCAAATTTTACCTTCTTCTTTTTAGTCGTATTGGAAGGACTAGATTCTTCACCTTCTTCTCTACTGAGTATTGTGTCAAGTATCTCCATGTTACTATCATCTTCGACTTTATGGTGTGGAAGTAAGGCCATTGAATCATTTCTTTCCATCTGAATGGAACCAGGAAGAGTTATATTTGTATTTTTCTTTTGTTTGAATAAAGCATCATTACTAATAATTTCATCGATGGAAAAGTCTACCAAATTTAGTTTCAAGTCCATATAATCACAAGGAACCTTTTCGAACACACATACTAACAAATTATTCTTCCTTTTTGCCCAAATTGATGCCCATATTAGGTTATTTTTTCCAGAAGCAGAATTATTACCCCCACCAGGCTGAATAATAGCAACAATCTCACCAGTGAAAACAATATCCCTTCCTTCTGTAGCCAATATTTTATTCAGAACGAAATCTCTGCTATCAGGATGAATCAGGTCTAATAGCGACAAGGCCTTAATTGCATTTTGGGAAATACCAAAGGATAAGCATGATAAATCATTTGCAGCTCTAAATTGCCATGGAAATTGTTCTGCGCAAGTAAAAATTGCGTGTGGTGCAGAGTTTTTCATCGATGTAAAGGTATGTAATAAACGACCATAATCTTGTTGAGGTCTGAATTCAGTAATAGAATCATTTTCATCAACTTGAGAGTCTCCTTTTCCAAGATTGTTAGAGTCATCTAAAAATTCCTTCATTTCTGTTCTCAGTTCTGCCTCATCATCGATAGATCTTTCATCCGCTAAAGATTCAAAAAAAGGCTCAGCCAAACTATCTAATAATGTTTTGGTTACAGTTCTAGATCCGATGTTATTATCATCATCCATCTTTAATTTATTGATATTTAGCAATGACATGTTATGTAAATCTGAGGCTTTTGCAGATAAATTGTTTTCAAGGGTTTCATTTAGGAGATCTAATAGTTGTACTAAATCAGTCGTCCGGGAATTAACAACCTCTGTCGAATGGCTTGCGCTATCATTTTTATAAAAGGCATCATCATTTGATGATTTTGAGTTTGTAGGTGGTGTTTGAGACACATGAGAAGGCGTAAAATGTAAACTACCATCCATATCGTCTATATCACTATTATCCTCATCACTATTGTCACTATTTCTTTCCTGTTCTTCAATATCAGTTAATGTTCTCACAGCACCATATTTATTTAAATGACCATCAGAAAATTTTCTGTTGCTATCTGATTTATCTGAATTAACCGCTGGTGTAGTTGGGATATGCACTAGCGAGGTTGCCCTTTGCATAGATGCAATATTGGTATTGGAAACCATTGGGGTATTTATTTTAGTTGATGTTGCACTCTTGGTGACAAATGCTTGTAATGTTGCAGAGTGTGTCGTATGTTTATTAACTTGTAAACTATCTCTTCGATTATTGTTAAAATTATTAAAGCTATTATTAGATGTAGAATTTAGAGAATCATTAATTTTGTGAAAGGAATTATATTTTTCGATATGACTCAAAAAATCCTTATCCTGTTTGATAAACTGACTTAAATGCCTTGAATGATTGGAACTACCATAATTGTTTGTATTAGAATTATTTTCAGTTGGATCTTTTAACATATCTGGATTTCCAATCAAAATTTCCAGGGATCTCTTAAGAATCTTTAGTCTAACTGCCAATGAATTTGGAGATAAAGGATTGTAAGAATAAACATGTGTCGATTCGTTCGGTAAATCAATTAACTCTTGCATATCGATCTCAGTGGAACATGAATTGACTGAGTGAAGAGAATTAGATCTATCCTTGAAACCAACTGCCTGAGGAGGACCTAATGCCTCAATATCTTCATTATTTACAACTTTGACCTCTTCGATATCTTCATGTCTAACTGGAGTGGTGTCTTTCGAACTAAATAGTTTCTCCCTCAAATTATCAAAGGAGTCCTTTGAAGTCGTGGACGCACTTATGTATGGCATTAACTTAGCAGCAAATTAAAACAAAAAAGAGGAAACAGAAACACAATAAAATAAATGGAAATTGAATAGAATCCAAAAAAGCTAAAACCAAATATTCAAGCCAAATATTTAAAATTAAAATTAATTATGAATTATACTCAAAATATTCAAAAGGATAACAGCCTATTTCACACAAATAGTCTTTCTTGATTTTTATACACGGCTGTAAATCTCAAATATCAATATAAGAATATAGATATATTTCTTTAATAACTTTTATCTTAATAAAATTAAAGTTGGATTATATAGCTTCCTTAATACCTTCCTCATGTCCATTCAACTTAAGTTAGTTCTAAGTTGCATAAATTTATTGTTAAATTTCTTGAAGGTGATTGCAGTAAAAGGAAAAAATATCAAATATCAGAAAATATTCTCAAATCATTACCCGCCAAAATGCAACTTCTACCCCTGTTTACCCGCCAAACATCAAAAATAAGGGGTTTAGGGTCCCATGTCTGCAGTAGGGCTTTTTATCAATAGATCATGCTGAAATTGCGGACCAGAGAAAAAAATGGAGGTAGGGCTCCGGCGTCACAATTAGGGCTGGGTATAAGTATCACAAATGGTGGTCAAAAAAAAAAGTGACACAAAAATAAAATTAAAAAATTCCATATTTTTTTTATATATAAATAGAAGATAGTTAAATTAACTCTTATTTTAATTCATTCTAGTTTATTTCATTTTTATTTTGTAAGTTTTTGATATCTTTATTAATACATACAGTAGCACTTTCTATACTTGATTTGAGTATTCCCTTTCAACTTCTTTCGCAAACTTATTTCCTAGTAATACATTTATAATGAGTTTAAGTGGCAGTTGCCTATTATCGGCCGTTGGTGGATTGATTTACAAATATGATAGACACCAAATTTATGAAAGGTTACCAGAGACTAAAGTGGCTCATATAGAAAATTTACAAGTTAATGGGAAAACGGAGACAGATAATAGTATAGGTATTTATAAATCAAAATATTTGAAACTGAAAAAAAATGTTCCTGATATATTAATCAATTTTTTTCGTGATTTTTTTGAGTCTCAAGCATATAAATTACCAATCAATGGTATTGTTGAATTAATTAACAATTACAGGATATATTTAGCTCCTTCGTTGATAACATTTGTGGTGTATTTTGCCATGTATTTGTTGGTTTCAATGGTATATTTTGCTACCATGACCCCTGTATATACAAGTCTATTATTATTTTTGGGTCCATTTGGATTAATTATTTCATTAGTTCATACAGCTATACAAACAAACCAATTAACAATGATGTTTATGAGATTAAGTCATATGCAAAACTTTGTAGTTAAAAAATACTTAGAAAAAAACAATCTAACAAATGTTATTGAAGGACAACCAAGACCAATTAAATTTTTTGTTCCACCAACTACAAGATATTTTTGGATTTATTATTTACCAAAAAAAATTGTTAAATATATTTTGGGTTTTTTCACTTTAACCATATTATTATTCATTAGTTTTATTCCAATAATTGGTCCATTTTTGTTCCATATACTTATAGCACCTGTTATTACAAGAATTTATGTTTCCAAATTTTTTAGGTTGAGAGGGATAGACAGTTTAAAAAGAAATGAAAGATTTTATCAACATCTAGGAAGATATTATGTTTTAGGAATATTTGCAGGATTTTTAGAAAATATTCCTGTTTTATCAGGATTCTTCCTAGCTTCTAATACTATTGCCGCTACAATGTGGGGAATTAAAGAAATATCTAGATTGGAGGCTTAATTTTTTGGTAAACCTCAATATTGTATATCGATCGCTTCAACTAAATTACACAGAATACTGTTTTCATAATATATTATTTCCTAATAATATATATTATTTATACATATCTACACTTACATTTTATAAAGTTAATATAATAATATACTATCAACACATCCAAAACCTGCAGCAACACCTCCTTCATTGGATGAATTAAATTTGGATCTTAAAAGCCATCCACTATATTCATTATGTAAAATCTTATCATCATCAAACAGCACACAACCGAAAATCCCTAATTCACTAATAATTGTTTCCCTGAAGTATTCATTTCCACGAACAATAATGTTTTGCGTGGTTGGTTCTGGTGTAATTAACTCCATCAAGATATAAGCATTCCATTCATTCTTATCAAGTTTTTGTAAAAAGTTTGGAATATCTTCTTTATAAATATTATTACCGCCACCTTCTCTTTGAGGTTTCAAAACAAAATTGGCTGGCGATTCAAAGGCCAAACGTTGTCCTTCTTTACCTAACTTGGATTCATCTAATGGATAAATTTTAACAAATGTACTGCTTAACTCATAGACAGCTTTTTCATCACCCACAAACTCACTTAAGATATTAGTGTCAGTTAATAATTGTTGTATTTTTTTAGTACCGGATAGTTGTGTAAGAAGATCCGGAGCTTTAATAGCATAACTATTTTCTAAGTACAATCTAGTATCCCAATCATCATCAGTTTTAAAATCAGTTGGAGCATAACAGGTCCTAAAATACACGAGTCCAATTTCTTCACCAGTCTTTTTCAAAAATAATCTATCATTTGTAAAATCAACAAAGGTAGAATTTTTAACATCTCCTAATAACAATCTGACTGATTTGATATTATGATTTTTTAGCAAATTATATTCCAAGACTCTTTGATCAAATGCATTTCTCTCATTATCTTGAATGATAAAAATGATTATTGGGTTTTTTTTCGAGGATTTATAATTATTAATTGCTACAGATAACCCTTCAGATAAACGTTTTGAAGAATCTGAAATGGGGATGGACTTATAAAATTTCGAACCATCATTTATCGAATATTTGCCGGTATCATTTAAATATTCATGTAATTCACCAACTTTAGTAGATAATCCACCAAATGATACAGAAACTGTATTAAACTCAACCTGTTTAATTTCATTTTTAGTCTTATCAATCAAATAATCCGATCTAAAGACACCCAATCTTAATTTTTGCTTAATTCCTCTTTGTTGAGCTTTTAGATAGGTCTCCCACAACCTACCAGTAAAAGTAGCATCAAATTTAGCAAGTTTCTCTGTTTCTGAACGTAGCCAATTATTTTTATCTTGAGATATTCTTGCATATAACTCATTATACTTCTGTTGCACAGCAACAGCTTGTTCAAAACTTTCTTTAGGTAAGGGAGTTGGAAATACAGTGGTTGGTGCAATATTAGCACTCTCAGTACTAAAGTTTGGTTGGTACATAATTAAACCATTGGCTAGAGCCCATTGATGCATATTTGGAATTACATCATCCACTAGTTCTTCGTCGGTTAGAGTAGGAAATTTAGGATAGACTGTAGTCATAGTGTAATTTTTTGGACAATGTGGTTTTATTCCTTCAATTGAAACGTTAATAAGTTTTAATACTAATAATTAAATCCCAAAAGGTCAATTCCATCTAATTGGAGCAACTTTATACAAAATTACCTTAAATATTCACTATTTGATGCTATGTACCTTATTAGAATTGTTCATTCATCGATGAGGATTAGTAATTCGACTGAGTGCTTTTTTTTAGGCAGTCTCGGTCAGCATAATCAAATCAACAGTCCGAAATGCCACCACAGGTATAAAAAACGAAGAGATACTAGAATCAAACCAAACGTCAACTTGCAAGTGCCATGTTCTTAAACCTGAAATATATAGTTTTTAATGAACTATCTATCTATCTATATATATATAAGGGTCACTGATATTATGTAAAAATATTTGGAACATTAATCTTTTGTTATGTTAATTATTTACAAAATAAAAGTATGAAATTTTGTTCTATTAAATAAAATGCATTTAGTTTAGAATTAAAAGAGACTACATGATCGACCGTTTATGCTTCAGTACTTTCTTCACAAATAATATCTTCTAAAATATTACTGACTTTTGATTCCAATTCATCTTGTGCCTTTTTGTCATCTTCACTGATATGGCTATCTAAATCTAATTTATTGTTTGCCAATTGTAATATTTTTTCTTCTATAGATTTTTGTGTCACCAATGTTGTGATTTGGACTTCTTTCGTTTGTCCAACTCTGTGAGCTCTATCTGCAGCTTGTCTATCATCATGTGGATTGAAACTTTGGTCAAATATAACAACATTGTTGGCGCATACTAAATTGATACCAAATCCACCAGCCTTAGTTGACAGAATGAAGACCGGAATAGTGTCGTCTTCATAAAATTTATCAATTAAAGATTGACGATCATTAACTTGGGTAGATCCATCAAGTCTTAAAAATTTGTACTTCAATGTTGATAATACATTTTCCAGTATATCTAATACTTGAGTGAACAATGAAAAAATCAACACTTTCTCTTTCTTTTCGATGATAATTGTCTTTAGTAGTTCACATAATTTGTTTACTTTACCTGAATTCATCCATTCATTGTTTTTTAATTGATAATTAGATAAACTTTTTGGGAAATTAGTACACAAACGATGCAATTCAAAATCCGTCATATAACTCATATCTTCTCTAATATATTCAACATTACCATTCTCTGAATACTGAGGCTCCCTTAAAATAGCTTTACTCATTCTTGCTATCTTAGTATCGTCATAAATGTGTCTGAATAACAGTGGATGGATTGAAGCTTTTCTCAAAGACATTATTAAATTCTTTGAACTGGAATCCTTTATGGCTTTTCTTTCCTTTACATTAGTTGGTAAAGTACCATCCCGAACCATCTTTTTATGTTCTTTCACTAATTTGATTTCTTTGTCATAGATTTCATGCTGAGCATCATTCATTTCACAATAAACAATGTGCTTATGCTTTGCAGGTAAATGCTTCAAAACTTGATCTTTACGTCTTCTTAAAATAAATGGCCTCATCATTGTCTTAGCTCTATTAATAGCCTCTTGCGCTAATAATGGGTTATAATCTTTACTTGCAGTCGTAGTTTTGGCCCTTTGTTTGAAAATAGATGCTAACGATTCCTTTTTTGATTCAAAAATAGAAGGCATAATAAACTCTAACAATGACATCAATTCCTTTAAGTTATTTTGCAGTGGTGTACCAGTCAATAATAATCTAAAGTTACAATCGATTCTCATTAATTTGTTAAATCTCTCTGAGACAGAATTTTTTAGCATATGACCTTCGTCATAAACAATAGCATTGAAGTTACAGTTTCGTAAAAATGAAACGTCATGTTTATTCCCTGCAGCTAAATTATAAGTTGTTACAATTACATCATATTGGCCCGCATTATCTTCTAAAATATCACGTAAATCAGCCCTCTCTGCTTGTGATCCATAATAAGGTTCAATTTTAAGTTCTGGACAAAACTTCTTAAATTCTCTTAACCAATTCTCCAAAGTTGAAGACGGAACAACAACCAAATGAGGACCCGTCTCATTTATTTGTTTTAAATATGCCATAAAACTAATAACTTGACAAGTTTTACCTAATCCCATATCATCTGCTAGAATACATGACATTTTATTATGATACATTAGATTTAACCAATTGATACCAGCTTGCTGATAATCTTTCAAAGTGATATCTTTTGATAATAGTTTTGGTTTACCCATGAAATACTTGATAATTTTCTTTTCTACAACCTTATTACTTCTACGAGATCTTCTAGTTTTGGCACCCATAGTAAAATCCTCATCATCATCTTCTACTTCCTCCTCTTCACTAATATTGAATCCCTCATCATCTTCACTATCTAAAGTTACAGCTTTCTTTCTAGTATTTCTTGCCAAAAGATTTGTCTCTGTTGCACTTGGAGTTGGGGTTTTTGAAAGTTCCGAATCATCAAATTCTTCTACTACAGCTCTATTCTGATCATCTGTGTCCAGAGCTGTGATATCTAATTCAGCAGTTGATTGACTTTGATCCAAATCGACGCCCCATTTTTTTATTTGACTTGCTATTAAAGTACCATAAAATGAACACCGTTTGATGAGCGAATCAATTGCATTGTAACCTTTAATAGATTGAGATAACTTTTCAATGAGTTTTTCACCTTCAATTTGCTTATTCTTACGTGTTCTTCTTTTGCTTTCCTTTTGATCAGCTAATTTAGATTGTTCGTCTTCAGTTAAAAATTCAAGACCTGAAAATTCTAAAATAGACTTATATTCTCTTCTCTCAACGATTAATTTAGCTTTTTCGATTGGAATATCTGCTAAATCAGCAATATCATTCAGTTCTGCAGTGTTTAAAAATGTTAATATTTGATCATCTATATTTTCTTCTGCATACTGTTCCTCATAATTGTCATTACCTGAATCCGCGTCAGAAATATCATCGTCAATTTCATCTTCATCTTCATTGTCCATAAGAGCCTTTACTGATTTCTTTTTCATTATTTTTTCCTTTGCTGCATCTAATTGTAAGTTGGTCTTCTCAATCTTATTGGATTGCATGTCAGCAAATTTTACTAATCTTCTTTTCTTCACGGTTACAGGCTCATCTTTTTCTTCAGGTTCACTTTCTGTCAGAATATCAGCCAGTTCTGATTGATCTGGTGTCTTCTTATTTAAAACGTTAGAGTAACGATCAAAGATGGAAGCTTTTTGTTTACCTAAAGTAATTTTTGATGAATCTTTTGAAGTGGTAGGTAGTCTATTGACTTTTTTTGGAGAACTGGCTGACCAAGAAGTTCTCTGGCTTCTGATCTTAGCTAATCTTTCTCTTGACATGTTTAAGTCAAATGAATTCGACTTAAAGACAGCTTGTATTAATGTAGGTGAAAAGTCAGGAAACTCTTCAGACAATTTGGTTAAATTTGTTTTAAAATCATCTTCATTCTTTACAGGAGAAACCACATTTTCTGATTCTGAAGCCTGAAAAGAAAAGCGTTCCCTTAAATCAGTGGTATTCATATCTTGCTCTGATTCTTTCTTTAATGGGGAAGAGGAAGGAATGTTGTATCTCGATGGTGAAGATGACTCAGGAACTTGAATTTCATCATGCATCGTTAACAAAATTTTCAACAAAAATAAATATATGGATTAATTCGTCTTTGTGAATATACAAATAATTTGTCAACTTCTAGAATTATTCATTGATATTGTAAGTATATTTATACCAGTATTGATGGATGAAGAAAATTTTTATTAGCTGTAATCGATTCCTCCGACATTATATATATTAGACCATCGGGCATTTTGTTTTCTGACGCGACTGGAGTTGATCAATATTTCGATGACACGAAAAAAGTAATAATTTCAAAGGTTAAAAAAAAAAAAATTAGAGTAGGGACATGGATGAGCTAAAGAGCTAAGAATCCTGAAACAAAATTGAAGCTTTAAGAAAAATAACCATTTCAGCACAGAACAAATAGTGCTTTTATGCGATTTTATTTAATTAAGGGAAAATATATATGTTAAAGCTTTCATGGTTTGAAAGTTATATTTCAATTCAAATAGAAGTTTTCACTCAGTAATGTCAAAAGTTATATGTGCGGGATCAAACGGCATGGGTCAACTTAGGCCTTCCTCATGTAGAAGATTTAATTAACCCTAGCTTAACGTTAGAAACAGAACAAAAAATTCAAAAAATAGTTTGTGGTGGGAATCATACTATAGCTTTGTTTCAGAATGAAGTACTAGGCTGTGGAGATAATAGTGCTGGTCAACTTGGCCAGGAAAGCAAGGAAAACACATTAGGTTGGAAAAGAATTTTTTCGAATAAATCCATTGTTGATGTTGGATGTGGTTGGGAGTTTACGGTTATATTAGACTCTAACAATCAACTATTCAGCTGTGGGACGGGACCTAAAGGTGAATTAGGTCTAGGAGATAATATCTCTAATTCTAGTACCTTGCAACCTATTTTTACTATTCCAAAAGATTGTGAAGGTAAAATTTTTGCATCTTTACAAAACTGCATTATCGTTGTCATCAATAAATTGACCAAGAATTGTCAAATATACGGATGGGGCAGTAACACCAAGGAGCAATTATTTAAACCCAAATGTAGGAAAGTAACATCCCCAACTTTGATTTTCGAAACTCAAAGTAATGTAACAGAGAAAGTTTCCATGGGTAAAGATTTCCTATTAATAATTAACAATCGCAATGAAATTGTCAAAGCCCTAGGAAATTTACCCAAAGATTTCCTATTTACAAATTGGCAAAATAAAATTTTAGACAATGTTAGTTGTATGTGGACCTCAATACACATCCAATACAAGAACAAAATTTTCTCCTATGGTAACAACAGATACAACCAACTATTCGATAACAACCAATTGGAAGCCAATACAATCGATACTTTCACAACCGGAAGCGAACACGGTATCATGGTCTTAAACGGAAACAAACAGATAAGTTGCTGGGGCTGGGGTGAACACGGTAACTGTGGCTCTCTCACTGCCCCATCAACCATCAACGACATTGTATCTCACGGCAAAGCACTGGACACACGTAACATAAACGACGGATCCAACATCGTTAGTAACTTAAATAAACTGGTACTCATGAATGACTACCAGAACTCAAAAATACATACCTACGGTGGTTGTGCATCAACATGGATAGTTGTAGACTGCTAGGACTATCCCTAACAGATACCAAGATATATAAACTGGTAGGAATTTAAATTTAAAAAAATTGCCGCCACCAAATCTTTCTCTCTATTTATACTTTATTTTCTTGTTGTAACTGTTTGTTGGTTGTATTTTTGTGTCACATATCCCTTAAATCTCCCTCTCGGCGGCTAATTCACGTTTGTCATACTTAAGTCGCCACAAGTTCGAAAAAACAGTTTCATTACCCGACATAACATAAACATCACCAACAACGAACCAACACCGGGTTACAATCCTTTATTTTTATTTTTATGTCACGTGTGTTCGGCCAGTATTTGAATAATGGGCGTCGTGAGCAGTGATACCCACTGTTAAGAAAAAATTAAGTACTGTCAATAGTTGTTAAAGGCGGCGAAATGTATAGAATTGTTTTTTAAGTATGTAAGTAATTAATAGTAAAGTAGTTTATTTTGTATAGTAGAATATGTTGTTTTTCTTTAAACGTAATAGATGAAAAAAAAAATTTAAAAGATAATAAATATGAGAAATTGTTAAATGAATATATAAGTGTTAATTAATTTATTTAATTGTTTCTAGTTTATATATTTGTATATGGAAGAATATTAAAACTGTTAATCCAAAGAAGAAGGTTGAAGTTATTAAAGTTGTCAGATCTTTGGGTTTTATTTGTATCTTTTTTTTCTCATCTTATTCATAAAGGATAGTTTGAAAGGAAACAATGAATAATGCTGGATTATTGGGGTATCCTGGTAATGTGATTGAACAAGGAGGTCAGAGTGGGGCCACACCATTAGGTGGGCAGCCGCAGATGCGTACTCCTCCTGGGTTGATGAATAATGAGAATTCTGTGCAGTTATTGCAGCAATTGAACAGTGGTATTGTTAATAGTAACGGTGGTGGAAGTGGTGGATTACCTGGAAATATCAATATGAGGATGAATATGGGGAGTGGACTCAGTATGGGGAATGGGATGAATATGGGTGGTGTTAATATGTCTATGAACAATGCTGTTCCAGATGGAAATGTTAATAATCCTTTATACCATCCACATTTGGAGGATCCTTCTTTGTTGAACAATCCAATATGGAAACTACAATTGCAATTGGTTTCTGTTTCGATACAGACTCTCGGTCAGCCGAATGTTTATGCAAGACAAAACGCAATGAAGAAATATTTGGTGAGCCAGCAACAACAACAAAAGCAAGGCCAACAAAATAAGTCACATCATCCGCAATTAAATTTGCCACAAGATCCATTATCTAATTCATTACAAAGCCAAAATTCTGCTGTAAATAATTCACAAATTAATGAAGCCGCATTATCTCTTGTCGATCGTACAAAGCAATTGTTGATGGATATGGCTTCTGACTCTTCATCTACTGTTAATGATGGGTCATTGGACAATACAAAACCAAATAGCACAAATAATCTCAACAACACCAATAGTAATATATCAACTCCAACTACACCAACCAGAGAATTAAACAACGTATCTGGTACTCCAACCACTCATTCTGCCATATTACTACAACACAAAAAATTATCACAGTATAATATCGATGAAGATGATGAAGTTGAACAACAGCAAAAGAGAATAATGAATTCAAACAGTAATTCTAACATCAATGAAGATTCCTCAAAATACAACGACCAGCTATGGCATGCTATCGATTTGTCCAATTTACAATTATTCTGTATAACTAAAAATGTTTTCAGATATGAATTTTTGACAAGATTATATTTAAACGGTAATAATTTGACTACTCTTCCAAAGGAAATAAAAAAATTGAACAATTTACGTGTTTTAGATTTATCTCATAATAAATTAACTGAGTTACCAGTTGAATTAGGCTTTTGTTATCAATTAAAGTACCTATACTTATTCAATAACATGATTACTGAATTACCATGGGAGTTTGGAAATTTATTTAATTTACAATTTTTAGGTTGTGAAGGTAATCCCCTTGACAGGAAGTTGTTAAAAATTTTAGCAGAAAAATCAGTTACTGGTTTAATTTTTTATTTAAGAGATAACAGACCAGAAATTCCATTAAAGCAAGATAGAAAATTTATTACCATCAGTCCAGATGGTGAACCACAAGAAGAATTTGATAGTTTAGCTATTTCAAATCAACAAGCTAATCGTGATTTGTTAAAGAAAAGTTTTACCGTCTTATCATACAATACTTTATGCCAACATTATGCTACTCCAAAGATGTATCGTTACACTCCATCATGGGCTTTAAGCTGGGAATCAAGGCGTGAGAAACTTAAGGAGCAAATATTAGAATTTAAGAGTGATGTAATTTGTTTACAGGAAGTTGAGGCAAAAACTTATGAAGATTTCTGGTGTCCATTATTGAAGCAAGAAGGTTATGCTGGTATATTCCATGCCAAAACTAGAGCTAAAACTATGCAAACAAAAGATTCTAAGAAGGTTGACGGTTGCTGTATTTTCTACAAAGAAAGTGAATTCAAAGTACATCAACAAGAATCCGTTGATTTCAGCGGTGTTTGGATGAAGCATAAGAAATTTCAACGTACAGAAGATTACTTGAATCGTGCCATGAATAAAGATAATGTTGCATTATACGTAAACTTAGAACATATAAAGAGTGGTGAAAATGTTTGGATTGTGACAACTCATTTACATTGGGATCCTCAGTTTAATGATGTCAAGACCTTCCAAGTGGGTGTTTTACTAGATCATATGGAAACTTTGCTAAAGGAGAATAACAATGCTACTTCAAAGCAAGAAATAAGGAAATGTCCAGTGATCATATGTGGTGATTTAAATTCTCATTTAGAATCAGCTGTCTACGAATTATTGAGCACAGGCCATGTTAAGGTGCATGAAGATATTCAAGATAGATTCTATGGTTTCATGTCTCAAAAAAATTTCTCACATAGTCTTGCTCTACGATCAAGTTACGATTGCATTGGTGAATTGCCTTTCACCAACTTCACACCTTCCTTTACTAGCGTTATAGATTATATATGGTATTCTACACAATCATTAAGAGTCCGTGGTCTATTAGGTGCGATAGATCCAAATTATGTTTCTAAATTTATCGGGTTCCCTAACGACAAATTTCCAAGTGATCACATCCCATTATTAGCAAGATATGAATTTACAAAAGGTGGAGGTGGCAGTAGAAAGGTATGATTTTTCCTGCATTTTGATAAATAGATAATTATGCTAGCCATTCTTTTATCATTTATCTATATTTCGACGGTCATAAATTTTAAGGAATTCTGTACTACAACGTGCTTCCATTTATTATATAAAATTACAAGCATACTTCATATACTTTTTATATTTCATGTTATATAACAATCAAATCAAATCTAATACAAAAAAACTATAAAAAAACTTATTCATTATTATGATTTTAAGTATTGATAAATATGACTATGGCTTAATTTATTCAATTGCTATTGTATCCGGAAGCTTTGAAATAAAATCTTGAAATCCAACATTAAAAACGTCAGTACTAAAAAAGATTATTTAACCAGTTAATATAAGGTAACAGTGTATTTAAATGGTTTAAAGATCACAGACGATAGATATTTGATTATTTTGGCTTAAAAATAGGAATTATCAAAAATATTGTTGCTGGATATATAATTATTACTATTATGGAAAATGCAAATGAAAATTTGAATGAGAATAGTCCTGTAAATGACGGTGTTGACTCCATCTCAGATTTATCATTCCATCAAAGACTTAAAAAGCCAATTTATCTGACATTTGTTTTTATTGGAATAGGTTTATTATGGCCTTGGAATACGATATTGAGTGCTTCAGAATATTACAAACATGACATGTTTAATGATACGACAATATGGGCAAAAATATTCACCAGTTCGATGATGTCAGTTTCAACAATAACGTCTCTATTGTTTAATATATGGTTAACGAAAAGGCAATTTGCTTATTCACAACGTGTAGTAAGAGGGCTGGTATGGGAGATAATTGTATTTTTTTTAATGATATTTTTATCCTTTATTCATAGAATTCTTCCAAAACCTCTAAAGTTTGTTGTAATTATGATCCTAGTTGCAATTACAGCTGTAGGTACTGCATTAACTCAAAATGGTATATTGGCAATTGCAAATGTATATGGATCAGAAATGAGTCAGGCAGTAATGCTAGGACAAGCAATTGCAGGTGTATTACCATCATTTGTTTTATTTTCGATTAGTTTATTAAAGAGCTCTAATGAACAGAGCCTGTTCAAAATTAATTTTTACCTGTTTACAACAGTTTTAGTGTCTGGGATTTGCATTTGGTTATTCAGATCGAATAATGTAGACGTGGTATTGAAAACTGCTACCGACCAAGACTCTAGCCAAGGGTATACGGAATTATCTCAAGAGGATCAACCTGAATTTGATAAAGCCCAGATCCCATTCTCGGTATTATTTAGCAAGTTGAAATATTTAGTACTGTCAATATTCCTTACTTTTACAATTACAATGGTTTTTGCAGTCTTTGCGTCCACAATTGGAGCCCAGGGCTTACCTTTATCCAATAACCAATTTATCCCACTAGCATTTACTATATGGAACATTGGCGATTTATGTGGCAGGTTTGTTGCTGAACTACCAGTTCTTGGTCAGTCCAGTTTCACCCCATTTAAGACATGTTTATACTCCCTGCTTAGAATTGGACTGGTTCCAATGTTTTTGCCGTTTGTACTACTAACAGAGAGATTCAAAGTTGTCACTGATTTATTATACTTGTCATTACAATTCATCTTTGGATTGACAAATGGTCATATAATATCAATGTCATTCATGAAAGTACCTAATATTTTACAAACGAATAAAGAAAGAGAAGCAGCAGGTGGATTCACCAATGCATTTGTTTCAACAGGTTTAGCTGCTGGTAGTTTATTCAGTTTCCTGTTCGTGTATATCATCGGAAGAATTTCAGCATCTGAAACATAAAAAATTTCACTAACATATATATTTAAATACATAATTCGAGACATTATATAAAATAATACTTAATGAACTAAATGTAGCCCTGGCTGCACTGAACATGAACCTTCATTATTAATATTTACTGACATCTTGGTGCAATTGACCATTGCATATTTAATTGGATCGTGAAATACGAAAATATTCTTTGACACGTCAAAAGTATTTTTTCACAGTCGTTTAACTGTGCATCTGGCATCTAAAGACCATTGAAAATATAGAATTGAATATACATCATATGTGTAACATATGATGATTATTGTTAAGAATAAAAGAGTTTTATATTATACTTTGGGTCAATTGAGTTGGTTTTTTTGTTTCCAAAAAGACTATATAAAGATCTGAGATCAATAATTTCTAATTTTATATCTGAAGAATAGAAACAACATCTAATTTAGAAACACATTCAAAATGGTTGTTGCGACTGGTTTCGATGCTAGTAAAGAGAGTTCTTTATCTGATATCTCTAAAAGAAAGGAATCAGAGGTTGATGAGTTAAAGGACGAAGTGCTTTTAGAGGAAAAAGAGGATGAAGTTGCTGATGAAGATAACTCCAAAGAGAAGACCTCGAAAGATATCAATCTTCAAGTTCCAAGAAGTAAGTATTATACTTTAGAAGCTATTTTGATGCCATTGATATTCACTGGATTGGCATTTTTTACCAGAATGTACAGAATTGGTGCCAATAACCATGTTGTTTGGGATGAAGCTCATTTTGGTAAATTTGGTTCGTTCTATTTAAGACACGAATTTTATCATGATGTCCATCCTCCATTAGGTAAAATGTTGGTTGGTTTATCTGGTTATTTAGCTGGCTACAATGGTTCATGGGATTTTCCTTCTGGTTCTGAATATCCTGATTACATTGATTTTGTAAAGATGAGAATTTTCAATGCCACATTTTCTGCTTTATGTGTACCACTTGCATATTACACCGGTAAAGCTTTACATTGGTCATTACCATCTGTATGGTTATTTACCATTTTGGTTTTATTTGAAAACTCATACGCTACTTTAGGTAGATTAATTTTACTGGATTCAATGTTATTATTTTTTACTATTGCCTCTTTTTTCTGCTTCATTATGTTCCACAATCAAAGATCTCAACCATTCTCCTTGAAATGGTGGAAATGGATGTTCTTAACTGGCTTTAGTTTAGGTTGCACCATCTCTGTAAAAATGGTTGGTCTATTTATTATTACCTTAGTCGGAATGTATACCGTTGTTGATTTATGGTTATTTTTGGCCGATAAGAAAATGTCATGGAAAACATACAGTGGCCATTGGTTAGCAAGAATAATTAACTTAGTTGCCGTTCCATTAATAGTATTTATGATTTGTTTTAAAGTTCATTTTTCATTGTTAACACACTCAGGAAAAAATGATGCTACCATGCCATCTCTATTTCAAGCTAATTTGATTGGCAACCCATTAGGTGACGGTCCACGTGATGTTGCATTAGGATCATCTGTTGTTTCTTTAAGAAACCAAGCTTTAGGCGGTGCTCTATTACATTCACATCAAAATGTCTATCCTGCAGGTTCTAAGCAACAACAAGTCACTGGTTATGGTCACAAGGATGCTAATAATGATTTTATCTTCCATAGAGTTAGATCTAAACCTCTATTTAACTTAAATGAAACTGAAATTGAATATATCCAAGATGGTGAAACATATAGATTAATTCACAGATTAACTCAAAGAAATGTACACACTCATAATGTAGCAGCACCAGTTTCTACCTCCGAATGGGAAGTTTCATGTTATGGTGATTTAACTGTTGGAGATGACAAAGACAATTGGATTGTTGAAGTTGTTAGTCAACTTGGTGAAGAAGATCCTTCAAAGATACACCCATTAACCACCTCTTTCCGTCTAAAAAATGTTGTTTTAGGTTGTTATTTAGCCCAAACTTCCTACAGATATCCGGAATGGGGTTTCTCACAATCCGAAATTGCATGTGTTAAGAATCCATTTAAGCGTGATAAAAGAACTTGGTGGAATATTGAGTTGCATGAGAACGAAAAATTACCTGCAATCGAAAACGACTTTGTATTCCCAAGAGCTAGTTTTTTCAAGGATTTCATTTACCTAAATTTAGCAATGATGGCAACTAACAACGCTTTGATTACTGATCCAGATAAATTGGACAGATTATCATCCTCAGCATGGGAATGGCCAACCCTACACAAAGGTTTAAGATTAAATGGTTGGCATGATGAAAATGTTAAATATTATTTAATGGGAACTCCTGCGTCTACATGGGCATCAACCGGTGCCGTTTTATCCTTCATGGTGCTAGTTATCGTGTTGGTCTTAAGATGGCAAAGACAATATAATGATCGTAAAAATCCTCAAAAGGTAGATTTATTCTTAATGTCTGGTGTTTATCCGATGTTTGGTTGGGGTTTACATTTCTGTCCATTTATAATTATGGCCAGAGTCACATATGTTCATCATTACTTACCAGCTTTATACTTTGCCTTAATTGTCTTAGTTTACTTTTTTGAAGCTGGTACCCAATTATTACCAAATAGCAAGTTCGGTAAGTTAATAAGATATATTATTTTCTTTGGATACATGGCTACTGTAATTGGATGTTTCTGTTACTTTGCTCCAATAACATTTGGTATTGAAGGTAAGAGTACGGAATATTCATACCTAGCATGGTTACCACAATGGAATATTGATACTGACAAACCATTCTAATATAATCACAAGTTTCACACATCATCGTGTCATATGCTTAACAAAGAACCCAAAAGGACACGACTGACATTTTTACCAATCACGGTTTTGAGCACTCTGTCTATATTGTTTCAATGAGTTATGCTATTATATCTATGGTCTGTCTACGTTTGTATGTATAATGTAATTTAATTTAATAGATAAAGTATAAAATAAATTGGTCATAGTTCATTATAGTAACGACTTTTAATCAATTTACTTATTGGGTAATTGTATCTGTATTCAGGATTTCAGATAAAGTTGATAATCTAACTTCTCTGGTTTGACGAGGTGTCAATGGATTATGAAATATCGGCTCACTACCATCTATGCTTTCAACTGATTCCATTGGCTGAGATACGACTGGTGATAATGTATTATGAGTACGACGCTCAAATATCTGAACCGGTTGTTCAAGGCTCGGAAAACTGTCTATGGTACTGGAAAGTGGTGTAAGAGGAGTTTCACTATATTCATTACCTTCAAAGGACTGTTCTTGTTTAGAATCTTCGATCAGATTATCATAAGTTGGAGGAGATACAAAACTGACATTTTGATAAATGGGTGGAACTTCTTCGTCCCAAGAAATACCTAATCCAGACCTCTCTGTTACGTTAATTCTAAATTGCATTCTTAAAACACGAGCAGCACCTGTTGGTATCCCAACTATTTTCGATGAACTATTTGCTCCGCTTGTGGAATCACTAATATCATCTTTTTTGTCGTTAATACTGTTCCTAGAAGCAACCTTTGCTAAAGCTGTTGATGCTAAATTTTTACGTCTGGTGCTGTTTCTGTTTGCTAACATGGGGGATAATTCAGCCAGTCTTTGATCAGCATTGCTGTTCTTGTTTCGGTTATCAATTGTAGCTTGATTCGAAGACAATGTTTTTATTGGTTGACCATTCGGATATTGTAAAGCTTCTTCTGCCACCACAATTTCTACTGATAGGATATGACTTACATTCACACCTAGCACTGGATCTTGAATATCACAAGCAACATTGATTGGGTTGGATTTTGGTAATTCACTTTCACTAAAGTCGGACGAAGCGTGAGATACAGAGCTGGAGACACCAGAATCTAATCTGCTACAATCGATATCGGTTATTATTTCTATTTTACCACTTTCACTGAAGTCTGTTTTCCAACCACTTTTCACCACTCCTTCAGATATAATTCTAACTTCTTCTGTAAAAAGAGATGTTTCATTTTTCATCTCTTGTTCAATTTGCTCCTTTCTTAACCTCTGTCTCTGTTGTAAAATCTCTTGTCTAGCAACATCATCACTTGGATGGACAAATGTAGATGAATTTTCATTCTCTTCATCATCTTCGTCCCTATCACCTGCATTTCTGGCAACTGATTGGGGTGCATTCAAAGTATAATGGGTTTGTTGGTTGTTGTTCGTAGCTGAGGTTGCTACTTTATTCACAGATAATCGAACTTGTGGTGCTAAGTCACCGTAACGTTTAATAGGATTCTGTGGTTTTTTAGCTTTTTGAGCTTCATTTTGTCTTACTGTATTTTCCAAAACTTTCAAATCCTCTACATGCTTTTGGCAAACATGATTCCTGACTCGTACTGTTTCCTCAATTCTGTAACTCATCTTCCTCATTCTCCATCTAGCACCCTCGCCAGATATACCTTCTAGTTTCATTTCTAATGGGAAAGTAGATTTAGGATAAACTACATTTGGAATAACAGCAGCAGCTGTCAATTTTGTCGGTGGAAATACTCTTAGGGAATTTTTATCAGGTCCTCTTAATATACTTCTCGTCAATAGTACTGGCAATTTCAGAGTTAATAATTTGCTGCTTGAATCTTTGGATTTTACATCTTTGTTAGTCTCATAATAACACACGGATGCAACTAATTCATATCTTATATCTGTATCAGAATGTGAACCTAAAGCACATCTAACAGGCGTGTTACCGGGTATCAAATAAGAAAATGGGAATATATGACTTGAACTGGAAGTTAAAGTTGTCCTCTTGTCTACAATAGTCCAACTTTTCATGATTTTTTTATATGAACTACAATCACCACAATTCAACACACTTGCAGGACCTTGCAAAAACGGTTTCTTATAATCCACTCTCTGAACAAAGGATAATTGTATCGACTTGATATCTTGTGATTTAATTTTAGACTCAGAATGGTCCTTTGATGATAAAACGTCTTTAATCTTTACAGTTAAAAGCCCACTCAAAAGACAACCTGTCGACTCATTCGCAGACCCATACAGCACACACGGTGGGGATTCAACATCTATAACCAATTCTATGGGAGCTTTCCTATTCTCTGAATTCCTTTTGCTCTTCTTGGATAATGCCCTCTTAACATCATTATGCTTCTTGCTACCTGTCAAAGGTAAAGATATCAACTTACTGAAAGCAGACATCAATACTTGTCAAGTTACGTCTCTTTCGACCAGTTTTGAAATGGAAATTTCTAAAGGTGAACACAATAAACTATAAACAATTTTAAATAAAGTATATATCAATATATATGTATGTATGAATATGTCAGTGTGCACAGATGTATTTGTCCAAGAGATAGATAGTTCAAATGATTCATCCGTTCGTTACTTACTGAAAAAACTGAAAAATGTTATGGCAGACTCATCGTCACTTCTCTCTTGCATGACATTCTCATTCCACAATTGAGTATCTGACCGTAACGAATCCTCATGAAACTATTACCTGTGGTAAGTGATCGAATAAAACTGACTAATTGTTGTACAATTCTAATTCAATTCGTCACATTTAGAGTGGTCTTTCGTCCTCATTCACCTTCGAATTTTTGATACAGTACATGCATAACATTAAAATATTGAAAAATATTTCAAGCATCGCTTCTCGAAAGAGGGTTAAAACAAAAGAAGCCCTTCAAAATTTGTTAGTTATTTTGGGAAACTTTCATGTCCGAATCTGGTAACTAAATTATTTCCATATTTGGAAAAGGTAACATATTTGGTAATTTTCGATTTTTTAGTTAACGGTTGGCAAAATTATTTTATAGTGGAAACCTATTTAAGCTGTGGAATAGTTGTTTACTTAAATTTAATTTATTTCCGTGTTTGATAATTTGTGGGGGTAACTAATTTTTTATATTTTATAAAGACAATTTTATATAAGCCCTGCCTAACAAAAAGGTGATAGATATAAAAGTGATGGTTAGTTTTATTCATTGATTTAATCTTTAAAGTTGAATTAATACTTTAATTTGGTTATATTAGTAGGATTGAGTTTGAGTTTTGATATTAAAGGTGTGTTAAATTTGTAATTTTCAATTTTTAATTTAGTGTATACCTGATTGATTGACGAACAAAGTTTAAAAATGAGTGGCCAAGATCCTGAGAGATCTGATACTTTATTTGATATTGACTTTGATTACAATGCGAATAATCAAACTAACGAGGGGTCTAAATCGAAATTACAGAGAGGTTTTAATATTAGAGATGAGCAAGGCAATGACAATGTTTTTTATCAAGAAGTTGTTGACTTAGATAGAAATGATTCTATAGAGAACGATATCGACAATAGAGGTAAAGGTTTTGAGAACCCATTTGATAATGCAGGTAAGAATAGCAATAATGAGAACAATGATGAGTTTTTCAATTGGAATAATGATAGTCTCGAAGATAGTTATGGCTATAAACCGCAGTCGAATTTGACGAAAGTTGGAAGTAAACCTAATATTTTTAGAAGAACCTTTAACAAAATGAAACAACCTTTTAATGGTTCAACTCCAAATATTGGAGGTAATAATAACAATGGCTTTGAGATGTCTACTTATAACAAGGTAATTAACAATGAAAATGGGGATGCTTATGCAAAATCAAGAAATAGGTTCGATATAAACATTTTATTCAACCGATACATTTTACGTAAAGGAATGTCATCTTCAGAAGAAAAGGGTGAACCAAGATTAATATATTTAAATGATTCCACTTCAAACAATGCTTTGGGCTATTGTGATAATCACATATCAACTACAAAATATAATATCGCTACATTCCTGCCAAAGTTTCTTTTCCAAGAATTTTCAAAATATGCTAATCTTTTTTTTCTATTTACATCAATCATTCAGCAAGTTCCAAACGTTACACCAACAAATCGATATACCACTATAGGTACCTTGATGGTTGTTTTGTTGGTATCAGCTATTAAAGAATCTGTAGAAGATATTAAGAGGGCTACTTCCGATAAAGAGCTAAATAATTCAAAAACTGAAGTATTTTCAGAAATGGATGGAAGTTTTATAGACTGTAGATGGATTGACTTAAGAGTTGGTGATATTATTAAAGTCAAATCCGAAGAAGCTATACCAGCTGATATGATTATATTGTCTTCCTCAGAACCTGAAGGGTTATGTTATATCGAAACTGCTAACTTAGATGGAGAAACTAATTTAAAAATTAAGCAGTCCAGGCCAGAAACCTCCCCTTTCCTAAGTCTCAGTCAACTAAGTGCTATCAGGGGTAAAATTTTATCTGAACAACCAAATTCTAGTTTGTATACATACGAAGGTACAATGACTTTAAATAATAATGATATTCCATTATCCCCTGATCAAATGATATTAAGAGGTGCTACATTAAGAAATACTTCATGGGTTTATGGTGTCGTAATTTTTACAGGTCATGAAACCAAATTGATGCGTAATGCAACTGCAACACCTATAAAAAGAACAGCGGTTGAAAGAATAATTAATATGCAAATTATTGCGCTTTTTGGTGTGTTGATTATTTTGTCATTAATATCATCACTCGGAAACGTTATTACCTTAAACGTAAAAGGCTCGCAGTTATCATATTTATATCTTGAAGGTACCAGCAAAGTCGGCTTGTTCTTTAAAGATATTTTGACCTACTGGATTTTATATTCAAATCTGGTCCCAATTTCGATGTTCGTTACTGTTGAATTAATTAAATATTACCAAGCTTTTTTAATTGCTTCTGATTTGGAATTGTACGATGAAGTTTCAGATACACCTACTGTCGTAAGGACATCATCTTTGGTAGAAGAGTTGGGCCAAATTGAATATATTTTTAGTGATAAAACAGGGACCTTGACTAGAAACGTAATGGAATTCAAATCTTGCTCTATTGCTGGACGCTGTTACATTGAAAATATTCCAGAAGATAAAGGTGTTAAAGTTGAGAATGGCATCGAAGTAGGATTCAGGACATTTGATGATATGAAACAGAGATTAGTTGACACTACCAATGATGAATCCAAGATTATTGACTATTTTTTCAAATTATTATCAACTTGTCACACTGTAATTCCTGAATTCCAGGAAGATGGTTCGGTAAAATATCAAGCTGCTTCCCCAGATGAAGGTGCATTAGTTCAAGGTGCTGCTGACATGGGCTATAGATTTACAATACGTAAACCTAATTCTATTTCTGTTTTTCTTGAAAGTATTGGTGAGGAACAGGAAGTTCAACTTTTAAATATATGTGAATTTAATTCAACTAGGAAAAGAATGAGTGCTATATATAGATTTCCAGATGGTTCAATCAAACTATTTTGTAAAGGTGCAGATACTGTAATTTTGGAAAGGATGGATAAAACAAAAAGTAAGTATGTCGATTCAACTCTAAGACATTTGGAAGATTACGCTTCTGAAGGTTTACGTACCCTATGTTTGGCCATGCGAGAGATTTCTAATGAAGAATATTATGAATGGAAAGCTATCTATGATGAAGCTGCGACCACTCTTGATAATAGAGCTCAAAAGCTTGATGATGCAGCTGAATTGATTGAAAAGGATTTAGAACTATTAGGTGCTACTGCTATTGAAGATAAATTACAAGATGATGTCCCTGATACTATTCATGTTTTGCAAGAAGCTGGTATTAAAATTTGGGTGTTAACAGGTGATAGACAAGAAACTGCCATTAATATCGGTATGAGTTGTAATTTATTAAGCGAAGACATGAATTTGTTAATTGTTAATGAAGAGACCAAAGAAGCAACCAGAGATAATTTAATTGAAAAGCTAACTGCGATCAGAGAGCATAGTGATTCGATAAGAGATTTTAATACATTGTCGTTGGTAATTGATGGTAAATCATTAGGGTTCGCTTTGGAGCCTGATATGGAAGATTATTTGTTAGAATTAGGTACCCTCTGTCGTGCTGTTATTTGTTGTCGTGTGTCTCCATTACAGAAAGCATTAGTAGTAAAAATGGTCAAAAGAAAAACTTCTTCATTATTATTAGCCATTGGTGATGGTGCTAATGATGTTAGTATGATTCAAGCTGCACATGTTGGTATTGGTATAAGTGGTATGGAAGGTATGCAAGCTGCTCGTTCTGCAGATTTTGCCATTTCTCAGTTTAAATATTTGAAAAAGTTACTATTGGTAC
This sequence comes from Tetrapisispora iriomotensis, assembly GCA_003705975.2. Lineage (NCBI taxonomy): Eukaryota > Fungi > Ascomycota > Saccharomycetes > Saccharomycetales > Saccharomycetaceae > Tetrapisispora > Tetrapisispora iriomotensis. Next base: position 378,583 of record PPKC02000007.1, read on the forward strand.
ATGGTTTATGGTCTTATCAAAGAATATCAGTTGCCATATTATATTCATTTTATAAAAATATTGCATTATACATGACGCAATTTTGGTATGTGTTTTCTAATGGTTTCTCCGGTCAATCAATTATCGAATCCTGGACAATGACATTTTATAATCTTTTTTTCACTGTTGCTCCTCCATTAGTAATGGGTGTTTTTGATCAGTTTGTTAGTAGTAGACTACTAGAGAGGTATCCTCAATTATATAGACTGGGCCAAAAGGGACAATTCTTTTCTGTTCCCATCTTTTGGGGATGGATATGTAATGGGTTTTATCATTCTGCTGTCACATATATAGGTTCTATTCTATTTTACAAATATGGTTTCGCATTGAATATAAATGGTGAAACTGCTGATCATTGGACATGGGGTACAGCTGTATACACAACAAGTGTCATTATAGTTTTAGGAAAGGCAGCATTAGTAACAAATCAATGGACAATCTACACACTCATAGCAATTCCCGGTTCACTGTTATTCTGGTTAATTTTCTTCCCAATTTATGCATCAATACTACCTCATGCAAATGTTTCGCCTGAATATTTTGGTGTTGTAACGCATACATATGGCTCCGCTACTTTTTGGTCAATGCTTATTGTATTACCTACATTTGCATTGCTGAGAGATTTTGCTTGGAAGTATTATCGTAGGATGTATGTCCCTGAAACATATCATGTAATTCAAGAAATGCAAAAGTATAACATCTCAGATTATAGGCCTCACTTACAGCAATTCCAAAAAGCAATACACAAGGTTAGGCAAGTTCAAAGGATGAAGAAACAAAGAGGTTTTGCATTTTCTCAAAGTGAAGAAGGACAAGAAAAAATTATCAGGATGTATGATACTACACAAAAAAGAGGTGACTATGGAGAGCTGCATGAAGCATCAAATAATCCCTTCTCAGATCAAAATAAGGTTGGTGTGCAATCAAATATTTCAGGTAATCCTTTTGCAGATTCAAATACTAATATTATGGATGAGGGTTTTGTTTCTTTAGATAGATCGGATTCCTTTGATTTGTAATAACAATCATATATTTGTATCTAGGTAAATAGATATTTTTAAAAGTTAAATGCATACATAATTTATCATTTAAAATCTTATTGTTTATATAAGTAATTTTTAGTATATTATTTTTACAATTCTTGGTTGCGTCAATTAGATGTTTTTCTCTGATTTTAATGAGTGTCTCTATCAAATATATAATGGTAAATAAAATAACAGAAAATCAACGTAATAGAAAATAGGGAAATTTTATATGTATCATAATAACTGTTAGTTGCGGTATGCTTTTTCTCTTTATTTTTAGTCTCTAAATTTTGTGACATTATCCTGAGAAATTCCTTATGAGCTGATACCAGTGCCATAGCTTCATCATATCGTGTGTGAATATCATCCAGTCTTTTATCAAATTCCTCGACACTTCGTATTACCTTAATTATTAACGAGTCTTCCCTTTTGTCATCAAAACTCTTGGCAAGGTTATCCATATAGTTATTTTTAATTAGAGCAGTAAGGTTATGCATATTAGTACCAGCCTCTTTAAGACTTGAACTTAGATCATCAAATTCTATCACTGATTTATGAAATTGATTTTCCTCTTTATAAATGACATCAGTAATGATTTTATTGATTAATGTTTCTAGAGTTTCTATTCTTTTGGCAAGGTGCATCTTAGCAAAATTCACTTCATTATAATTAGAAACTAAATTAACACCGGAAGATACCTTTTTTGGACCAAATCTTTTTCTAATCTTGGTTTTTTCATGGTCTGTCAACGTCTTCTCCAGTAGCATAGTTCTATGTACATGGTCCTCTACTGGTCCATTTACAACCTCCTTGGGTCTGAAATTAAGCACCAATGATGATGTTGATGATGATGATGATGCTGATGATGATGATGAAAATGTAATGGCAGTCGAGGATTCTTTAGAAAGTGGTAAATGATTAGTTTCAAATCTCTTCTTGTTTATATGATCAAATTCGTTAGAACCAGTTTGGTAATCTGAATACTCACTTTTTTCAATACTCATTTTATGTGCATTGTGATGATCTCTGTCGCTATTTGATTGCTCTGTAAACGGTGTCCTACTGTTTTCCAAAAACTGGTTAACTAATCTTTTTCTTTCAGAGTTATCAAAACTGTAGGCAGTTGAATGAGATCTACCTTTTTTATCATGTATTGAGGTAGTACTAGAAGATCGTATTGTCTTACGTTTAGAATACTCTTTTAGTGTCGGGGGTAATAAAGATGTTTCATGGTCAGAAAATGGTGTAAAATCTTTAGGTACATTAAGAGATACAATAGATCCGGTATCAGATATATGGGGTTCATTGGCAGCGTAATCATTAATTTCATCGTTTTCTATAAATAGTGAGTCACTAAATGTACCAGATTCTGCTGATAATAAATCTTTCTGTGTCGAGAATAAATTTGGTATTGACGGTGGTCGCTTAGTTGCAAGACCACTTATATTTGCCATACTTTTGTTTAATGAGAACTTGGCAGTATCATTAAAATGGCCTCTTATATTTGTAGCAGAGTGTGCTCTTGCAGCCTCTTGGACAATCTTATTGTTCACTTTAATAGCAGGTAAGTCGGTACCCTGTTCAGTCGGAGACTTGGAAACTTTGAATAACGATAATACAAAATCAGCATCTATGTTTTTACTCTCATCATCAGTTGACGTCGAAGTACTATTAATGAAAAAAGATCTCGAAGAAGTGTTCCTCTTCATATGCGAATTGTAGCTTGTGCAAACCTTGAGCCGGTAGATGATAGCTGTTAGCTCTACTTCCCTGGTGATATTAGATAAACTTGATTCTAATAAAGTTTATCTACCTTACAAAACCTGTAAGTTTAAATTGCCCTGGCTAACCTGCTTTTTGTTCATAATTAACTAGAGCTTATATATAAAAATCTATAACAGTTTCTTATGCATCTTGGAATTCGAGAATGTAATTTTTAAAATTCAAATTAACGGTTATATATAAATAAGACCATATTATCGATGAGCATTTACACCTATATGTAGTAGTTGAAGATATAGTCAAGTGGACATGTCTCTGGCTACATTGAAAAAAAAACACTTGCAATTATTTATTATAATTAGTATATGTAATGTACATAATTTTGAAGACTATGTATAAATATCAGTTCATTTGGCTAGATTATTGGAAGATAGAGATAGCTTAACTTATGCTTTTGTATTCTTTTTTGTTAGAATTCATAAAATAAATGTATATAGATATCTTGATATGAATATAGATATAAATTACTCCATTTAAGTGGAACGCTGTGCTAAATCTCTTCTCTTCCCAAATAGAAAAATAAAACAGATATAAAACGTAGGAATATTCTTTTGATTATTAAGAATGGTTTAGTTGTGTGTTTGAATTTGTATTTGCGTTTCTGTCTGGGGTACAGATACCTCATAAATTTGAGTCTTTATTGCTTTATAAAATATGGAAATATGTTCATTACTCACCTTAAGTAAAATGGACAACAATAGGAACAATGATAACCACCAGCAAAATGATTATACAAACGACAAGACATAATCTCATCTTTAAATCTTTCCACCACATTTGCTTTCTAACTCTATTAGCACCTCTCTTGAAACCTTGAGCAGAAACTGCCAGGTTATCAGCTTTATCCTCAATAGAAGTCAATCTTTCACCACGTTCAGCGACCTTATTAATATTATCTCTCATAATCCCAACAGTATCGTCGATCTCAGCTTGTAAAGCAGCCGTCTTGGATTGGGATGGTTCTTGTGTATCATTGAAATGTTCCTCTGGAGGAACATATGGATCATATGGTACTGAGGATGACATTTTCTTATATTATTTTTGTTACTAATTCTCTCTTTCTTATCAAATTTTCGAATAATAAGAAATATATATTGCACAATTAACAAATTCCTTATATCCTTAACTTTTAATTTGACTATCTAGTTACTCTTAAATAAGTTTATTGTACTGATTCTATCCCATCTAGTCTTTATCTTTGGTGTCAAAACTTTTTTTTTTATTAATTTTTGATGCTAAAAAAAAAATCAAGGCGTTTACAATTACTATTGGTCACTTTGGACGTGCATCAACGGTGATGAACAATTCCCACTGAATAAGCTCATCGCAAGAGTCCTACCATCGATAAAAGAGCTTTATGGTGTCCAAGAGGCTTTGATCTGAAAGCAATGAGTGCTCTAGAGTGTTTTCACGGTGGTTTGTGATTAGACATATTGTTTTATGAGAAAAATATTAGATATAAATATATAAATGATTGAATAATTATGTTATTGTGAATTCTTATGTTCTTTAATTATGATTCAATATGGGTGTTTTTACCGGTATTCTTCGTTGGTTCATCTAGGATTTATATAGATAGCTTTTCACTGAAAGTATTTTCGATGGCTTTGATGGCATCTTGAATGGCTGCTGGGTTGTCACCCATACCTTGGAAGACGTTACCTTTACCACCTGCTTTACCACCAATTAGGGAGGAGACTTGTTTGGCCAAATCGGCACCGTCAATACCCTTGTTTAATGATTCTTCGGCAATGAAGCAACCGTGGGCAACCTTACCTTCTGGGTCATTACCGGTTATTAAATAGATAGATTTATCCTTCGATTTGCTCTTGATGTGGTTGATGGCTTCAGTGATGGCCTTGGCGTTTGCTGGGATATCGATGAATTGAACAAAGTATAATGAATCTTCATTGGTAGCAAAGTGCTCCTTGACGGCATCAACAACTAGTTTGGATTCGACCTTAGCTCTTGCCTTTATTTCATCCTTTACCACTTTCTCAATATTAGTGAATTTTTCCTTTAGTTCGTTCTTTCTAATAACAGAAATGGATAATTGTTTTAGCTGAGTACCTAAATCTTTTAATTTCATTTCCTTAACTGGAGAAAATGGCAATTGTTCGGTCTTGATTAATTCTTCTTCGAATTCGTTAGCAAGTCTTTGAGCTTCGTAAGCTTCAGTACCAGAAACAGCAACAATTCTTCTGATACCCTTAGCAATACCACTTTCTTCTAGAATAACAAAGAATTTAATATCACCAGTTTTTGGAACATGGGTACCACCACAGAATTCGACAGAATATTTCATCCATTCTTCGTTGGTTGGGTCTTCCATTAATTCTTCAACTGGTTTACCAACAGAAACAACACGGACTGGGTCAGGATATGTTTCACCAAAAACAGCACGAAGAGATGAAATCTTTTTAGCATGTTCTAATGAAACATCCTTGTAGAAAACTGGTAAGTTTTGTTTGATTTGATCATTAGTGATTTCTTCAATTTGTTTCAATTCGTCAATGGTTAAAGCTTTCTTATGGGAAAAATCAAATCTTAGTTTCTCTGGAGCAACCAAAGAACCTTTTTGATCAATTTCACCACCTAATGTATTTCTTAAAGCTAAGTTTAAGATGTGCGTACCAGTATGGTTGTTCTTGATTGGTAAACGACGGGCTTCATCAAAAGAAGAGATAGTTTTGTGACCATTAGCTAATTCACCTTCAACCAAGGTACCGATGTGGAAAACATAACCATTATATAATTGAACATTTTCGACATGGAATTCAGCTACACCATCAATAATAATCTTACCAGTATCGTATTCTTGACCACCTTGTTCGGCATAGAAACAAGTATTATCTAGAATGACACCATACTTTTTTCCAACTTCAGAAATCTTTTCAACAAACTTTTCACCGTCATATAATCTTAAAATGATACTTTCAGCATCAGTAGAGATATATTTAGCACTATCGTTAGTCTTTTGAACTTTTTCTTCATTTAATTGAGATAATAAGTGAACATCTAATTTTAAGACTTCAGTGTTATCTTTTTTACCACCTCTCTTGGAAGCTTCGTAAGATTCTAGTTTAGCCTTTTCAAAGCCTGGTTCATCAATCTTTAGTCCTTGTTCTTCAGCCATTAATTCGGTTAAATCAACAGGGAAACCATAGGTATCATACAATCTCCAGACTTGCATACCATCTAGGATTTTAGTTTCAGTTTTAGATGCAGCTTCAGCATATTTTTCGAATAATTTTTCACCACGATCTAAAGTTTTGGCAAAAGAAGCTTCTTCTTCATCTAAAATTTCAAATAAAAAGGCTGGGTCTTTGGTAACTTCTGGAAAAACCTCCTTAACTTGAGCAATTAGGGTTGGAGCTAAAGTTGAAAAGAAGTTACCAATTGGGTAATTCATGTATTTACGAGCATAACGAGCACCTCTTCTCAAAATACGTCTCAAAACGTAACCTCTACCTTCATTGTTTGGAACACCACCGTCGGTAATAGCGAAAGTTAGGGTACGGACATGATCAGCTAAAACTCTGTAAGCAGTGTCGATACCATCAACATCTTCAGCGCCGAATTTACCGGTATAAGCTCTAACACCGGTGATTTCTTGAATTTTGACGAATAATGGTTGGAAAACATCGGTATCATAGTTAGATCTAACATCTTGTAAAACAGAAACTAATCTTTCAAAACCCATACCTGTATCAATATGCTTTGCTGGTAGAGATTTCAAAGAACGGTCTTGTTCTCTGTTATATTGCATGAAAACTAAATTCCAAATCTCCAAAACATCTGGATCATCCATGTTAACTAAATGAGAAGCATTTCTACCACCGATTCTGTCGTAATGAATTTCAGAACATGGACCACAAGGACCTTGGTCACCCATTTCCCAAAAGTTATCGTGAGCATTACCTGGTAAGATATGATCTTCTTGAACACCAGCAGCTAACCATAGTTCCTTGGCCTCTAAATCTGGCTCTAAACCCTGTTTAGCATCACCTTCGAAATAAGTAACGTATAAACGATCGACTGGAATACCGTAAACAACAGTTAATAACTCCCAAGCAAAAGCAATAGCGTCTTTCTTAAAGTAATTACCAAAAGACCAGTTACCCAACATTTCAAAAAAAGTATGATGGTAAGAATCTCTACCAACATCTTCTAAATCATTATGCTTACCACCAGCTCTGATACATTTTTGAGAATTATAAGCTCTCTTCAATGAGGCAAACTCAGAAGAAGGATCGACTGTACCCAAGAAAATTGGCTTGTATTGGTTCATACCTGCATTAGCAAATAACAAAGTAGGATCATCAAATGGAACTACTGGGGAGGATTTCACATATACATGCTGTTTATTCTTGAAATAGTCAAAAAATGTTTGACGAACATTAGCAGCTGTCCATTTAGCTTTATCACCAACAGTCATCTTTTCTTATTTCTTGTCACAAAAACTTTTAAACTGGATTTTTTTTCAAGGAATAAAAACTACTTATTTAATTCAATATTTATAACTTTACCACCTACCATAACTCTCCTGTATTTAAATATATTCTACTTCTTTGAGACTCTTTGTCAAGTGAGTTTTACTGAAAGAATATTTCATGTTTGTTACTCATCGACAAAGTTCAAAAATTTTCATTTTTTGCTCAAGCATTCTTCATCGGAACTGAGACGGAAATCAAAAATATAATATAAGAAGACTATGAGACCTCTAAAAATTGGTATAAAGGTGATGATACTATTCTTGGAATGGAGCTGTTTATAGTTTAAGAGAGGGTCTATGACCAATTGAATATATAAATTGAAGTAATTTAGCATTTGAGGTTAATGGTTCATCTGTTTTCAAGCTAAGTGAAAGAAGTAATTAGGAAAAATCTAAGAACAAAAAATAGAATTGACTAAAAAACGAGATGAGGTTGGTATTGACATACAGCGTAGTGTTGTTTTGTTTTGTGTCATCTGTTCTAGGTAACGATTTTGCTAGTTCAAAATTTGGTGTTATTCCTCAAGCTAGGATCTGGACAACGTTATTGCATTTAGTAGGTGGTTCCAAGTCAAGAAATGAGATTTTGACGGGTCTGTACCCTATTATTACAGGGTTGGATGATGACGGGGAAAGTTCGCAGGAGCTTGTCGAAAGAGTGGCACATGTTTTATCGAATGAATATAATAACGATGATATTGGATCTCTGTTGTTGTACTATTACGATTTGTATCCTATGGGTTTCCCAGCTGAGGGACAAGAATTTAGTAATGCGAACTACTTTGTCTTGAATAACAAGATTTTCAATAGTTCTGAGGATATTTTTTATTTTAAATCTGGAGATTTGAAAAAACAATCCAAAATAGAAGATACTTCGATTATACAAGAGGATGATATTGTTATTGGTAAAAATCCAAACTCTCCAATAGTCGTTTTCTATGGTTGTCCAGATGAACAAGAGAATTCCTTTGCTGAATTTAATAGATACTTATACAGTGATGCTATAGATACAGGAAAATTGAGGTTTATATGGAGACCGACATGTTCGTTCGATTATCCAGTTCTTGAAGGCACTGTTGATTACCCAATGGATTTGACTAAAAGGGAGAATACGGATGAAATTGATTGGATTTGGGATATTCCTAGTGATATGCCAGAACAATTTTTACATAAAAATTACAAACTGACTAAAAAAAATGATGAAGAGTTTTTAGATATGGATTTGGCTGTATCTTCACTAATTGCTAACACTTATAGAAAATCAAAAGACTTTAAATCAACTTTCGAATTAATAAAGGGTATTTCTAATAATTTTCCCCTTATAATAGATGATTTATTGAAACTAGAGAAAAATGAAGATATTGTTCAAAGTAATGAAGATTTAAAAAAGAAAGGCATTGATTACAATATGTTGGGTTTGTATATTAATGGTCAAAACATTAGATATTCAATTTTGGACGAGGTCACTTTGTTGAATTACATTACCGCTGAATATAAAAGAACGTTACAATTTCAAAACACTTTGAAGATGTTCAAAATGAAGAATTTTAAAAAAGCCACTAAATCATTATTATCTAAGTTCTCAACGATTTCGTTATCCAATTTACAAGAAATGCAGCCAATAAAGATTGACTTACATAGACATCCAGCATTCTCTAACAGTGTAATTTACTTTAATGATGTAGAGAAGGATGCACAATACAAAGGGTTAAGCAAAAAAGTAAGTAAATTTTATGAAAAATCTAAATTTGGTGAAGTCCCTGAATACAGAAAGAATTGGAATGAAGTTATTTTCGTTATTGATTTTAATGATTTGGAAAATCCTATCACTCAAGAAGCATTTTCCGGTCTAATACGTGCATTGACGGTTATTGAACAAGGTTATCCGCAAAGAGTTGGTTTATTACCATTAAATACAGGCACTGACCCAAATATAATTAATTCAATATATGAATTAAAGGAATCAAGCCTCAAAGAACTAATTCAATTTTTGACTGAGTTACATGCAAATGAAAACGGTGAACGGACGGATGAAGAGTTTATCTATAGTGATTTTGAGGATGTTCCTGGCGTATCTGCGCTTTTGGATGAATTGCAAATTTACGAGAATTCCATTATTATTAACGGTGAAATTTATCCCTTTAAGCCAAATACATGGCATTATTTACTCTCAAGAGTAATCAAGAAAGATACAGCGCTCTTGAAAAAAGAGTTGAAGAGATATGAGGGCAAGAAAAACGTCGATGTAAGAGGATTACTTCATCTCAAATCTGCAACTGGTAGAGATTTCAAATATACCCCCAATTACTTTGCTGATTCTACTTATACAGCAATGAATAATTTCGAATTAGCTAAAATAAAAGATAAGATTATCACATATACTCCTTCTGTTGAATATGCATTACTTCATACAATAACATTAACAGATAATTTTGAAACGCCGACTGCTTTAATGAGACTATGTAATTTACTTAAAGTTGGTTTTAAAGGTGTCCGAATTAGACTTATTAACACAAACGAAACGTTAAAGAATACAAACTGGAAAACTTTACAGAAAACTTTCGGAGCAGAACATAGTGATTTAGAATCGAAATTGAAATCCATGATTAAAGAAAGCAGCAGATTTAACAAGGGCAAGAATGCAAGCAGTGAAAACAGTCGTCTAAATTCTGATGTTTTCAGTAAATGGTTACCAGACATTTCAAGTAGAGTTATTAAAAACGTCAATGCATTTCTTGTTATCAACGGTAGGTTTGTTCATTTCGAGTCTGAAGAAATCCCAAGCACAGCCAACTTCAAAAATATGATTCAACGTGAAGCCAAGAGAACCATCGACTCTGTCATGGTCTTAGAAGATGAATATCCCGACTTTTCAAACAGAGATATCGATCCAGACCAAGTAGAAATGATCTCTGCACATTTAACAAAACTATTCTACCACAGCACTAATATCTACAACAACGGTATAGACTATAAAACAGAGAGTACTTTACCAAGAATGGATCTGTCACATTACTTAAAATCAAACGGACATACAATTTTCGATAGTTCGCGTCGCCAAAAAATAATCGACATGACACTAATTATCGACCCATTAGAAGAAAGAACACAGAAAATACTGACACTTGTCGATAAATTCCTAGATTTTGAATTCATAAACTTCAAAATCGTCTTGCTGCCCACCAATGAACTGACTGTCCTGCCCATTGAACGTGTCTACATCGAGAACTCAGCAGATTATATCTCCCAGATCCCGTCGCTGAAAGAACATTTCGACATCGACATAGACAACCCGTACCACCTGCCCATCAACCGCAATGACGACCCACGTCGCCACAAATCAGTCCTAATAGAAGTCCATGCCTTCGACGAAGACTCTCCCATCACCGAAAGCACAGTCGACGGAGTCTCAGGCGTCTGCCTCCAATTGGTAGACGACCACAGCGGCACAATTCTCGATACAACAACCACAATGGGTACCTTCGGCTATGCTCAATTCCACACCGACGCACTACACTCAAGACTCAAATTGCAATCTTGCAACACAGACTACACCATCACTTCCTTCTCCACAGACGGAAGACCTGACTACATTCCCGATGAGTACATCCACATCGTAAATTTCAACCCAAAGAAGCTATACGTTAAACTACACAAACACAAAGATTTCAGTGCAAACACAAAAACAGATCAAACTATAAACATCTTCACAATAATCAACTCCGAATCGGCATTGCAAGAATCCAACTACCAAAAAATGGTCAGTACTATCCTCGAAAACAACACACAAAACGTCCCACTGAAATTCTGGCTCCTAAACGAACCGTACCTAACAAACGCAACAATCGAATTCGTTAAAAAGAACAAAATCAACTTGATCGACTACCAATGGCCGAACTGGCTAAGACCACAGCGGTTCCGTACAAGAAAGAACAAGATCTCCAAAATCCTCTTCAACGACGTCTTGTTCCCACAAAACATCTCCAAAATAATTTACATGGACCATATGTCCCCAGAGACAATCAATCCATTCATAATAGCAAACAAATTGTCACATGAGAAGAAAAACAACTATTGTTTCTCCATGCAGAAAATGGCAGGAACAGGGTATTGGCAGAAAGGGTATTGGTCAAAATATAAATCCGAGAATGAGAACAATGGATTGCCATTCAATTTCTATTCAATTGATCCGATCCTCATTATTAACGTCCCGTCAATCCGAAACCACCTGGATCTCAATTCGAACAACAACCACAGATCCGTGGGAGACACTATCAGAACTCACTACCAACGACTTACTAACGATATTAACTCCCTACAGAGGATCGATCAAGATTTTATTAACGACTTGCAAAACCAAATTAGTATTAGGGAATTGAGTAATCATTTTGTGAAGCCTATAGAGAGTTCTTCTGTGTTACACGATGAATTGTAAATGGAATTACCCATAAAGGAATGACATTCTTTGTGAACGACCTGCGGGAATTACACGGGGAAATCAATTCTATGTTAACAATTACAAGAAGAATACACTAGAACCAAGTAGATTAAGGGTTCTTCCATGAGGATTGGCGTCTTTCGGAGCCGACCTCGGCGCATGCGAAAGCACAGACACACACACAAACATACGCACAAACACAAACATACGCCCCCCTCCCCTTAGCTTTTTTCCCGCTCTTATCAGCAGGGGAGAGGATGACTCAATTGACAGAGCGAGCAAGGCAGGACAGGACAGGCCACACTTACGCAATTGCAATCGCAATCGACTGCAATTGAGTTGCACCGATTCCCGCTGTCGCTGTGGCGGTGGGTGAGTCGGTGGCAATGGCTGTGAAATCACCGTGCAATTAAAACCCCTCAATCCTCGCTTCTTTTTTCGTAACGGCATCGATTATTTAGAAAGTTTAATAGCCCATCATTATTACTAATGATTCAATGAGTAAAAAATATATACACACGTAATAGAGTATATTTAGAAACCAATTTTTCATATATAAGTAATATAATGTATGTGCTATGAAGTTATTAATTCATTTTTTAATTCATTTTTTTATTTTTGTGGCAAATGTGAGAAAGTTACACAAAAACAATTGATATACATTAACATTAACATTAACATTTACTAATGAATTTATATTCGCCTCAACCAGAGCATGCTCAGTTGAATACTATTACGCCCAAGTCCGGGGGTCTTAGTTCGCAATCACATTCACATTCACATTCTAACAGTACCACTCCTAGGTTCAGTGCTGGGTACTGTCTTCCAGTCCCAAACGTTCTGGTGAACGGTCCCAGTATTGGTGGTGCCAATACTACGGTATCGAATGAACATTTGGTACCTTCGCCTCCACTCTCCCCCAAGATCGTTCCGATCACTCTGGAAAGCACTAGACGGGTCTCTCTGCCTAGCATCGCTTCGCTAATCGATAAGCATCCGCTGGACGAGCCCAATGACGCCATAAAGGTCAGGCAGAGCTGGCCAACAGGAATGACCGTCAGAGATTACACCGATAACAACTTGAAGTTTCTGTCACAGTATGCAGCTTTCAAAGAAAAGGGGAAAGTGGGCAGGTATCCTGCCTCGTACTCGGTGCAACAATCGTATTACCCAAGCTCAATGCCTGCATCCACTTCATACAGCGCAGGTTTTAAGTCCCCAAAGAAAGGCTTGGATTCCCAGATTAGCAGGAGCAGGTTCTCGTCTCCAAATAGAAGGTACACTGCTATCGTAAAAAACACAAATAACGTCACAAGCCCAACTTTCAATTACGCTGGGTTGTCGCCTTACTCGGCTCTTCATCAAGAATACATATACGACTTCCAATCAAGACTCCATAACAAACAGCCTTTGAAAATTAAATCTAAGCAGAATCAAAAACAATCAAAACGTCAGCATAACACCTCTGGTTCTTCAACGACTCGTCGTTTCGAAAGGAAATCAAACCCAGCAGCTATTCCTCCTCTGGCATCTGCAGAAATTGTAAGCAAAATACCACAATATGTACCTCACGTTTCTTGGCAACAACTGCCAGATTATTCTCCTCCATTATCAACCATCCCAGACAATAAATTTTGCATGAAAGTTGAATGGAAAGGTACCCCGATGGATCTTTCCAAAGATCCACTACGTGATAAATTGCATCCCGCTGAATTGGTATTGGCACAGATTTTAAGATTGCCTTGTGATTTGTATCTCGATTCAAAAAGGAGGTTCTTCCTAGAAAAGCTATATAGAGTGAAAAAAGGGAAAACTTTTAGGAGGACCGATGCTCAAAAGTCTTGTAGAATCGATGTCAACAAAGCATCAAGATTATTCCAAGCGTTTGAGAAGGTCGGTTGGTTAGATGACAAGTATTTCACTAAAAACTTGTAGTCTTCACATATTATATTATTAAATGGGAAATTTTCTGGATTTATTTACTTTCTATATCTTTCCTTTTCAACGGTTTACTTACTTTTCTTCTTCAATATTGTCATTATTAGAATCACGATTTTACTCATCATCATTTTATTCATCATCATTTTACTCATCATCATAAAACACATTCAATGGTTGGGAATGTCACATTAATTTTTTTTGGTTTTTTTAGTATCTAGTTTTATTTTTATAAAATACATCTCTTACTCAACTATTATAATACATTGTATCACAAATTAATATGGGTTTTAAAAAAATTTATTGTTAGTTTCTACTATCTATAGAGTTGTTGTTATTATTATACATATGTTCTATATGAAAATGAATGCATTATTTTTTGGTTATTATCGTATAATTGGCTTTATCAATTAATTAATCACTATCACTGGAATCATTATCACTTTCACTTGAATTTTCTTCATACACTAATTGCTCGCCATCTTTTTTAACATCCGGTAGTTCTAGATCTTTGTGACTTTCAGTATTTTCTATCGAAACTTCTTCATCAAAAATAATTTTTTTGTTTGATACAACTGGTAAGTTCTCAATTTCAGAATGTACACCATTAGCAACATTAGCATTGACATTACCTTCGTATTCTTCGGTTAATAATGTACCATCAATAGAAATTACTCTACCTTTGGTGAAAACATTTCTTATTTTGAACTTCAACTTACCATCAATTTTTTCACCGTTTCCATCAACCCAGTGACCCATAGATGTATTGGATTTGATATTACTGGTCTCATTAGCGTTGGTTGTTTCACCATCTTCACCGGCTTCATCTCTATCATCAAAATGTTCTTCATTTTGTATGAAAGTCCAATCTTCAGGTATATAATTCTTTTTGATACTAGCATTGAAAGCATCGTGTATTAATAGACCGATATGAGAAACCGATTGAATAAAGCACCAACCCTCGATCACATCACCAACTTGAGGTTGCCATACGTACATATCACAGTTGCACCAACAAAAACCAAATGGAGTATCGGCAGTTATTTTAATCAGCTTTTCACTAGAATTTTGTTCGTTGTTTGGATCAGAATCCAAAATTCTAACATTTTGATAACCTAAAACTACACCATTAAGCTTAGAATTATATTTCATAACCATTGGATTTAAATGCTGCTTCATAGCACCTTGAACTGGATTTTTAGCATACATTGGAGCTATTGAAACGTATAGAGAAATAGGCACACGAACAATACAATTAGATGTACTTGATTCATCATCAATTGGGTTAACAATTGATTTTTTATGTTTCTTAATGAATTTTTCAACAAAAGCACTTTCAGTTGTTCTCTTAGTAGACATCTTGCAGAAATGGTAAGTTTTTTAAGGTTTTTTTTCAAATTGAACAATATAGCTCAATATAATTCTTATGGATTCGATTCAAATACAACACTTTAATATATAGATACTTTTGAATTAACTCATCTCATTATTCATTATGTTCAATGTTAACATAAATTTTTGAGATGAGCTTCAAATTTTTAGAAAAATTTTTAATAGTATATTTGTATCATTCAGTACGAATGATTAAAAATATCAAATATCTTATCTATATAAGTTGGTTTAGAGATCCTACTCTAATAAATTTAATATTAAATATATGAAAACTCTCAATTTTATAAGTCATAAATCCTTGTTAAACACTATAAATTATTAATATTATATGTGAATAATGGTACCAGTTTCCATTATGTTTGGATTTGTAAAGATTCAGAGAATCATTTACATACCAATCGATACATTTGACCTTAGTACCTCATGAATGATAATGTTTCCATTTGGGCAAAATTTAAGTGGTGGTGGTCATAGTTGGTATTTAAATGCTAATGTTGTTCGTAAAGATAATTTTTTAGGCTAATTACTCCCAAAATAATTGTGTTAGATACTTAATTAGATCCCTTAACTTCAGGATTATCAATGTTAGTAGAGTTTTAAAAAAAGTATACAACTAAAACCCAATGATAAGGCATAGTATTTTTGATTATTGACTGATTTGAACTATTTCCAGTCTCTTTTAACATTCTTCTCTGATGTTCCAAAAAAGGATCAAGAAATGGAACCTTTTCTACATTTTCTCTGACTAAGTCCAACTAACAGTCTGAAATAATTGTGGGATTGCTTTCCAGTTGATATTGATATGTTGACACTTATAAACCTTCAAATAACTATCCATGTTTGCTCCTTACACACATCAGCGGCTAATTTACGCAGAAGATTTGATTTCGTCAAGAACGACAATTTTACAAAAAGAAAAGTTGGAAAAAAAATTTTATTTGTATTTTGCTCATCTCATCGATTTTTCACTTCATGAATGTATGATTGTACTGTATAGGAAATTTAGTACCAATTGAAATTGAAAAAATTTTCTATAAGCTACATCGAAATATGAATTGTATTATTTTCAATTGTGATGACTTAGAAATAACTTGCTATTTAAGAAGATTCATCTTTTGTTATTATTGTTAGTACTATTCCCCATTATTAGCTTAAAAAGGTCAAGGACTAACAGAAAAATATTTAATAATGGATATCTCCAAACCAGTTGGATCTGAAATCACTTCTATTGATTTCAGCATTTTGACAGCTGAGGAGATTCGTAATTTGTCTACTAAGCAAATTACTAATCCTACTGTTCTAGATAATTTAGGCCATCCAATCTCAGGTGGTTTATATGATTTAGCTTTAGGTGCTTTTTTAAGAAACTTATGTTCAACTTGTGGTTTAGATGAAAAATTTTGTCCAGGTCACCAAGGTCACATTGAATTGCCAGTCCCATGTTATAATCCTCTTTTCTTCAATCAGTTATACATCTATTTAAGATCTTCCTGTTTGTTTTGTCACCATTTCAGATTAAGATCAGTTGAGGTTCATCGTTATGCCTGTAAATTGAAACTACTACAATATGGTTTAATTGATGAAGCTTATCAAATTGATAACCTTACTGTAGGTGACTTAGACTCAAGTATCGCAGATGCTGAAGAAGCTGAAGAAGACAATGCTCTAGAAGGTGAATCCAATTCAAAAGCAAAGAACTTTGCTGATTCTTACGTGAAGGAAATCAAACAAAAACGTGCCGAATTTGTCGAACTTTCTATTGCTAAAGCTCTATCTGAAGGTAAAACCACTATCAGAGGTACATTTACTGCTATTATCAATGACGAAAGAAAAAAATTAGTTCATGATTTCTACAAAAAACTATTAGCCAGACCAAAGTGTGATAACTGTGGTATGTTTTCTCCAAAGTTTAGAAAAGATGGTTTCACCAAAATTTTTGAAACTGCTTTAACTGATAAACAAATCACAAACAACAGAGTCAGAGGTTTTGTCCGTCAAGATATGATCAAAAAACAAGAACAAGCCAAGAAATTGAACGGTGAAGAAGCTACAGAAGAAAACTTTGATGTTGGTAGAAATCCATCTGAAAGACCAAAATCTGGTTCTACTTACATTCTATCAACCGAAGTTAAGAATATCTTAAGAGCAATCTTCAAAAGTGAACAAGAAGTGTTGCAATATGTTTTCCACGCTAGACCAAATTTATCTGGTAAAAAGGTCAAGGCAGATGGCTTCTTCATGGAAGTTGTTTTAGTTCCACCAACCAGATTCCGTTTACCTTCTAAATTAGGTGATGAAGTTCATGAAAATAGTCAAAATCAACTATTATCCAAAATCTTAACCACTTCATTATTAATTAGAGATTTGAACGATGAAATATCTAAACTACAAAAGGATACTGTTGCTTTAGATGATAGAAGAATTATTTTTAGTAGATTAATGAACGCTTTTGTTACCATTCAGAATGATGTTAATGCTTTCATTGATTCTTCTAAGACTCAAGGTAATAACAGTGGTAAACTGCCAGTTCCAGGTGTTAAGCAAGCTTTAGAAAAAAAAGAAGGTCTATTCAGAAAACATATGATGGGTAAGCGTGTTAACTATGCTGCTCGTTCTGTTATTTCGCCAGATCCAAATATTGAAACAAATGAAATTGGTGTTCCACCAGTCTTCGCTACCAAATTGACATACCCAGAACCAGTCACCTCTTATAATATTGCTGAGTTGCGTCAAGCTGTCATCAATGGTCCAGATAAATGGCCAGGTGCTACTCAAATTCAAAACGAAGATGGATCACTAGTTTCTTTAATTGGAATGACTGTAGAACAAAGAAAAGCTTTGGCAAATCAATTGATGACACCATCGTCGATTAGTGCCACTCATACATTGAACAAAAAAGTTTACCGTCATATTAAGAATAGAGATATTGTTATCATGAATCGTCAACCAACTTTACATAAAGCTTCTATGATGGGTCACAAGGTTAGAGTTTTACCGGGCGAAAAGACTTTAAGATTACATTATGCTAACACAGGTGCCTACAATGCTGATTTTGATGGTGATGAAATGAATATGCATTTCCCTCAGAATGAGAACGCTAGAGCAGAAGCTTTTAATTTGGCAAACACTGATTCTCAATACTTAACTCCAACATCCGGTTCTCCAGTTAGAGGTTTGATTCAAGATCATATTTCTGCTGGTGTTTGGTTAACTAATAAGGACAGTTATTTCACTAGAGAACAGTATCAACAATTTATCTATGGCTGTATCCGTCCAGAAGATGGACATGCGACAAGATCTAAGTTGGTAACTATTCCTCCTGCTATTATTAAGCCAGTTCCATTATGGACTGGTAAGCAAATCATTACAACCGTCTTACTAAATGTCACTCCTGCGGATATGCCTGGTATTAACTTGAAATCAAAAAATAAGATTAAGGGTGAATACTGGAGTAAGGATTCAGAAGAAAATGATGTTATTTTCAAGAATGGTGAATTAGTTTGTGGTATTTTGGATAAGAGTCAATATGGTGCTTCTAAGTACGGTATTGTTCATGCCCTACAGGAAGTTTATGGACCAGAAGTTGCTGCTAAGGTTTTGTCTGTTCTAGGTAGATTATTTACCAATTATATTACCAGTACTGCATTTACATGTGGTATGGATGATTTACGTCTAACTGAAGAAGGTAATAAATGGAGAAGTGATATTCTAAAAACTTCTGTTGATACTGGTCGTCAAGCTGCTGCTGAAGTTACTAACTTGGAAGAAAGCACTACATCTGATGATCCAGAATTATTGAAGCGTCTAGAAGAAATTCTTCGTGATGACAATAAATCAGGTATTCTTGATGCAGTTACATCTTCTAAGGTTAACGTTATTACTTCTCAAGTTGTTTCTAAGTGTGTCCCAGGTGGTACAATGAAGAAATTCCCAGACAATTCAATGCAATCTATGGCTTTGTCCGGTGCTAAGGGTTCTAATGTTAATGTTTCCCAAATTATGTGTTTGTTAGGTCAACAAGCTTTGGAAGGTAGAAGAGTACCCACCATGGTTAGTGGTAAAACATTACCATCTTTCAAACCATTTGAAACTGATGCAATGGCTGGTGGTTATATTAAGGGTCGTTTCTACTCTGGTATTAAACCTCAAGAATATTATTTCCATTGTATGGCTGGTCGTGAAGGTTTGATTGATACTGCCGTCAAAACTTCAAGATCTGGTTATTTACAACGTTGTTTGACCAAACAATTGGAAGGTGTTCATATTTCCTATGATAACTCAGTAAGAGATGGTGATGGTACTTTAATCGAGTTCATGTATGGTGGTGATGCCATTGATGTAACTAAAGAATCATATATGAACCAATTCGATTTCTGTTTAGATAATTATGATTCTCTATTAAAGAAATATAATCCTGCTGCATTAATTGAATACTTGGATGTTGATACAGCATTGAAATATTCTAAGAAGTCTTTGAAGCACAGAAACAAGAATAAGGATATCCCACATTACTCACAAAATATTAAATATGATCCAGTATTGTCCAAATATAATCCAGCTAAATACTTAGGAGCAGTCTCAGAAAAGTTTCAAGACAAATTAGAAAGCTTCTTAGATTCCAACTCTCAACTATTCAAATCTCATAAGACTGTTAACGAGAAGAAATTTAGAGCCTTGATGCAATTAAAATATATGCGTTCATTAATTAATCCTGGTGAAGCTGTCGGTATTATTGCTTCTCAGTCTGTTGGTGAACCATCAACTCAAATGACATTGAACACTTTCCATTTTGCTGGTCACGGTGCTGCTAATGTCACACTTGGTATTCCACGTATGAGAGAAATTATTATGACTGCTTCAGCAGCAATTAAGACTCCTCAAATGACTCTACCAATATTAGGCGATGTTACGGACGAGCAAGCTGACATATTTGCTAAATCTATTTCTAAGGTTATTTTATCTGAAGTTATTGATAATGTTTCAGTTACAGAAACTACTACTACTCAAGCACGTTCTTACGTAATTAATATGAACTTTTTCGATAAAGATGAATATAATGAAGAATATGACATTTCTAAGGAAGAATTACAAAATGTTGTTGCCAGCCAATTTTTGACAAGTTTGGAAGCTGCAATTGTTAAAGAGATTAAGAAACAAAAGAAAACTACTACATCAGATATTGGTATTGCGATTCCAAAAGCCCAATTGGCTTTGGCTGCAATGGAAGGTGTTTCATCTTCAAAGTACATGGAGGATAACGATGAAGAACAATCTCGTAAAAAGACTAAACAAGCTGTTTCTTATGATGAGCCAGATGAAGACGAAATTGAAACCATGAGAGAAGCAGAAAAATCTTCTGATGAAGAGGCTTTAGATTCTGATAAGGAATCTTCTTCTTCTGATAGCGAATCTGATTCAGATGAAGATATGGAAGAACAAACTACCATGAAGATATTGAGTAAAACTCAACGTGATCGTCAATCAGCTATTATTTCTAATCACAGATTTGTTACTAAATACAATTTTGATGACGACAATGGTAAATGGTGTGAATTTAAATTAGAATTAGCTGCTGATACAGAAAAATTATTGATGGTTAACATTGTTGAAGATGTTTGTAGAAAATCTGTCATCAGACAAGTTGCTCATATTGATAGATGTGTTCATCCAAATGCTGAAAATGGTAAGCGTGTTTTAGTCACTGAAGGTGTTAACTTCCAAGCAATGTGGGAACAAGATGACTTCATTAATGTTGATGGTATTACATCCAATGATGTTGCATCTGTTTTGAGGACTTATGGTGTTGAAGCTGCAAGAAATACTATTGTTAATGAAATTAACAATGTTTTTTCACGTTATGCTATTTCTGTCTCATTCCGTCATTTAGACTTAATTGCTGATATGATGACTAGACAAGGTAGTTACTTAGCTTTTAACAGACAAGGTATGGAAACCTCTACCTCTTCTTTAATGAAAATGTCTTACGAAACTACTTGTCAATTTTTAACCAAAGCTGTTTTAGATCACGAAAGAGAAGAATTAAACTCACCATCTGCTAGAATTGTTTTAGGTAAATTAAACAACGTCGGTACTGGTGCATTTGATGTTTTAGCCAAAGCAACAAATGCTAACTAAATAAAAAAAAATTATTAGTTTTTATGGGTGAGTAAACTACATAATCACATGTCGATTATTGATATAAGATATTCGGTTCCATTTTTATATATTTCCCAATAGAATTATTTGTAATATTGTTTATTTCTTGGATTTTATTATTGAATAATATTTGTTAGAGTATTTTTATTGAGATTATATGGTCATTAATAAAGCTTATAGTAATACATTAGATAGGAAAGCTAAAAATTTATTTGAATATTTATTATTTTAAATTATTATGGTTGTTGTCATGGTGTGTGGCATTAATTATTTTTGAGATTTTAGAAAAACCCTTTTAATTTATGATATTATAATTTAATCTTCAAATCGTCCCCTTTTTGCAGTAGTTGAAATGACAGATGTTGTTTGTGGCAGGGATGGTATTTGATTAATAACATTAGTAAATGAAGGTTGATTCTCACGTCTCTTTTTAGGCGAAGTTGAAGATGAACGTGAATTTATTGAACAAGAGTTAGTGTTTGCAATATTGAAGTTACTCTTACTATTACAATCATTAACGTTGATGTTTCCCCAATATAGTTCATTTGCTCTAATCAATTCATAGTAAGATAATAAACCATTGTACCAGATTATTCTTTGACTATTCAAATTTTCAAAGTTGTCTGTCAGACCATTCAAAAATTTTAATGCATCGTAAACATTATATGATGGATTTAACTTTAGTACAGATGAAATAAGATATGTAATCAGATCATAATCATCACCATTTTCTGAAATTATTAAAACTTTTTCTTGTTGATTATAAGCTTTTATTATGGTCAATAAGTCATTGAAAGTTTTAAATTTAGTGACATCAGTATCGTTAAATTCATTTGTACCCACATAGTAAGACAAATCGCCGTAAAGATTGTTTAAAACATTAAGTTTGTCAGGAATTGGTGATAAGTATCTATTAATTTCATTTCCATTGTTATTAAGATTGGAAGCCATGTTGTTCTTGTAATTATTAGTCGTTCTAGCATCGTTTGCCAAATAACTTATTATATCATGTAATTTTTGAGTATGGTGTCTCTTGAAAATAAGAGTATCGTCATTCTCTTGCACTTGCTGTTGGCCAGCAACAGTATCCAAATTGATAATTGTCAATTCGTTGGTAATATTTTTCAACAAATCGTTGTCATTGTTGTAAACAGCATTAATAAAATCGTTCACAGAAATACCAGTAGTAAACAAATATTTAATCTTATTCTCTTTAATCAAACTAGGATTCGTCAATATCGAATTAACAGAACTGAAAAATAACTGGTTATCAAGTCTATCCAAACACACCTCCTGCTGCGACAGAAAATAATTTTCGTTGAAGTTCATAATTTCTCTGATATATATACTTTATATACCTCGATCCAATTGAAATTTTAAAGAAATCAACTAAATCCAACTCACAATGAAAAAAAACTTGCACCAACTAAACTTAATTCACACTTTTCAATCAAATATCACACTCTTTATATACAAATGTCATTCCAAGATCTAACCAGAATCAAACTCTGACTACTACCATTAGCTGCCTAAAACATATTTCAATGTCTCGATGAGCTTAAGATGCATTTTGGAAAATTTTTCACATTTCTTTTTGCCATTTTCCCATTTTACATTTTACATTTTTAAGCGCTAATTTAGCTTCAATCGGGTCGCCATCGCATTGTTCCTGCGGGGTTCTCCTGCACATTTTTGGGAACGTTGCCGTATATTGAAAAAGTTGCTTTAATCGAAAGAATAAAATTGAAAGTGTGTCGCGTAAAAAGTGGTTACGCGTTGGCAGAGTGACAGTAAATGTGGATGAAGTGACAGTAATTAGTATTGGTAATGGGTGTTGATGGGTGTGAATGAGTGGGAGGGAAAGGGTGTGTTTGTTGGTAGACTATCAAATTGGACTTCAGGTTTAATGGTTTGTGAAGGTTGCTTTGGTACAGGGTCTTGTCGTTTGGGTCGTCTGGGATGCCTGTAGTATTATGGTTTTTAGTCACTGGTGTGTGACTGCATGGTATATTCTACTTTTTGTTGAAAAAAAAATAGGATTGTTGCTTCTGTAGCTCAGTCGGAAGAGCGTCAGTCTCATAATCTGAAGGTCGAGAGTTCGAACCTCCCCAGGAGCAATTTTTTACAGGCACATTTACGACTCAGCTGTGTACATTACTAATTCCTTCTACTTTTGTTCTATCTAAACAATTCGATTAATGATCTTTTATCTTAATGAGTAAACTTGATATAAATATATAAAACTACCTATTGATTTGATTTTTGAGAGACTCTAACTCACTTTTTAATCTTTTCACTTCCAGCTCGTATAGTCTCTCATTGTTCTGCAGATACAGAATGTAATCCACTGCCTTCTCTAGGATCATACTTTTATTTAACTTTGGTGCTTCGCCATTAGTAGAATCATTAATTTGTGCAAAATGAATATTATTTATGTTTTCATTACCGTTATGTTGTTCCTGGCGTTCATCGAGGAGTGTTGAGGTTTGCTCATTTGCAACCCATGGGATGATTTGCTGTAGTTTGGTTATTTTATTGTTGATGTTGATACGATACCTTTTCTCGATCTTATTGTGGGCCTCCTTTTGATGTTCCGTTAATTTCTTCCTTGTATATTTTTTTTTCTTACCATGGTCATGATTGACTGGTCTTTCCAGAGAGTTGTTGTGTATGTCATTATAGTTTTGTGGTATCTGTTTGATATCGTAGTTTTGTAAAGGTACTGATGGTAAACCTGGCAAAAATAAATAAGGTTCTTCTTCTTTTTTTGCCTCCATTATGTTATTGTTGTGATACTGCATTTGAATCGAATCTAGAGCGTTATAATTGTTGGACGTTCTGTTCTCATTAAAATTATATTTATTGATATTGTCGCCAACAGTATCATTGTATGTATTGTTGATAGGTGTCGAATTCTTGGACGATGAACTGGATACCCCTGGAGACACTATTGTTTCCAATGGTTCCAACCAAGAACCAGATGATGATGAATATGATGACGCTTGCAGATGTATAGGCTTTTGCCTCTGTTCAACTATAGTACCGTTAGCATTAATATTATTACCAATGTTAACATTATTATTATTATTACCAGGATCATCTTTAGCTTTCATATTTGCTAAATCAGTTTCTGAATTAGATAACATCCACTGGTCAAAAGTGGCTATCGAATCATTTCGTAAAGATTTCCCCTCATTCCCAACATTATTAACAAACTGTTCGTTTTCCATAGTGCACTAATTCAAAGAATCTCTTCTTTTTAAGCAATATAGGAATATTATATTCACAATTAATTCTGGAAAAAAGATTCGTTATTTAAAGTTTCTCCTTTATTTTGGTCTAACTCTTCGTATTATCGTCGTCTTACACTTATATCTTCAAATATATCAAATTATTTATCTTTTCCAAGGATATTGCCTTCTATTTATATAATTATTATGAACCTTATAAACTTGATCATATAGAATTTACTTAATCATGACAAATTTTTTTTATTAATTTTTCAGTCTTGACTATAACGAATTGTCGATTTCTAAGAAAAATGTTCAATATAAAAATGTTCAACGATGACTATGGTTAAGAGAATGAGAAAGATATTGATGATATATATATTATGAACCATATATAAACATTAAGTATATGCAAACTTCTCAATAATTATTGAAGGTTACGTTATAGAGAAAATCATTAAACAGTTTGTTAATCCAAATCATAAAATAGAAAAGATTATGTCATCAGGAATGCTCATCGGTCAATCAATAGTTTATGAATATGTCCCAAATTGATAATACTGGTAAAGAATTGGAGGTCTTTGATGATGCTTATATTTCGTCGTTGAATGATGAATCTTTGGTTCAATACATAGAGAAATTATCTCAGAATGCTAAGGAAAATAATAAAGTTTTGGATGAAGTAAAGAAGACAGACTCATCTAACGTTATTGAAAAACATATGGAATCACCTATAGAAGTGAAAGAGGAACCAATTTTTGGTTTGGACAGTAATAAAAAGGATCACAATGTTGAAGCAAACAAGAACTCTTATTATGGCCGAGGTCAATATTTCAGAGATAAGGAACTTAAGCAGTATCAGCAAGACCAAAAATTGTTGCAAGAAAATAAGGATAAAATCAAACTATTCAAAAATTGTGCCATATACATAAATGGGTATACCAATCCGGATAGAATGGTTCTTCATAAGATAATTGTTATACATGGTGGGAAATTTCTTCACCATCTTTCTTCAAAAGGGAAAGTAACTCACATAATCGCCACTAATCTACCTTTAAAAAAAAGAATAGAATTTGCAAACTATAAAGTAGTAACACCTAACTGGGTTCTTGATTCAGTTAAGGAAGAGAAATTACTACCATGGCAGGATTATTCATTGTTAAACAATAATTCTAATGAACAGCATAGGCTTAATTTAGTGAATTTGAAAGATAAGGTGGATCATGGCAATAATATGAACATCAATTGTAATGATCCAGAATTTGTTGAAAGTTATTTTAAAAACTCAAGATTGCATCATTTATCGACCTGGAAATCTGATTTAAGAGCACGGTTTTTAAAAGATTTCACAGATTCTAATAATTTTCAATCAAAAGTTCCAAAATTAACAGATCACATAAAAATTTTCCATATTGATTTTGATTCTTTTTTTGCTACTGTTGCTACTTTAGTTGCTAATAGAGACGAAAATCTCAATATTGATATCGATAAAGATGTGATTTTGGTGTGTCATGGTTCTAATAATTCGGATATAGCCAGTTGTAACTATGCTGCCAGACAATTAGGTATAAAAAATGGTATGTGGGTCTCTCATGCAAAAAAATTATGTCCCTCTGGAGTTAAATGGATTTGTTTGCCTTACAATTTTGAGGAATTTGAAATTGCTTCACAGACATTATACAGATGTTTGAATAATTCAGGGTTATTTGATTTGGTTCTTCCAGTTTCGATAGACGAAGCAATTTGTGTGATGGTAAACAGAAATTATTCAACTGAGGAATTGAGTGAAAGTTGCGAAAATTTAAGAAATACTATTAATATTCAAACTATGGGCTGTAGGATTAGTGTTGGGTGTGCAAACTCTCTTATTTTAGCTCGATTGGCTCTTAGATTAGCGAAACCAGATGGTTATCATATTATTGATGACAATGAGTTTCTAAATAATCCTTTAGATCGAAACTTAAATTTTTGGTCTCAATTTAAGATTAGTGATTTACCAGGAGTTGGTTATTCAATTGTTCAAAAATTAACTGACTACTTTAATTTACAGAAGGATGCTCCTGTAGCTGATTTAATTAAAGTATCCAATAAAGAAACTATTAAAATTTGTACTGGTATCAAGGTTGGTGAGAAATTAAACTTGTCTTTTGAAGGGAAAGATGATGAAGAAAGCAGAAGGATCATATTTGATCCTATTGAATTATTTCAAAGAAAAACTCTTTCAATGGAGATAAATTGGGGTATTAGATTTAAGAATATACAACAAGTTGATGTATTCATAGGGAGATGTGCAGAATATTTACTTCAAAAATTAGTAAATTTAAATAAAAGTGTGTCGCAGGTAACGTTAAAAATAATGAAACGTGCTGATGGGGCACCTATAGATCCACCCAAGTATATGGGAATGGGTAGGTGTGATGCTTTTAGTAGAAGTAGTAGGTTTGCTCTGCCCACAAACGATTTAGGTACGATTGCTACGGAATTAAAAAATTTGTTTAGGACACTAACTTGTCCGCCAACTGAGCTTCGTGGAGTTTTTGTTCAATTTACTAAACTAGTGGACCCTTATGATCAGGCACAAACTAGATTACCTTTTAAGAAGGCAATTCCCATGCAAACTTTAGATAATTTACCTAATAGATTAAAGTTAAAATTTGAAGATGAAATTTGTAAGAGAAACATTATCATTGAAAAAGAAAACAAATCGCCAATATCCAAATCACTGATACCAAAGAACCTGCCAAAAAAATATTCCCCTACTAAACAAGAAGAAGAATTTCTAAGAGAGTTGCCAACTCAAATTAGAACTGAGGTCACTCACGGTTTGGTTATTGATAAAAAAGTACAAGATTCAAAACTAGAAGCTCTACATACTCGGATCCAAAAAAAGAGAAACTTATTGGAAAGTAATAGAAACCATTTTTTGGGTGATAAAAGTATTTTTCGACCCATTAGTTTTCAAGGACAAACATCCTTCAAAAACATTTCTAAATTAATTCGAGAATGGGTATGTACTACACTTCAGGATAATGGACCTCACAAGAAAGATGTTAAACTATTCAAAAAATACTTGGTTAAGTTATGCGATTCAAATCGAGTTTTTCTTGCTTTACAATTAACAGAAATGGTGTCCCGAATTTTGACTTTGAATAATGGTAACAATAAGAAGCTAGATGGTTCAATAAGTAATGGCTATCTTGATTGGGAAAGAATTTTACTTCAAGATATGATTTCAATATTAAATAGGAACAAGAAAACATTCCAAGAAGAACGAAACTTAGATTTTGAATTCGATGTATAGCTTGACATTTGTGAAATATTCGGCTAAGCATTTATTATTACTATCATTCAAAAACTTATTACTCGATTGACAAACCGAACATACCTATCGTATTATCAAAAAATTGACATCTTTACTTATTTATCAAGTACTAAATAAATGATTATTTCATTAATTATTTTTATGTAAATGTATAAATGATTTTACATAAAAATGAAATACTAAAAATTCATAAACTCATTTATACTTATCTCTTATAAATTGAGAAGCTAACAGAAGTTAAATACACTAAATTAAAAATATTAAAACAAAAAATTTTATTAGTTTAATTTGAATGCTTAGGCGGTGGTAACTCTCATAGTGTTAGAGTGACCTTCACCAGACTTGAAACCTTGGACGGTAACGATAACATCACCATCAACTAAGACACCTAATTCCTTAGCGACCTTGACACCGTGGTTTAATCTAGCTTCAACATCTTCAGTCCAGTCAGCAATTTCCTTACCGGTGTAGACGAATGGGTAGACACCTCTGTATAAGTGAGAGAATCTAGCAGCTCTTTCGTTTCTGGTAACTAAGATAATTGGACAGTCTGGTCTGTACTTAGATAATAATCTAGCGGTGGTACCGGAAGTAGATAAGACAATGATAGCCTTAGCCTTTTGTTCAAAAACAGCGGCGACAGCAGAAGCAGCAACAGTTTCAGTGGTAGAAGTTGGCTTTGGAGTTAAGTTTCTGATGTCATCGTAGTTTGGTAAGTAAGCAACAGCGTTTTCGGCCATTAAAGCAGTTTGAGCCATAGTGGTAACAGCGTTAATTGGGTAGTTACCCTTGGCGGTTTCACCGGATAACATAACACAATCAGCACCATCTAAGACAGCGTTACCAACATCGGAAACTTCAGCTCTGGTTGGTCTTGGGTTGTAAGTCATAGATTCTAACATTTGGGTGGCACAGACAACTGGCTTACCAGCTAAGTTACACTTGGCAATTAATCTCTTTTGGACAGCTAAGACTTCTGGAGCTGGAATTTCAATACCTAAATCACCTCTAGCAACCATAACACCGTCAGTGACCTTTAAGATTTCGTCGAAGTTGTTAACACCTTGTTGGTTTTCAATCTTGACAATGATCTTAATGTCCTTACCTTCTTCACCTAAGACGGATCTGATGTGTAAGACATCTTGAGCAGTTCTGATGAAAGAAGCGAAGACCATGTGGACACCGTTCTTGACACCGAATTTCAAATCAGCGGTATCCTTTTCAGATAAAGCTGGTAAATCGACATCGGTACCTGGTAAGTTAACACCCTTGTGGGAACAGATCTTACCGGCGTTTAAGGACTTGACCTTAATGTTGTGGTTGTCAACAACTTCTAAAACTTCGAAAGATAAGACACCGTCATCAATGTAGATAACCTTACCCTTGGAGATAACATTGGTGATGTTTTTGTAGTCTAAGTACATAACTTTGTCATCACAAGCCTTGGCGTATTTGTCATCAGTGGTGAAGACCATTTCGTGGTTTGGTGGGATTGGGTAGTCAACTTCGTTGGTGGTGGTACCAGTTCTGATTTCTGGACCCTTGGTGTCTAAAGCAATAGCTAATGGTCTACCTGGGTATAATTCTTCAGATTTTCTAGCGTTGTCAATGACAGATTGGTGGTATTCGTAAGAACCGTGAGAGAAGTTCATTCTAACGATGTTTAAACCAGCCTTTCTTAAGGCAACTAAAACTTCTGGGTTGTTGGTCTTTGGACCAATGGTACCAATGATGGAAGTTCTTCTGATGTTCTTACCGGTGTCGGTAGATAATTGAGTTAATCTTTCTAATCTGGAAGCCATTTTTACTATTGTAGATTTGAGTATTGAGGATTCTGGGCTTCTAAAATGAATGAAGAAACATCAAACAAAATTAAATATAAAAACCCAATTGAAGAAAATTAAAATGGTTTTAACTAAAATACAAATGAAAAACTTTACATAATTCAGATGAAATTTTTTGAATAAATTGTTAACTTTATATATTCAAATTTACAGGAGAGTGATTAATCGAAATCCAAAAATTAAACAAGGATTACAAAAAAATTTTCATCACTTCTCAAACTTAATCTTGTCTTAATCATTCTCGAAGACTATACTACCACTTTACAACTACTACCAAAATCCATGAGCATGCACAACCAGTATGCGAATTACAAGCAGTAATTGAGATAATTAAAATTTAATAGAACTTAAAAGAATACACTATAAAATTTGAATTCCCAAATATCACAATGTATATGCACTACCAGTAATTGAAAAAAATAATCACATATTTCTCATTTTAAAACTAACTCTACTGTATCAATTGACCTTGATGTTTTTGATCTCATACAAAGATAGTCTAATGGTATAACGTATATCATTAATGAACAAAGAACTATCATCATTCATCACCTGAAATGTACCTACTATCTCTTCATCATAACTAACAACTAACTAACTACTCTTACAATTAACAGTTGTTGGAATCACTATCTTAGTTATCATTATTCACTTAAGAGTTATCACTATACTTTGTATTGTATTACTTAATCTCATACCAATTGGAAAATTTCAATTTCGAAAAAGTGATTGAAAAATTGATGTAAAAGTTAACTTGATTTCGAAAAACAGTAAGAAATGTGTGTAGGAAGACAACCGAGAATTTATTTCAATTTAATTTTGTTGGTCTCGAGCTTCTTATAAATTAATTGTCTCGAAAGAATTCGAAGTTCGATGACGAACATAGTGAGAGAACACAGTGGTTTAGAGGTGAAGTAACGAGTGTTTGTGAGGTTTTAATGAGGCCATTGAGTGTGGAAGACCACTAATTTTGGTGCATGTGTCTTTGGGTTTGCAGTTAGTGGAATCTCATGGTTTGAAGGAGTATGCTGTAGGGTTGGGCGGTGGTGAGTTTGAGGATGAGCTTGACGTTGGAGGTTAAACAGAAGTATTAGTGGTTGGTAACAGTGGCTTGTAGGGTGTGGGTGTACTGAAGTCGGGAAAATGTGGTCGCGTGATAGGTATTTCAAAAAAGGTTATGTCTGTGATGGTTGGTGTCAGTAAATGAATGTGTCACAATTTTATTTTATTTTAGTTTATTTTATATATGTAAGTAAGTATGTATGTACAAAGGTAATTTGGTTATAGTAACCAATCTACAAATTTTTGCCAACGAGTGGATGGAGGGATTCTATTTTCATTCAATTCTAAAGTCTTTGATTCTATTTCCTCCAAACCTGTGAGTAAATCTATTTCTTCGATAGTATAACCGAGTTTAAAGAGGGGATAGCCCTTCTTTTTGTAATTGTATATTTTGTGTCCAACGTATAGTACAAGGAATATTGGTAACGTGATATATGCAGCGATGAAGTCCGACACGTTCCAGAATCTGGGAATGAATGTTTGATATCCGTTGGTGATGGTGATGATAGA
The DNA here is from genome assembly GCA_003705975.2 of Tetrapisispora iriomotensis. Classification (NCBI taxonomy): domain Eukaryota; kingdom Fungi; phylum Ascomycota; class Saccharomycetes; order Saccharomycetales; family Saccharomycetaceae; genus Tetrapisispora; species Tetrapisispora iriomotensis. Next base: position 409,816 of record PPKC02000007.1, read on the forward strand.
GATGATAATCAGTGACCATAGGATAAGGTATGGTTGTCCCCATGTCTTAAAAGGCATTCTGTCATAAAGATTGTTGTAGAAGATGGCTTTGCGGAATCTTAGGTAGGCAATGCACGCACAAATCCAACCCAAGAAACCGGAGATAGTGCTAATGTTGGAAAACCAGTTGAATACACGAGCAGTTGATGAAGATGCATTGAGATATGCTAAACAGGATATCAAGGTGGAAAATATGACAGAAACATAAGGCACACCGTATTTGTTAATCCTGCCAAATATTTTTGGAGCTGTACCGTTTTGTGCCATGGTGAAAAGAGATCTTGAGCTGGCAAACATAAAGGCGTTACCTGACGACCATGCACTGGTTAGGATACATCCGTTAATAATGTGTGGTAATACTTCAATTCCGGCATTTTGAATTCCAATAACGAATGGAGAAGAACCAGCTCCAGGCTTACCTTGTGATAAAGCAGATGATAAAGCTGGGTCATTGTAAGCTACTATCACACCTATAGCCAAAGTACCTAAAATGTAAAAGAACATTAATCTATAGATAAATCTCTTGGAGGCTTTGGCAATATTTCTTCTTTGGTCGTGACATTCGGACGATGTTAGGGCAATTAACTCTGGGCCTAAGATAAATGCAAATGCACCTTTAATAATACCACTGTAAATGTCTAGGAAATTACCCAAAGACCCTTCTGTTACATGATGAGCAAAGGCACCAGGATTCTTCCAATATCTGAATCCTAGCCTATCGTGAGTTGGACCTCCACCCCAGAATAAAATAAATGATAGTATAATTAATCCCATAATGCAAATGACTTTAATGCTTGCAAACCAAAACTCAGTTTCTCCAAAATATTTAACAGCTGACATATTCAACACAAAAATTATGGTCAAGAAAATAGTGATCCATGCTGCTTTTGGAACTTCTAGGGTCCAATATTCCACAACACCAGCAGCTGCAGTACATTCAGCTGCTACCAATATAACATAACAGTAAAAATAATTCCAACCTGTTGCAAAAGCAAGTGATTCATCCACATATCTTTTGACCAGATGTGAGATGGACCCTGCTGAATCGTTACCATCTCCTGGTAAAAAACAGACCATTTCACCAATAGCATTCATTATTGGATATATGACACTCGATATTATACAGTAAGAAATGAATAAACCAGCGGGACCACATGTATGTAAGGTAGAAGAAGTACCAACAAAGAGACCCGTACCAATACAGCCGCCCAGAGCAATCAATTGGACATGTCTGGATTTAAGGCCTTGATGCAGTTCATTGGCACCTGTATCTTCCAAAGAGTGTGTGGACACATCTGAAGACACAGTCAACACCTTATTTAAAACCTTACTTTTCTTGGTACCCTCGTAATTATAAGTACTATTTGTGGCTGCCTGAGACTCCAGGTCAAATTCATTGATGTGAATTTTATTTTTGTCATCAGTATAAGCCTCTAATTCATAGTCGAAAGAAACTCTCCCACTATCAGGCATGATGATTGAAACTTTTTATTTGATGAATAGAGAATGTATATACAGAGAAAAAATTAAATGTTTTGCGTTACTCTCTTCAAATATCGCATACTCAAAGAAGACAAATAATTCAGAATCTAAATTAATAAATGACAACTCATACTATATATATTAAACAATATTCAGAAAAATGACCATTAAAATCAAAGATTAGGGTCTCTTACTTCACGCTAATGACCTCCATCATTCGTTTATCTCCAACATTTATAATATCCATCATTTATAATCTGCATCCAGCCTAAAAACCCAAATCCGATTTTATTTAATGTGACAGCTGGAAGTTGACAATCATTAAAAAATAAATCCCTACTGTACTCTTGATACTGATAGGGATCGATAGGGATATTACATTTTGCAGACATTCAAGCACAATAAAAATGAACTTAAAAAGTCTTATCTAATCTAGAAGTGAAATACTCGATAATGAATATCTACTTCCTTCTTATTCACAATAACGCATTCCTTGCAATATCAGTTTATCAAGACAGGTCTCTTCATTATCTCATCGAACCTGACAGACACCAGCAATTACGAACGAAATAACATCCAAATTACCAAGAAACATCCATGGGAACAGATGACGTTTCAATTGAAGAAACAGGAGTTTTCCAATTTTTGATTAATACTTTTCGAAAAGAAGGTCTCGGGTCTCGAGGAACAGCCTCAATTGTATTAATTTTATAACCAATTGCTTGATGTATTGCTCTCTTACGTATGTCATGTTCGAAGAGGGGAAGAGGAGATTAAGTTACTAATCGAACAGTTGGTTAGGATATGATATATATGTCTTTTTAGGTATTCTTTCCTGATATCATAGTAATTAGTAGTCATGGTTGCAGTGTGATTTTTTGAGTCATTGTCGGGTCTAAATATTTTACTTTTGTTCTTTTCAGACAAAAATGCTGTTTCTGGAAATATTAGTTGCTGTAAATGGTAATATAATATAAATAGGAAAAACAATAAACTTCACGTGATAAGCACGTGAAGTTTATTGTTTTCATTTTTAATTTTTCAGACAGATATCTAAGAAATGAGAACCACAAAAACAGAAAATGTTTAGAATTGAAAATCATAAAAATAACCGCCAGAACAATTTATTAAAAATTGTTTACCACTTTTTTTTTAAATAAAGTTTCTATAAACACTTGATTAAGTTATCTTTGAGAGAAGGTATGGATGCTGAACCGAATGCTGTGACTTCAAATGGATGCACAAATTCTGTGATTGATTCTGAACAGAATCTCAATGTTGATGATCTTTTGGATACTTTACACCGAAATTGTTCATTAGATAGAATTTCAGTTCATAAACGCCAAGTAATCGCCATAATTAATAAATTTGAAAATGATCCGTTCATTTTAAATAGGAGTTTAGCAAAAATAATCAAGAACTTAATTAATATCGAATTCATCACTGAGATCGATCTATGCAATGGAAATCACTTTAATTTAATGGTCTCAATAAGTCATGTTTACTATGAACTATCAAAAATCGTCTCAAATAAAAACATAGGTATTCATTTGTCAACTGATATATCGAATTTAAACGTTATAGTTCGATTATACCAATTTAATAAAAGAAATATTGACGATAGATATTCGTGGCAGTTAGAATTTTTCTTGTTAAGTTGGTTAAATGTACTTGTGGAGTCGCCTTTCAAATTTAAGAATGATAGAATGATTTTGGATATTATGAATGATGAACAAGATTTGATTAATGAGTTTGCCAAATTTGATATATTTAAATTGAAATCCAAAGTTATCGCAAATTTAATGATAAAAAATCTGGATCTCTTCAATTTGAATGTTTTATCTAAAAATTTTACTCTTTTAAATTCATTGTTGAAGAAAATGATAAATTTACCCATTAACAAAATCCTAGCAATTATAACTCCTAACAAATATGAGATTACTGAATTGACAAATAATGTATTACTACTAGATATATCAATGGAGAATGAGATCAATCAAAAAAATCTGTTGAAAATTTACAATAACTTGTTTAAAATAAATTATTATATGAATAACAAATCACTTATAATAAAAATAATTAAATTGTTTGAAAAAAAAATGATTGATTTCAATATCATCAATAACAGTGAATTCAGGTTTACTCTATCGACAAAATATTCGAATGTAATAGCATTTTTGAATTTTAAAATTAAAAATACAAAATTAGTGAATCAAATTATTATGGGGAAAGTTAATCAAACAATTAAAATTTTAGAAGATGAAAACTCTTGTGATATGGATATATTACATTTAAATCTACTTTTCATAGCAGAAAATATTAAAATACTTCTGATTAATAATAGCACTGATATTAACGAGTTATTTGAGAAAATTTTCTTTAAAACAATAAACTTTCAAAGACTTGAACTAAACAATAATAATTCAATTAACATTAGAGGAAAGCATATTAGGGATGCAACAAATTTTATTTTATGGTCTATTTTAAGAGCAAATTCAGAAACCATTACAAAAAAAACTATTGATACTGTGTTCTTATATTTATTAACATCTTCATTATATGATATGGAACTAATTATTAGAAAATCTGCAAATGCTGCTTTGCAGGAATTATTGGGAAGATATAATAGATTTTTGGATTTAGATAATTCAAGGATCATGAAAATCGTGGAGTTATCAAATTCAAACCTTCATACAAATTATAATAAAAATACAATTGAGCTGTATATGCATACTTTTAATGAACCAAATAACAAATTTTACTGGGAAAATATTTTGGACTGGATGATTAAGTTTAATTTCTCAAAACAGAATAACAATTTAAACATTTTTTTATTAAACTTAGAATTGATTAATAATATATTATCATATTCAGAGGACAGTTCGGGAATGGAAAAAATATTTGTTGATTCAATCGAACAAAATCATGATAAATATAACCCTGATAGATTATTACTAATTTATATCAACTATTACAGTCATGGTAACTGGAAAGAGGAAACGAAAAAATACATTTTAACCCAAATAAACAAAAATTTTAATATTATTATGTCTAACATGGTAATCAACAAGGGTTCGATTAATACGCCATTCAAATCTTTTATGATATTAGCAGTTTTGGAATATTTCAACTTCAAATTCTATTTAGAGATGAAAAACACTGATAAAATTCCAACTTTGACAGATACTAATATTAATCCAGAATGTTTGGAATTAATTTTGAAGGTATTGGATATGACTACTGAGTCATCTATGTTTTATGACGAAATTAAAAAAAACATAAACAAAATCATATTTTATCTTTCAAGAAATGACGGTATTTTTGTCAATGAAGAGATAAAAAGATATTTTTGGTTAAATTTTCAAGATCTGCTTAATAGAAGTAAAGTATTGGCCTGTACTTCTCTTCCTTTCTTGTACCAAGAATATTTTTTCAAAAAGTTTCTGAAATTACTACCAAACATGAAACCTTATCCAAAGAGTATTCTATTGGAATCCCTTACACCTCATCTTGAGATTATATTCTCTGAGCTTGCAAGTTCTGGTGATAGACTTTTATTGAAAAAAATTTTAATTAATTTATTAAATGATTACACAATTACTGAGCAAGGTGATGTTGGTAGGTTAGTTAGGACAAAGACTCTTAAACTAATTGCCGACAATTTTGAGTTGTTCTTAGGGCCTAATGAGTATCAAGAATCTGCTGACTTGAAAGATGATTTGATTAATTATTTATTGAAACTACTCGGTGAACCCCAACTTGAAATAAGCAACTTATCATTTAACATTTTAAAAATATATTACGGTTATGTCGCTAATTCAAAATTGTCCAATGAACATAACATTTTGACATTCCAACATAAATTTTTTGGAGGGAATTCGAGAGCTTTCTGGGAAGGATATTTAATGACAGGAGGTGCTATTCATTCAACTGATATACAATTACAATCATCAATAGATTCTTTCTTATATTATTATAATAATATTATTGATGATACTAACAGCGTAAAAAGCATATCTAGACTTGAATTATGCAATGAACTAATTAGAATAATTCCAAGTTCAAAGGATATTATTGCTGCAAAAAAGTCTTCCATTGGTGATCCATTATCAGGTGCAATGGGACGCGATATACTAAAAGTGACAACGTCATATTTATTATTTTGGAAGCGAATTTTAGAGTCATCAATAAATATACATCAAGATTTTAATTACAAAGGTGTGTACGCTAAATTTTACAATTTACAAATTCTAAAGGGTAGTAGTATGTTAAAATCACTAACAATTAGAGTTCTACCTTTTTTAGTTATTTCTGAATCCCAATACAAACTGTCAGCTCCGAAGAACGATTTAGCAAATATCATCATTCTACGATTATTACAGCTAATCAAAAAAGAAGCCAAGCTTATGGAAAATCATTCTTCCCAAAAACTATCAGGGTCACCTACATTTCGAGCTGCTATGGAGGCTTTAACCCAAATTCATTTGCATTTCAACAATTTAGAGAAGTTAAACCTTATAAAATCAATTGCTGATGATATAAGGTTACTTTACAATATTGATGAAAACAGCTTTTCGTTGTAAATATTTTACAAAGAAACTTTTAATTTATTAATGAACAATAATTTTATGCATATAGATTTTATTACAACTTAGAAGTTTTATTTAGAAATCAATTCCAAATAATCAAACATTTCTCGTAGTTTATACTCAGAGATTCTATCGTGATTGTAGTCGTATACTACTCTTTTAAATGATAGTTCTGGACTACTTTTTTGAGGGGAAACATTCATACCTGCATCAATCAATGAATTTTTAGTTATAGCAGGGACAAAATTCTCTCCAAATATTTTCGTAAGCTCTGATTTCGTAAATATATTCGAATTCTGAGGAGAATTGGCTCTAAGTTTTATGGTATCAATTAGATCTAACATCTCAAATGGAATATTGGTTTCTTTCAAAAACATTTCTATGTCTGCTGGAAGTGCCCAATTTGTTTTTTCGACATCCTTATACAAACTACTACCTTTGTGTATCAAATATTGGTAGAAAAAGTAAAAAAGTGACTTGTTATCGTCATCAGATAAGGATGCTATAAATATAGATATGTAATTTCTATTCGAGATTGAATAATTGAACTTTTGAGCATTATGTTGTAGATAATTTAATAGGTATTGCGATGTCAACTTGACCGATGAATTTCTTCCTAATAACTCAAATAATATATTAAAACTAGTTGAACTTTGCATACCTTTTAATCTGGAGGTTTGAAGGAACAATTCGGAAGAATTAAGATCAATAAATATCCGTTTCAATAAAGCAATGATAAATCTTAAGCTGCCTCCAGAACTTACTAATGAGGATAGTAAACATTGTAAATAGAGAGCTTTGAGTGGTAATGATAAAGTGGAAAGGATTATCTTATCATTAATGTATGACTTCCAAAATTCAGCAGACCGACCTCCAAGACTGAAACTAGTTTGCAAAAACATAAAATCACTATTATTTTCAAATGGGTTCACATTTTCTTCCTGTAACTTAGCAATTATGGATTCAGGAGGTTCTGATAACTGCATGACTTTCCAATTTGTTATTTTAGAATCCTTTACTTCTGGCAAATACGATAATTGCAGTTCCTTTTTTAGTTCGAACGCACCTTTCTTATCACTTAAATCATATAAAATTGTATACTCATGATCATCAAAAAAAATATTCCATTCTGATGTCATAGTTTTATAAAGAAGACAACATTCACTTTCTGCATTCAACATTAGTAGCTGTTTTAGAATTTTTGAGAACAATGGCTGATACAATTCTTGTATCAATTTTGTCATCTGAAATTTTCTATCATAGATATAATCGTTCAGGTAATCAACTAGCAAAGTCGATTGAGATGTTCTTGTATAAAACTCTAAATTTGCGAAATGCAGGAGAAAAGAAGGTTGCTTCGATTTCTGTAGAAATTTTAAAGTCAAATTCAGTAGTATCTTGGATTCAGAACTAATTATGGTTTTAATGCAGTCTCTATAGAATCTATAATTGGGACGCATATGTCTTTCAGTTACAATATCATTGTATGTTCTCATTAGTTGTAAACAGTATTTTGCTAATCCAATTGTTGTAGCAGAACTTACTTCTTTAGAAGCCATTTTGTTTAACATCAGAGCAAACTCATTATAAAATTCAATAGGTAAATATTTAGAAGGCTGAATTGATCGTTTATTACCAGTTATCCAATTTATATCGGTGGCTTTTATTTTAGAAAACAATCTAAAGTATGAATTTGCATGATTTAATGCCCTTAATTGTTTTAAAGTCTGAAGCACTAAAGGTATGGATAAAGTTACTGATTTTGTTTTGCCCAGTCTAGAACTCTTGGATAATGCACTTTTGAGCCAGAGATCCGTATTTGTATCATTCTTATTGATATTAAAATGGTTGTTAGCCAATGGTTTAACAACATTCACATTGTTCTTTTTTAAGCCCAACACTTCATTTGTTATTTGAATCAATTTAACAGCAGTGTTTCCTGATTTGATATTTCTCATTGAGAGCTCTAGATCTGAAGAGAACAAAACTCAATTACCAACAAGTTGTTTACTCAGTATCATTAAAACATGGTAGACAGTTTTGGTCGTTTCGATGACATTGTACTTTTTAATACCTTAGTTTCAATTCAATAATTTCGTTCTGGGTGATCATGGTACTTACATTACTGTCACTTGATAAACTTAGACAGCAATTGATGTCTGATAACTATCAAGAATCCCATCAATGGTGGCATATATGTCTAGAATCATATTTGGGAGATAACAAACATGATTCTAAGGTTTAAATAAAGATATCTAATATTTTTTTATTATTTGTTCTGAACACCAATTACTTGACATTTCTTTTATTCTTTGTTTGTTGAATGAAAAGCAAAATTAGTGAACTAAACGTAAATATAATAAATTATAAAACTTGAGATAGGAATAGCTTGGCTTTTGAGCCTTCAATTCTGGACTCAGAATTCAATAACTAATAACTATTGTTGGCCATGTTTTCAAGAATCAAGAATTATAGATATATGCAGTTCAGTCTAACTGACAAATCAGAATTGCCCAAATTTTATTGATCTAACTCTATATACCTCAAAGAAGTGCAGCAGCACCCATGAGCATGTCATTTATCGGCACCACCTTTCTGGAGAATTCCAAGTATCATCCCACATGACAAGTTCACTATCATGCAAATTAAATTGTATACATGAACCTTCTTGAAGTGCAATACAACTATTTCCGACAGTAATAAAAGACATGTAAAAATTTTCTTAGTTCCAAACTTAAACAACTAATGAAACTTTACGATCTTACCAAGAGGTAAATTCACTTTTCATTTTCTTCTATTCATCGTGTGCCTTCAGTATAAACGGATAATGATAGAAATCTACAAGAACTTAATATAACAGTAATTCTAAAAAGTTCATATCATTATTATTTCATCGACAGTAATGCTAAATGTAGGCATTAATATTGTAGCTCTTAATTGATTAAGTAATAACTTCTGCAGTTACTGATAGAGGGGTAGTGGACACAATTAATATTCCCTCTCTTTTGTATTTCCAATTGCAACCACGAGGGCAGACAGAAGACTCCAATGTTAAAATCAGAATGATAACAGTTTAATCTGGGCAGAGTGAACCTCCAGAAACGAAGAAGGTCTTGTCCACCGTAAGGCGAACGAATCAACCATAGAAAGCTCATCGAGAAAGAAAGAACAAGGCAGCCTCAAGGCAGCGAACACATTAAATTCGCAACGTATACCTGATGCACTCCATCTACAGTACAGTATATCTTGTTCCTACTTCTTCTCAAAATTTTATACCCTCTTTTCTCGAATCAAAAACATACTTCGATGGGCAAAGAAATTGTACATTACTAAAACAAGTAAAAGCAGTTTTAACTGTTCAAATGTTTACTGGGTTGAAGATGCATGTTATTAGGATGTTGCATCTTAGTGCAATATCGACCGGCTAACTAGCATCATCAGCTTCCTTTGTTTTCAACTAATATTGAATATTAAACTACAAAGATGTCGATGAGAGTACCTCAAGGTATATGCGTGTGACAAAAAAATTTAAAGCAATGAAGTTCTTGTTAATATTATAATTAACCAAGCAGTTGAAAGAGTTAACAGCCTTTCCAATTAGTGCGGGAGACTTTTTGCAGTCTCTGATGTAATACAAGATCAAACTAATAGCAGAACCATATCGACAACACTAGCGTTACGGCCGGTCTCAAATAGCGAACGAGCAGATACTCATCTCATAAGCATGGCCTTAACGGTGCAACGGTCCCCAGTTTCTTACTTCCAATTTTCTATCCAACTTGTCAATTCTCATTTTTTCCAGCTGTCGAACTGGATTAAGACCCAATTGATCGCAAAACTTTATCTGCTTGGACGAACCATATCTCGAGTGAAAAAAATCAAACCTAACTCAATTGAATTCAAAATCTCAAAGTTACCTAATACGTTCTTGACCACTATGAAACCTATTCGACCTTCTTGATCCGACAGGATCACTTTAATGTGAAAAATGAACTTGAACTTATTCCCAAAATGGGAAAAATATCAATCTGAAGAACTGCCAGCAAAATGAAACTTTTACTCTTCTACCTCTCCATCTCCAGCAAGAAAACCTCAAAGATGAGATCAATAGTGAGCTAACTATCCAGCTCTTCAAATCAAATTCAATAAAGCAGCAATAAAAAACTTTTACTCTCAAGGTCTCACCAATTCAATGTACTGATACGAAAATTTTTCACTGTTCTGCTTTCAACAACTCGAAATTACAAAGGAAGTACCATCGAATTGGGACCACCGTGTACAGATTACTCACTTTACTCTAGACTCCCAGCAAAAAATCTCAGTATTAGCGTTGCAAAAATCAAGCATGTAATTTTAAAGATACACAGAGACAATAACACAGCTCTCGATATCCTCCTCCTACCTAACTTCTATAATATAATATACTATTTATTTAACCTAAAAATACTTAAACCTAATCTCTATATCCAACTGTTGCAACAGCTCATACTGCATAGTAAGCAATAATTACCATTTCGAAAATTCAAGTTTTTGCTGAATTAGGAATACACTTTGCTAGGAAAATTTTTTAAAAAGAATTTTTGTTATTGGCATAATGATATCAATTATCTCTATGTACCCTCTAGCCACGTAGTTGCATCAGTTTTTGAATTTAACAGTTCCTACTGTTATGGCATGCGAGAGTTCTCTTGGTCGATTTCAAGTATTCCCATCGCAAGATCTTGTAACGATATTGAATATACAATTAAAAAACTCATCTCTGGTTAATGTCATCCGTTGCAGTAGTTGCAACAATCTTAGGTATACTGGCACACTTCCGTAGTGGACAGAGTATTATCAAGAGTTGCTCTGCGTTTCTGGAATATAATGTTCCAATGTGCTGTAGAGTAAGTAAGTAAAGCTTCTTTCTGGATATCGATTAAGTGTTAAAATTTTTTTTACTTCTACAGTTTTATTCAGTTTTGTTATAGATATTGGTATCAATATGATAGATAGTGTGATGGTAGTTCAGCTAGGTTGCTGTGCGATGGAATCAGTGAATATCTCTCTTCTTATTTATTCTTCTTTCTTTTCTTGAGACTCTTATGGTAGGGATATATACCATATTGGAAGCCGTAATCGATATGAATGTGGTAAAGTTGGTAAAAATTATTTATGTTTCCAGTTAAGCAAAAATAGAAATCTAAAAGTATTATCGCTGCTTTCAGTCTGCAAATTGAACTAGTTCTAATACTATCATAATACTGCTATATGAAAAGTTTTACATACATTCTGAATTCTACTTCAATTTACTTCTTAATTCTCATCAATGCTCAATTAGGTTAAAACTCGAGCTACATATTACGGCCCAAACGTTGCAGTTTCTTTTCCGCTTAGGTTTGATCTAAATGTATTCTAAAATTATTTATTCTAAGTTTCATTAACACTTCTCTGTGAGCTTGTCATCGAGAAACGGTGTTCCGACTTAAATACTTTTTGGGGTTAAGACAAGGTGGATAACTATAATACCTATATCTCTCTGGGTACTAACTAAAATTTGATACTGAAAATGAGGTTGAATTATATTTCGAATCCAAGTTGTAATTAAACTTGATCTACACTATCTTGTTGTACTTCTCACTGATACATACGGACGCAACTTCTCTTCAAGGCTTGACCTGAGTCGAAACCAATCTTGTTTTACCTCGAATTTCATTTTTATCTATATGAGTATATATTATATATAATATATAAATATATTTATTAAATAAAAATTATTTTTTTCTTTTATAGTTACTCCAAATTCTCATTTGTAAGTTATTATTACACTCTTTTCATTTCTTGCATAATCATATAAGAAAACCTTCATCGAGTTTTATATCAATTGATCTGATCTGCTCTGTTCTGTTCTTATTTATCATTACAGTCATTCTTTCTGTTATTTTGAATACTTTTAATTAAAGTTGAAATTAGATTTTATTTACAGCATTTAAGTTCCTTGCAAGGTACGTTTAACTGATCATTTACATTACATTACACTTCATTTCATTATAACTCCTTCCAAAAGAAAATAATAAGCACATAAAAGTGTTTTTATACTCCTTTCCAGTTACCAAATAAAGAAGATTAGATAACATCCACTCATCATTTTTATTTTCTCCACTATAATAATTTATTTTAGTCGAAGAAGAGTTATATTTATTCAGTCATTAATTCATTCTAAGACGGAACATTATCAGAAGATTTATTTCACTTTTATGAAATTCATTTATTCAGCAATAATTTAACTACAAAACTAACTAAGATTTATTAACATTTCTTAAAGGTAAAAGTTATTCAAAATTTTTATACAAACTTTTTTCTAGAATTTCAGATTTCTTCATATACCACCTAGCATGTCCAGTTCATTTGTCAATCATGCTAGAAAGAACAACAGATTAGAATCAAATGTTTCCCATTTAACATACCTTTCTCACGTTAGAAGAAATAACGCCAAGTTTAAATCACAACATCCTATGCTGCTAAAGAGGGAATTTGCAAATCACCAACACTCTGTTATGGAGTATAGTAATACACTAATGAATTATTTAATACAATTAGAAGATAACTCAGGTGGCATTCGTCCTAATTTATCAAGTTTTAATGCTCAACCACAAATCAATGAAAAAATGAGATTTTTGATTGTGGACTTTATCATGTGTTGTCATGTTAGATTAAAGTTATGTTCATCAACTTTATTCTTAACCTTGGATATTCTAAACAGGTACTCTTCAAAATACATTATCAAATGTAATAACTATCAATTAATTGCATTAACTGCACTATGGATTAGTTCAAAATATTGGGATTCTAAAAATCGTATTCCAAACTTAAACGTGTTGACAAATTTGTGTTGTAACCAATACACTACAACTCAATTCAAAGAAATCGAATGGCACTTGTTGTGTTGTTTGGACTGGTCAATTTTAGGTAACCCAACTCCAGATTATTTTATTGATTTATTATTGTTATTAAGTGATAATAAAAGTACATCTCCATTGGCATTGCAGCATGGCATTACTAACGTTAATGAAATTAGAGCTGGTGCTTTGTTATTAAATGAGCTAACCGCCTTTGACATGAATCTATCATACAAATATAATGCATCCGCTGTTGCTTTAGCATCAATTACTATTATCTCCCTAGCTTTAAAGTATTATGATAACAATCAGTGGGAAAACTATCGTTTCGATACTTCAGATCCAAATTTAGTAAAAATATGTGATGGCATTTTGAAATTAGCTGTTAATAAAGAATCAATTCCATCTAGTTTCCAATTCAAATATTTAAGTGATTCAGCAAATCACTCAAACTTCACCAGCAAAAAAATATTAGAAGCTTTATCAAATTATCATGTACAGCTACAAATGGATGAGTTATATAACTCAAAAGAATTCCAAAATTTATCAAATAATTACAATGGCAACCATGCCAATTATGATTCTGACAAGTTCCCGGAACAAAAGTCAAAAATGCATAACAATAATGACATTATGAATAATAATCAAAAGAATAATAACCAGGTCTATTATTCTGATGACAACGAAGAGAATGAAAGAATGTATACATCAAACAATTCATTAAATTTTGCATCCCCACCTGATCTTTTTGCGTCATCAACATCAGAAACCAGCATCGGCCCTGATAAGGAAATATTTACAAACGCATTATTTCCAAATTCCTTGTTTTTATTGCCATTAACACCAACAACTCCAACCTTATTTCAAAATGATGGCAAACAGCAAGGGCAACTTGGCATTGACTCTTCAAGAAGACCAACAATCAGCAAAAACTCTTTTGTAAATAATAGCAATAGATACGCACGCAAGAAGCCGGTTGCAAATGTTGATATAAGTGATTACAGTACAGGTACTGTAAAAAATACTACATTTGTTAAAACTCATTATAAGAGATCATCATCTCAGATGGATATAGATTTTTTTGCTTCTGAAATGAATATCAAGAGAACCCATAGCAGATAAGTTTCAATGAAAACTCACTCTGCAGTAAAGTAAAAATCTAATAGAACCTTTTGAAATTATCATTTTTGCATCACTAACAATCATTGCAATTACAAATCAATTTCCAGATTGCAAGATCTTTTTTTAATCAAGTTATTATCAACATATGCATCCGTTCACATTTATACTAATGTATATTCAAATCCATCTATCATACAGATTATCTACGTAATTAGTTCAATACCATATAGAAGTTGACCATAAAATCAATACATTCATATAAAATATTTCATCTCTTGAAGATTATATTTTGCAACTTTTGATATTGGTGATATCAGAAATAACAGCGCTGCAATAAAAATTTTATGGTGATAAAAATGCAATCACAGTTACTTGAAGAAAATTTTTTATAGAAGAATACGTAATGTCAATGATAATAAATACATCACTTTTACTGAGCTGAGAGTAACTTAAATAGAATACGAATTGGTTGCTGAGTAGAGATAAATTTGAGGTTAAATAATTCATTATGAAGAGAAATAATAATGTTTCTGAATCTGCAATTGATTCAAAGAAATTATTAAGTTTAGATCAGAAATTGACTTCTTCTTATGTTGGATACTATCCAGAAGAGGCTATTACCCAAATTGATGTAATTGAAGTTCCAAAAACAGATGAAGAGATTACTGCATTTTTTGAAAATTATGTGCTTCCAAGAAAACCATGTAAGATCAATGGAATCTCACCAGAAAACTTCCCATTAGATGAACTGAAGATTAAAAATTTAAGACATACACTAAATGAAGAAGAAATACTGCAGATTGAGAAAAAAGCAGATGGTGGATTTGGTAGCGGTAACAAGAGATTGAAAATGAAATTTGGTAAATTCATTGATTTATTAACAAAAGAACAACAAACTGATTTATATTTAACAACTCAATATTACGAAGATAATCCAGACAATGGTAATTACTCTTCTGATGAAGAGGAGAAGAATCAATATATTGATGAAAATTTTAATGCTAATTTTTCTGATAACGAATCATTAATCAACCTTAAAGACCTTCATGATGATTTTGATGAATTAGAACCATATAGCAACGGTTCTCAATCGAAAGAAGAAGAAACAGAAGACCTTGAAGAGGAAGATCAATTAAGAATCAGAGAATTATACCAGCCACCAATGACCAATTTAGTTCACACACTGCCTCAAACTCCAGACTTTCTAAAATATCTAATTCCACAACAAATTAATCTTTGGATCGGTGCTACTTCTAAGAAGGACAATATTGATTTTACTAAAAACTTTACACCAAATTCTAAAGATATGTGGATGGGGTTGGGTAGAAACATTCCCGGTGATGGATCATCATCTGGTTTGCATCATGATCATGCTGATAATATCTATATTCCAATTGATGGTCATAAAAGGTTTACCTTATTTTCACCCGGTGACGCCGCCAAAATGTATTTAGTTGGTGACATTCATAAGATATACAACACTGGATTAATTGACTATATACGTAACGAAAAAGCACCTTTTTGGAGACAATTAAGAGAAGATGGTGCAATTGTAGCAGAAACTTACAAAAAATTGCTCCAAAATTCCAGTAAAAAACTTGACGAAGAAACTATTAAAAAATACGAAGATTTTATCACCAAAGATTTTGAGGACTCCAACAAATACACCGATAGAGATATCTTGTACATGGATCCTGCCTCATTTTCCACCATCCCCCCATCATTTCTGCATTTAGATGAGATAGAAAATGCCAACACTAGAAAAGAAATGGAAGATATGATCAATGTAAAATGGCCATTGTTCAAGAAAGCTAACCGAATCGAAGTTAACATACAACCTGGTGAAATGTTATACTTACCAACAGGTTGGTTCCATGAAGTGACTTCTTATGGACAAGAGAAACAAGACCAACAGAAAAACAATATCCATGTTGCTGTTAATTATTGGTTTTTTCCACCTGATGGTAAAACCATCGAGAAAGTCTATTCTAATCCCGATAATTACTGGCCTACCGATTACAAAAGAACTTTAGAAGCATTGAAGAGAGAAAGAGAAGAATAAAAACCTATTTATGTATTTCTTATCTAAATCAGTTTTAATCTATTAACACTCTTGTACTTTAAAATTGAGTTCTCCATCTAAGATCTTAGATCTGAATTCTCAATTTACCCGGATTAACCAATTGAAAGAAAATACTAAAAAAAGGGGTACCAGCTTTTTTTCCACAACCTCAGCGGCTAAATTTTTGAAAAATTAATTACCCCGAAATGGAAATAGATTAATAATTTTTGTTGCTTAACAACGGAAGAACCTCACTTCGCGCCCTGAGAAAAAGACGATGCCTGCAACGAACTGCAGCAGTCACTAATTATCGTGACTGTTTTAGGTCTTTCAAAGCGTAATGTATGGGTGTATTATTTTTTTCTGTCACTCTATATATAAATACGTTTACATTTTTCAACTTGAGTTTTCCTTGTGTGTATTAACGCTTGAAATTCCATAGACAAGAAAGTAAGTGTATGAATTTGAATTGCAGTTAAAATGCTGCAACGGTCGGAAATTACACAGGAAAGTTTATTTTTTCCTTTTAAGTTTTATTGGTTAGCCTCTTATGCCAGTAGTTTTGTCAAGATAAGCCATCTCAGTTTTACAGTCGACGGTATATAAACACATCAAGATATGATGGTGGCAAGTTAGCACTATAGCAAAATATAAAAGGCTAGCTGTCAGAAGGAAGGTTAATTCACTTACAAGCATAACTTGTGAATGGTTTGTAATATTATGTATGCTCCTTTCTTTATCTTAGTGGATGTGTCTAAATCTGTAATGGTCGGGTCAGCGTTCAGACAAATTTTTTTCCAAGAAAAATGTTTTTCTCAAATTTTCAGAAAATTTTAAGTTTTTTCAATTTTTTTTGATCAAAAATATTTTTCTATTTTTACAATTTTTAGCGATGACCGACGCAAAAAAAATGAAAAATTGAAAAATTGAAAAAGTGAAAAATTCAAAATTAACCGCGATGAGGTGACTAGTGACACTTGCTAACATCTTTTGTAATTTTTACCTGAATTGGTGAAGTCAATTGCAAATTAACCCCAGTGATACATTCACGGTTGCCTGAATTTCATAATATCATAATTATTCTTTGTAATCCTCTTGTTAATGATTTTTTTTTGAACTTTAGGATTATATTATATTATATTAAATTAAATTAATTCAATATTTTTAAATTGAGCTTTAATAATTTTGTTTTAACAGATGATTTAATTCCAGATCACTAGCAAGATTAAAAAGTCAAAAAAGGAGTATTAAAAGAGTGATAAGAATTATTATTTTATATTGGTAATAAAATTAATTCTCTAGCTTCTACCCTTTTTTTTTTTTTACCATTTCATTTTTTTTTAAAAATTTATTTTAACATCTCAAGGTCAAGTTTGGAGGTTTTAATTAATTGTTCCAATTTACTGACATTTGATTCTAATTAAGTTTTGTTTTAATAAATTTCAAAATAATTTAATTTAATTTTATTAGGAAGGAAAAAAGTTATTATTATAAATCGTTTTACTATGGCACTAACTAATTCGAGACCTTTCCAATTACCAACAGCCGGGGAGGATAATGAAATTTTATTAAATACAACTTCACCTGTTTTTCAAGCAAGCGCATTGGGATTTAATACAAATTTAGATCCAATTACTGCAACTGCTGCAGATGTCTTTCCTACCCCAACTCCTAATAATAGTGCAAGTTCTTCAAATCAAAAGTTGAAACCAACAAATGGTTCATCAAATAAAGAAACCAAGGCAAAAAAGGAACCTAAAAAGGAGAAAGATATTCCAGCCATTGAAATATCAAAAATTATTCCTGTAACTGATGAGAGACCAATGCCAACTGATAGGACTTCTCCATTGGATGATGAGGTTTTGTTCAGAGTCTTCATTATATTATGGGAGAAAGATCCAAATAAAGAGGGTATGACTGTGAAGCAATTGTGTGATCATTTATTGGAGAAAAATCCCGAAATGTCAAATCTATCAACTAAGCTTTCAAATTTAATTTCTGCAAAATTAAATGCTTATGTTAAGAAGATCGAGAAAGGTGAAAAAACTTTAATTTATGCTCTTTCAAGAGAGTGGTCAGACTCTTCTCCAAGAAGAATGTTGTATGTTTATAGAGGTATTTTGAGATCAGATTACAAAGAGCATGCACAGGCTGCCTTAGCACAAATTAAGCAACAGCAAGAATTGGAAGAAAAATTGAATCCTAAAGATGAGGATAATAAGAAAGATTCCAAAAAGGATTCAAAAAAAAATTTTAAATCAGATAACAAAAAAGGTCTGAAAAACGACGACAAGATGTTAGGTTCAGGTAATGAAAATGCTGACATAAATAGAGGTTCTTTTATGATGGATGAAAACAATTTTTCATTTGGTCAAAAAATAAGTATGACCAATAATGTGAACTTTACTCTCAGTAATGACTTCAACATACCTTATTCGACATCACCTGTTTCTGCAAATTTAACCCCAAAAGGTAATGCTGGTCTTATTTCACCAATTGTTTCACCAGGAAACACAAATGGTAATATTCAATCTCCTAAAAAGAATTCAGTAACAAATAAGAAGAGATCTTTAACTAATGAGGAATCAAAGAAGGATATGAAAGGAAACTCCAAAAAACAAAAGACTCTACTTACAAATGATAATAGTTCACAAACAGCTTCTAATGGTAGTAGTAACTTAAACTCAAACGGTAATTTTACATCTCACAGTCAATCTCTACCGTATGTGACAGCAGCAGCAGCAGCTCCTAGACTTTCAAAACACTCTAGTAAAGAAGGTTTTAAACCTAATTCGGCTTCTTCAATTGGATTTTTATCTGCCATACAGAAAGTAATGACTACCCAAACCCCAATCGAATCAAGTTCAGATTCTAGTAACCATTCTAGTAATTGCTCTACACGTCCATCTACTCCACAAAATGACAAAAATAGTTCAATTACAGCTGTCTCTTGGGTTCAAAAAGTAAGAGACGGATTTTTAACACAGGACATTGAATCTCCAGAAACATTAACTCTGGATGATCTGGATAGTTTATTCAACTAATTGGTTATGTTTTTTTATGTTAACGGTAATATTAGTTGTGATTTCTTTTTTTTTATGAAAACACAAACATGCACACACAATCACACACATTATATAATATATATGCATATATTTTAAATGTGAGGACTAAATAATGAAAACAATATAACGTATTTAGTAAATAATGAAAATTACTAGCTTTTTACAAACAGTTTCATATGATTTTGATATGCTTTAAATTATAAGAATTTCATAGACGGTATCCAACTTATATGAGTATGTCTTTAAATGCGAATGATTGTGGTATATTTCTGAAAATTTATATCTTATATCTGAGTTAAATAAAACATTGGAAATATATATTCTTAACCTAATGCAGTTTTTCCACGAAACAAAACATTCAATTGTTGAAATAGTTCATAAATTATTATCACTAAGTACCAAGTAATAATTATGATAGAATGAAAAGAATATTAAAAGCGTAGTTCACTATTTCAATCAATAATTAAATTTGGATAGTCAAAAATTGAGTATTCGAGAGTCCAGTCTTGAAAGTATAAGACACTTGTTATCATTTAATTTTATTATTGAGATGGGAACCTAGTTGAAGGCACAGACATTCAATATTTGATCGTCATTTTCTTTTAGCATTTCCTTCGCAACTATCCAGTCATCTTCAGATTCTAGAATTACATAATCTCCATCTTCATCTTGATATTTAATTTTAGAGATAACACCTGAATGACTTAACTTTCTTTTAATTGTTTGCAACAGTTCATCGATAGTTGCATCCAACTCTATCAGTATTGTATAAAAATCTGAATTAAAGGCAATACGTATTAATAATGCAGATTCTGGAATTGAGCTTTTGTAATTCTCAGAAATTGATCGGTATTCTTGACCAAAAGATGAATTCCTATTTTTCGGTAACAAATCTGATATTCTTTTTATTTGGCCACTATTTACAGACATAACGCTGTTATGAGTATCTCTTGCTAAAGTTGGTGATTGCAATGATGTCCTATTATCATTGCTACTTGTGCTTTTAAATGATTCACTCCTTATGTTACGTACTACTGATTGTAAACAAGATGACCAACTATCCCTAATCTCTTCATTTTTAAATTTTAATATAAAATTACCTTGTTCTTTTGGAGATTCCCAAGTAATATCCAATGAATGCGAACCTTGTGAATTAATTGTATGTAAATTCATTATTAAAATCCTACCTCTTAATTCCAATTTCGGCTCATTCAAAAAATTTGATTGTGAATTGGTTGAGTGCGAACTGCTTAAATTTAGCGCTAGTGATGAACTTGTAGTTTTTTTCTTTAAGGATAATGATGCTGGTTTTTTTTCAGTTACTTCAGAAAATAAAATAATGATTTTTTCAAATAGATAAACTTCAAATTCTTTCTCTGATTCTGAAGAGTTGCTAGTTGATATAGAGACTTTATCAAAGTATAACAACTCTCCAAATTTGGCGATTCTATAACCTTTCCAATTGACAACACGTCCATATAACTTTTTAACAACTTCATGATTTTCTGTTCTTCTTTGATTATCATTAATACTTCTTGCAATACTTTTTGCAATGTCCAATGCCTGTTCTAATTCTTTTGTTGTAGTACTACAATGCGAATTTTGTAGTAACTCTTTTAACAATAGCGGGTATCTACAGAGTCTTTGAACTGGTTTATATAGGAAGGATTGCAATTCTAATTTTGTTTTTATAACAAAACTAGAATCTTGAAAACGATCTAAATTATTTGACAAAAAATCAATAGCTGCATTTTGTCCAATGGACCAAGGCTCATATAATTTGAAAAAAAATTTAGAATGCATAAATAATGCACCAATTCTTTGTTTTGTTGGCTCAACTTTAGCATTAATTTCCAATGAAACCAAAAATCTTCTTTGAAAATCAATTACTTCAGATAAATTTGGAAATAACATATATAATTCTTCGGAAGTTATAGAATTACTATCCAGTAATTGTTGTCTATAAATATCTAATATTTCCAAATCATTGACATATTTTCTTTCAGTTGCAACAAATTCTTTCATAATCTTGTTATGGGATTCATATTTTTTCAAATTCTTGTGTAAAGTTTGTTCTTCAGCCAATTTTTTTTCTTCTTCTTCTGATATTTTTGCGCTACTTGGGAATACTTTTGGTGCAGAATCGATCAACGTTTCAACAACATCCAATACTTTCATTAACTGACTAGTGGAATTTGCAAAAACATCAGATATTGTGAATAATTCTTCATCTTTAAATGCTAATTGTTGTTTACATCCTAGGATAAAATCATAGATTGATTTCTTACAGATTTTTAAATCATCTGAAGAGACAACAGGTAACTTCACCTGACTCTGTACGGCGTTAAAAATAATACATAATGGGGAACCTTGCTGAAATAACTGCGAAAGTTGAGTTACAGGGTCACAATTCTCTGTTATTGGCAAAATACCCATGCTAAATGTCAACAAAGTATCTTCAATACTATTCGTACTTGAATTATTTATCGTGGTATTATTCGTGTTTAAAGTGGTAGACCTTGATAATGTACCCGAAGTAAACGTAACTCCATCCATTAACAAATCATCTTTTGTCCCAATAGTAGATACAGAACTAATTCTACCAGCATTGAAATTGGTATTCCCTGTTGACCCCGAACTATCTCCACTATTCGAATAGGTCGATGCAACACTCTGATGACCTATATCCCGGTCTTGCTGCTGCTTCTGCGAAAGCAGCAGAGATTGTCTCTCACATAATAATTCACTAGATGAATAAGCTAGATTCAAATACGGCTTTAATTGCGGCAGCATCTCCAGTCTACGTTTGATCGTAACACAAACATGATACAACGAATCTTGCGCAGTCACACTAGTGTTCATAACATTTGGCATCAAAACTGTAGAAGATGGAACCCTTGAACTTGAACTCATACCAAAAATTAGTTCTCAATAACATACACGTACTCGTACTTCCTCTACTATTTCAATCTAACTACAATTACTCAATTTGAATCAATTTTAACACAAAAAAAAGCTTATCAATTCAATTTAAACTTCACCTAACAACAATTCTAACCTGGTTCATATATAGTTCCTATCTACAATCCACATTTTACAATCTAACTAATCTACAAACTACCTGACTACTCTTGAATACACTTTTCCTATTTCCATTCATTTCTATAATTTCAATATTTTTCATCTTCAAAATATTTTTCAACCCAACTAAACTATGATGCTACGAAGATTTCTAAGAAAAAAACATGAATTACCCGATTGGGATGCTGCAAATACGTGAAAAGTGACGAGTAGGGTTACCGTTGGGCCACTTCAACTAGAGCTGACACAGCTACAAGACGTGGTCATTGGTAATGAACCTAGCCACTGGCACGGTAGCATGGTCTCCAAGGTGGGTTGGACCGCTTTCCAAGACTGTTCTGGGGATTCTTTTGGTGCTCGGGCCTAGATATTAGTGATGCTTCGTGAACCATTTTGTTATCATACATATCGTTCTATATAGTTAAATGTATACACACACACAGTTATATATGTGAATGGGCGTTGTCTATCCTCTCTGCTTTGTTGGTCTTGTCTTTGTGTTGGTGACTATTCTTTGCGTAGCATGGATGATCTTGTCTATGACAGTGCCTACGGCGAGGATTCCACCGATACTGGTGATGACCTTCAAGAAGAAACCTGACCAGGTCGTAGAATATTGCTCTTTGTTGATGACCTTCAATGGGGAAACTTGGAAATCGATGAACACACCGGGAATTCCTCTGCGTAACTGTAGATTTCCAACGTAATCTTTCCCATGTTGGGACCCAATTTTTTTGTAGTGAGATGTCACTGTCATTTGGGATGTTTCTTCTTTGATACCATTTAGGTATTCGAATCTCGTTGGAATGATTTCAGCAAAATACACAAACTGATATTCATGTGCAGCCATTGAAGTAGAACCACTGTTGCTGTCGCCCGCACTGTCTTCTATGAATACTTGATGACCATCAATTGGGGCTGTTTGGGCTCTCAACGAATCAGACATTGTATCCTTAAAATTACTGGTAACTAGCTGTCTGATAGGTTTACCAAAACTTAAATGATTGATCGTGTGTTGGAAATTTAATTTCGCACGCTCATTGTATAACGATGTGTCATGAAAATGACCTCTACTGTTTTGAAATGCTTTTCCTGGTGCAAAGTGTAAGTTACCATGGATTTTGTTTAACAAAGCTTCACCTTGAATCTGACAACCTTCTCCCAATTTCTCATTGATCTTCTTTACATAACCTTCTTTTTCACACTGTTCAATATTTTTACCATCGAAAAAAGCCCAACCAACTTCTGAATATGCTTGACGAACATCCTCACAGGTATTACAACAAACTTTATCTTTAAGAAGTTCAATCTCGTCATTCTTACTTTGATCCCTGGAACCATAGCATGATCCACAGTAGTTCTCTTTATCCTCCGGTGAATAATCACCAACATTATCTGCGATCTTAAAGTTTGTGGCTTTGCCGATGACCTCACCTCTGTTATTCAACCTAGTCTTCACAAACTTACTATTGCTCTCATCCAAATCAATGTCTAGCTGAACATTACCTGCATCATCTAATATATCTAAATTAATCAAATCACATGGAATGAACGGAAATATAACATCGATATTTAATTCCAGCTTGCTCTCATAATCTCTGTCAATTACCAATTCAGGTTTGGAAACAACCGTTTTAAACTGGAACCATTCACTAATCAACAGTATGATAGTTATACAAACACAACCAAGTGTAATAGAACCACCGGTTCTAGTTCTAATACGAATATCTTCTTCCACTTTCGTGAAAACATCATACGCCAACAAACTCTCTTCTCTCTTCTTTGTAGACATCTTTTCTTCTTTATTCCCTTTGAATAAACCTCAAAGACGGTACACTTTAGCGTCTGGAATGGCGTCTCGAGTTGCTAATAGCCTAACTGTTGACTTCTATTCACAACTTGATCTTAAATAACGGTTTTATACAGTTGATTAAAGCTGTTTAAAATAAACTTGTTCAATTAAAACGACTCTAAGCCGGGTAATCTGCGATGGCTAAACCACTTACATTGCTTAAAGACCGTTAAAGAGTATGTAAATAGAGGAGCCAGAGTCTCCAAGTCGCTTTACAATGGAGATTAGTAGGCTAAATGGGTCCTGAGGTGTTAGTAGTCGCTCAATTGCACATATACAAGATATTCCAACAAGTGTCACAATTTTGGATTCAAATCCCACGATTTTGGCACAATTGAAATTTGATTGACATTCTCTCGTAATGACAAGCAAGCTAGCAAACAAGCTTTCTATATCCAGATGGTGGCTGCGCAAGAATATGCTCGATTTGGACAGAGTTTCTTCAAAGTGACAGATAGGATGTTGCGATGTGATGGAGGGACCACCGAATCGTAGAGCACTGACCATCTGCATCTGCCGCCGTTAACCCATCCCAAAGCTCTGGATTTCGGTAGACCCTGAACACATTGTAACGACACTCTTCATCTGCCATCTGGGATCTCGAGCACCAAACTCGATGCCCAAATCGTAATGCACTTTAGAAATATTTTTGGTAAGAAAACAATGCACAAAGCAGCCTGGAAAAAGAAATGTGAAAATTTTTTTACATCTCATCGACTTTTTGAAAGTAATAAAGTAAAAACATAATGATAATGAACCTGTTCTTTAGTCAGTTATTGGATTGAATTGGTTTTAAAATTGTTTAAAAGAGTTGCTAACTGATATTTCATGAGCAAGGTAGTTAACTGGCATCAAAACCATATTAGTTGCAGTTATTTTGTTAATTTGATTGTTGATCTGTTTTAGTTTTGGCACGAAGCAAGCACTGGCATTTAAAATATATCCAATACGTTGAAGTAAAATTTTGCATAGTTTTTGTATTCAAAATTGATTAATTTAAAGGCAAGTTGAGAGAAAGATGCAAAGTGTTGGATACGACTACGAGGAATTTCCCAGTAGGACACAGTCACCATTTAATAACAATACAAATAATTTGAATAGAGGTGCTTATCCTGGTGCTGTGCTTTTAGTTTCACCAAATTCTACAAAATCTACTCAAAATAATGGTGCAAATATTCCTATTACTGCAAACAATACTGGTCAAAATAATGTTACGTTGCCGTTGACCGATTTTTTGGACCAACAGAGAACAATGTTTATGGATAACTCCAAGAATATGCCAAGTTCAATGGGGAACTTTAATCATCCAGGTGACCATCCGATTATTGCAAGCAATTTGAACCAATCTCCAACGGTAGAAGTTAGTACACTACCTAATCATAGTCAGAATAATTCAGCAGGATCTGAATTATTATCACCAACACCTTATTATATGGATGTTGATGAAAAAAAGATTAAGCATCAATATTACTCTCCCATCAATAATCATACGAGGTTGCCAAATAATTCGAACCCAAACAGCCATCAGCAAGATACGAATATATCATTGTCATTTAGTCAAGATTTAAATAATTTGTGTTCATGGGTAACACAATTATCAACTACACAACAAAATATTTTGATGTCAACTTTCTTACCTCTTTTAAATGAAGAAGTATTAAATGCTTCTAAACAGAAATTGAATAACATTTTATTGACATATGATAACATGAATATTCAAGCTCAAAATCAAAATCAAGCTCAAAAGCATTTCAGCAATGATGTGGCATCACATGAACTTTTATCCGTTTCTTCTCCAGTCATGTCTAGAGGTTCATCTCCAATCATGAGGGATAATACTTATTCCTTGAATAACATGGATACTTTATTTAAAAATGACAGTACTCCATCTTCATCTCAAGGTACAATAAATTACAAAAACAATTCTAGCATGTTTAATCAATGGGGTAATAGTATCCCATTCAAAAATAGTTTATTGAATGATTTCAATAATGAATTTCAAAGACCAAAATCTGTTGATCCGTATGTATTAAAGACAATGAATAATAATACATCAAACAATTTGTTATACAACAAAAAACATAACCACAGCAACCAAAACAGCAACAACATCAACAACAGCAACAACATCAACAACAGCAACAACAACAATAACAACATCAATAATGTTTACAATGGATTGAATCCAAAAATAATGAGTAGAAATAAATCTTATAATGATTATGAGAATACCAACAAGCACAATCCATACAATAGTGGATCTAAAAACAGTCAATGGAATTCTCGTTCAAATACAGATTTTCAGAGTGATAACCATAATACATCATACAATTCTAATTCCAATAATAGCAATAATAACTATACAAATAACAACAATGGTAATTCAGCAAACAATAATAATCCTTATGGAGGCAATAATAACTCTTCAATGAATCCAAAGAGTCTAACTGACCCAAAACTTCTGGTTAATATTCCCTTATGGTTAAAATCCTTAAGACTTCATAAATATTCCGAAGCTTTAAAGGATATTAAATGGACCGATTTGATTGTTCTAAACGACTCAGAATTAGAAGAATTAGGTATTACAGCATTAGGTGCCCGTCGGAAGTTGTTGAAGGCATTTGTTATAGTTATCGAATACAAAGAAAAAGGTCTAATACCTTCATCTGCGTTCACTGATATCTCTGTAGCACCAACTCCTAGCACAATTGGTGGTAATTTATCCGTTTAGACTCTAGAGAACGTATTATTAACTGATATATATATCTAACAAATCTTTTCAACAATAATCCATCGTGTCAACATTCTTAAGTCATGTTATAATTGCGGATAAAAATATAATCACTATTCATTTGCCAATGTTGATTTTATTTCTTAATATCCAATGTGAGAAATATCACTATTACCATTATTATTTAAATTCATATATCTATAAAGTGAATAACTAAAATATTAGTTTTTAATTGTTATACAATCAATATCAAAGCTAATTAATATCAGCCGTAATCATGTCTTTGGCTGTTGTTTATGCTTTAACCAGTAGTCTTTATTGAATCTGATATTATCTGACAGAAACATTAGTATTGGGAATTTTTGAGTTAGTTTATTGAAAAACTCTTCTGCAAAAACGTCAATGAAAAATAATTGAGAATTTGACAAATCTGGGTAGTTCTCAAGCAGTTTATCAGTTGGTAATGCTAATATATTTTTAATATCCGATTCATTCAATTTAGCCTCTTCTTGAAAAGCAATGGTTCCCTTGGAGTGAATATATTGTTCTAATGTTTCACAATCTTTAAATTCCAAAGAAATCAAGAAAGCCCATTGGGCAGATATATACAATGGTCTTGTAACATTTGATATATCAGCTGCTTTTATAATGAAAGAAATCATGTCGTTAATTTGCATAGGCGTTAAAATACCAGAATTAGGTCTAGTTTTTTCAAAATTATCCAATTTTTCAACATAAAAATTATGTTTTGCCATATCAGTTGCCAATATTGCATCTCTAACAATATTTTGATTCTTAATTATATTCAAATCATTCAATTGATCAAATAATAAATTCTCAAAAATAAAGAAATGAAAATTCTCTAATACAGATTCATTATTATAATGAAATGATAAATAAGAATTATGTTTGATCAAAATGTTATTGTTGGTACCAGGATGTGCCATATCGTGTCCGATAGCAGCTAAACTTAATAAAAGTCTAGATAGCGAATATTGATGTTCCTTTGGTAACAAATAATCACTTAATTTCCAAGTTGCTTGCATTACATCCACTGCATGTTTGAAGTTATGAAATTTATTAACTTTATGATAGGAAGCTTCAGTTGTAAATAGTAGTAAGAACAGTTCATTGTCACTCAATAAGTCATCCTTCGCATTGAATTCTGTCACTAATAGTTTTAAAATTAGAAACGCACAGTATATTAGTTCAGATGTGTTTAGATCATTTGCAGCAAAAGCCCAATTTGATAAGATATCGGGATAATTTATTTGTTCGTCAGTAGGAGATACATGCTTATCAATGATTCTCCTGAAATCAATCGACCTTATATAATTTGGAATATGCACGGTATTTTTTTTTGAAATATTAGTTGATTCATAAGTATTGAAATGGGACCACATTGAGTATATGCTTGTATTACAAGAATCCCTTAAATGATTTACAGATGAGGAGTGGCTATCCTTCTTTCCATTATCGTCTATATCACTATTATTTATATGATCAGGATCCTCGTTATGTGCCTTATTATTATTATAATACATCCAATATTCCATTCTGTCCATCTTATTGCTTACAATTCCAATTTCTTGTCTCAATTGGCTCCATAGCGGCACTTCTGGCCCGAAATGTACAAAATCTTTATAATCAAACGCAATCAAATTCAAAGTAGGCAGTAAATTATTCAGTAACATATTAAACTGTCGTAGATCCAAATCATCCAGATTTAAAATCACCAAACTAACGCCTTCTTCATAGTTAATCCGGAGGTCAACACCTTCAAGATCATCATTGACTCTATCCTCATAAATACTGACAAAAAATTCCTGAAGTTCCCCATACCCACTAACCTTATTTCCAAAAAGACCAAAAAGACCACTACCACTCAACACATTGCCCACATTCTCAACACAACTCTCAAAACAACCGCTCTTATCACTCACATAGAATACTCGAGACATCGTCCAATGGCTCAATTACAGTATCCTCCTAATATATCACTATGATTCTTGGTTAAAAATCTGACTACAACTTCAATCTCTATCAAAAAAGCACCAAAAATCGTCTGTTTTTTTAGCTAACACTCGGGAAAACTAACTCAACTTCAATTGAAATAGATCTCGTTGCCTCAGCTAACCTCAATTCACTTGCTTATCCCTTTCAAACAATATTTACTAACCATTAAAACACATATTATTGTGTTAAAACTCTTTTTATATCTGGTATTCGCTCCTTCTAAACAGGAGAAAATTTTTTTTGAGTGAAACAGACGTAGAAGAGGGTAACAGGCGCCAGATCTTTGGTAGTTGGCAGTGAAGTGTCACTGTTGAGAGCAAAGTGACTGTTGAGTAGCAGTCTTTTGGATGGCTTGTGTTGGTGTTGGTGGTTGTGGTTGTGGTGGTTGTTGGATATTTAATAAACCTGGTTCTGGGTCTCTAGCGTGTCAGATGAGCGAGTTAGCAATAAATTTGTATTATAGATGGAATATTAATTATGGTGACGAGTTAGTTACAGATTACACTTCTTTATTTATTATGTACATACGGTAACGAGCAATTGCTTCTTTAATGTAACATCAAAGCAACCAATTGTCAATTCAGAGAGCTTTGCTGTTGGGCTCTTTCTTGGCTTGTTCTGGAATCGTCCTGGTTACCAGTTGCAACGAATGTATCCTGTCCATTATATCATCTAGGATCGTAAAAACCATTCTGTGTCTCTTCATCAGACTCAGACCCTGAAAATCATCACTTATAATCAGCAGCTTGAAGTGAGACTCCGTCTTGTTCAGACCACCTTGCTTCACTTGGAAGTGTCCCGCATGCTTATACGTCTCGTTCAGCATCTCAAACTTATTCACATTGATACTGTTGAAGATCTTCGACCTTATATCCACTGCGATGGGACCGTTGATGCTTCGATTACTGGGAAGGGCATCGCTGAGGGGCATGTTCTTGTTGATGCTGGCTGCAGTTCTCCTAATCATCTTCACACACTATCACTTGGGAAATATACTATATCTACTCTGCTGAACACAACGCTGCTAACAGCATCTCTCCAATAGCCACCAGAACTTCTCTCTTATATACCTTGCCCGATTGTTCATAAATAAGAAAGTTTAACTATATAATGAATTTTGAAATTTCAGGTTAATCTCATTGGTTAAAAAACTGTTAAAGTGTACTTTGCTATTTGAACAAGAGTGTTAAAGTATAAAATAGTACTCATTGTGATACCAGTAATGATCAACAGAGATACAGTGCTTTGATTAAGATTATTGTAGTTTCCCCCATCCAGTTTCGACAATGAGAACCCAGTTTATAAGGACTTTTCAAAGACTTTTCAGTTCGATGAGTTCCATGACTCAGGAAGAACAACTTATATTTAACAAGCTAACCAAACAGTTGACACCTCATTCTCTGTCAGTGCTAGATATCTCTGGAGGATGTGGTTCTATGTTTGCGATCAAGATTGCCAGTGAGAAGTTTAAAGGTTTGTCAATTGTCAGACAACATAAATTGGTGAATGAAGTACTAAAAGATGATATAGGAAGGTGGCATGGTTTGCAATTAAAGACAAGTTCGAAGGTCCAGTAGGCCTGTTAGCTCACATCTACTATCAAAGTTCCTATTTTTATAGCATATTATGTACATATCCCAAAGCCTTGATCGATCTAAAAGTGTATAAATAAGAGATGATCCGCTTTGAATTTTATTTGTTTATATATAAACAGCTTTTCATACAATGTAATTTAATAAAGTTATTACAAAACAGTAAAACAGAGTTGCCAGAGAGACTTCTATAATTGTGAATAATGGAAGATTTTTCAAGTGATTCAAGTTATTCAAACAACCATTCGAATACGTTGTTTAGTTCAAAAGTTACGTCCAACAGCAAATCCAACGATACTGTAGAATATAAAAGGTCAATACAAGGTGTATTGAGGGACGATGCAAGGGAAGACATTGATCCACCCAGCGATGGTGATTTGAGTTATGATAAGGACCTCGAGCAGGATCAAGATGGGTTCAGCTTACCTCAATTGCAAGAGTCAATGACTCCATGGAGATCAAGTAAATCTGAGAAAGAAAAACGTGAATCTATTCAATTGGACTTGATGTCTCCATTAAGATATAGCCAGAACAGAAATTCTTTATTTGGAGAAGAAATGGATATAAATACCACCGAACCTACTTCTGCTTCAAGTATAGGACAAGAACAATTACAAAAACAAATTACATACTACAAATTGAAAATCAAAACATTATTCGAGTTATTAAAACAAGTGGATGGATACAATAGCAACTATTCAACTTCAGATAGAAATTCACCCAATCATAAATCTAAAAGAGACTCATTTTATCAAAATTTATTGCATTCAATCACTCAAACAGATGAACCTGACAATTTGAAGAAGAAAATTGATGAGCAGGCAAAACAACTAGATGAGAAGAACAATATTCAATTGGATTATGAAAGAAAAATGGTTAACCTAAATGAAGAGTTGGAGTTATTGAAACTAGAAAATAAGGAAACTTTGGAATATGCTAACGAGTACCTTGAACATTCTGAAGAAATCTCCAAAAATGTTGATGAATTGATTACTCTTTTGATTGAAAAACTTTACAAAATAACTGATGAAGAAAAAAATGCCTTAGATAAAGCAAGATCGATTTCTTCAAGTTTTGTTATGGTTAAAATGAATGCATTAGTGTCATCTTTAAGAAAAATATTAGATGATTTAAAATATTATCAAGAATATTATGAAAATAATGAAGAAAAAAAAAATATTAACTTTATTGCTAATAGCACAGATTTGCAATTGTCTACACCTGAGAAGCCTCTTCGAAATAGCACTGATCACAACGATCAATCATATATGGATACAAAATTGGAAAATGCCATTTTGGATATACACACTGAATATGAAGATTTCATTCAAGGAATTCAATTTAAATTGGAAGATAATGCTAAGATTGAAGAAGATTTATTAAGTAAATTTTCAAAACAAACTGTTTTGCTGAAAAAAATTGTATCTAAATATCATTCTATGAAGGCAGGTCACGAACAAAGATCTTATTCGCAAAAAAAAAAAGTATTAGCATTGCATAATGATTTAGAAGCAAAGGATGATATAATAATTAGATTACAAGAAGAACTAGAAGGATGTGATGATTTGAAACTGAAATATAAAAGGTTAAATAAAACTTTAGAAGATGAAAAGAAACTTTTTGAAATTAAAGAAAATAATTGGAATCAATTAAGTGACGTACTTGAAAAAGATATCAGTGAGAATAAGAAAGTAAAAGAAAATTTAATTGAGATGGTTGAACAATTAAATGAGGAGATTGATCATTTAAAATCTAATAATAATCAAAAGTATGATGATCTTGCGAAGAATTATTATCATCTGACTAAAAAATATGATACTTTGAGCAATGATTTTAAAGACTTAACCTACGATAACGACATATTAAGTCGTAATTTTGAATCAATACAAAATGAAAATTATCAGTTACATTCCAGCGCAGAAGCATTTCAGAATAATAGCAATATGATCATAAAATATGAAACAGACTTTGATAATTTTAAGCAACATTTAGTATTACACTTGACCACAGTATTTGTAACATTAAGAAAAATATTGCAACCGGAATCAATTGATCAGTCAGAAACGAAATTAAATTTGATTAAAAGATTAGATAATCTTACTCAAATCAAATCGATGCAAAGGAAATTAGATTCCTTGTACACTTTCATAGAAGCTGCTTTAGAATCAATTATTGATTCGTACTCTTCATTAGTTAAAGAAACAAATAACAAAAGATTGTCCCAACAGTCACATCCTGCTTTTGATGAAGAACGTTATAGAACTGAACTACATGGCCAACTACAACTAAGAATTGACGAACTAGAACGAAAATGGATCTCAGAAAGAGAACGCAGAAAACTAGATAATAATGCTGCAGAAGATAGAATTCGCAAATTAGAAAAAGAGAATGAACTATTAAGAGAACAGCTTTTCAATAGATCAAATCGTTAAATTAATTTGCTTTTCATCTATAGCCTATCATAAAAAATAATCACTTCAATTTTAAGTACAATTCAGTGTATTGAAGTTGAGGCTAAATACAAAAAACACTGAAATGGATACAATTTGTAATACAATGCATGCTATATATATATATTAAATATATAATCACACAATTATTCTTTTATTTCGAGTCTATTGCTTTACATAGTTAAGGCTCGAAAACCCTATTATTACAATATCTTAAAACTGAAAAATAACAGATTCTAAGATACTAACTGATGCTAACAAACATTGAAGGTTTTATATGATTCTATATTAAGATAAATAACTAAAAAGGATTGTTTATATCATCAATTCATGGATGTTATTTAGCAGATCTATATCTCTTGTTGATTTGGTTTTCGTTGAACAAATATATTGCATCAGTTGAAGTACTGTGATTGAATTGGTTCTTGATGACAAAAGAAACTATTCGTGTGGTTTTATGTGGTGATCCAGGTGTTGGTAAATCTAGTTTAATAGCCACATTAGTTAAAGGTAAATTTGTTGCTGATATAGATGAAAAACTACATCCTGTAGTGATACCAAGAGACTTTTCAGCAAGCCCATATTCCCCTAAAAATACAATTATAATTGATGCTAGTAATGATGATGTTGACGTTTTGTATAAAGAATTGAAGACTGCTGATGTTATATGGTTGTGCTACTGTGACCATGACTCTTATGAAAGAATTTCATTATATTGGATGGTAACTTTCAGATCGTTAGGTTTAAATTTACCGGTAATTGTTTCCAAGACAAAATGTGATGAATATGATGGGTCTACTCTTACGATTTCACCAGAAGATACCACAGTAGAAGATGAAGAATTTATTCCAATACTAATGGATTTTAAGGAAGTTGATAATTGTATAAAAGTCAGTGCTAAAACTCAGTTTAATATTAACCAAGCATTTTATTTATGCCAGAGATCGATAATTTATCCGATTTCACCTTTATTTGATTCAAGAATTGGTGAACTGAAGACCCAAACAGTCTTAGCTTTAAAAAGAATATTTTTATTGAGTGATTCTGATCAGGATGGTTTCTTAAGTGATAGAGAATTGTCAAGTTTACAAAAAAAATGTTTCAAAAAGAGTATGGATGTAAATGAAATGCAGTTCATTAAGCAAACTTTTAACAACTCATCTCAGAATTTTCCTAATAATTATAGCAGCGAATTGTATGTATCTGGAAAAGGGATTTCAAAAGAAGGGTTTTTATTGTTAAATAAATTATACGTTGAAAAAGGTCGTCATGAGACTATTTGGGGGATATTGAGAGCATTCCACTATACTGACTCTCTTTCCTTGGAAACCAATGTATTATATCCCAAATTAAATGTTCCAGTTACTTCAAGTGTTGAATTAAGCCCTAAAGGCTATAGATTTTTGGTTGACTTATTTTTAAAATACGATAATGATAATGATGGAGGTTTAACCAAGGAAGAACTAAATAAATTATTTAAATGTACACCTGGATTGCCTCAATTATGGTTAGCAACCAATTTTCCACACTCTACTGTTTTAAATGCTAGGGGTTGTATTACTTTGCAAGGTTGGTTAGCACAATGGAGTATGACTACTTTTTTAGATTATAAAATAACCACAGCATATTTGGTCTATTTTGGCTTTCAAGAAGACGCAACAGTTGCAGTGCAAATAACAAAACCAAGAAGATTTAGATGGAGGAATGGTAGACGTTATAGATCCACTGTCAATGACAGAAAGGTATTTAATTGCTTGGTACTAGGTAAAGGAAATTCAGGGAAATCATCTCTTTTGGAATCATTTCTTGGTAGAGCATTCTCGGAATCTCAATCTTCTACGATAAGACCTAGAATATGTGTCAATAGTTTAGAGCTAAAAGGAAGTAAACAATATTATCTTATTCTGGAAGAGGCTGGGGTTGAAGATGTTGCTATGCTGGAGAAAAAAGATAAATTAAAAAATTGTGACGTTCTGTGTTTAATATATGATTCTAGTGATCCTGATTCGTTTTCTTATTTGGTAGAACTATTTGAGAAATATAAAGAACAATTTGAAAGTCTTCCAGTTATATTTGTTGCATCAAAAGCGGATTTAGATAAACAACAACAGCGGTGTTATGTGCAACCTGATACATTCGCTGAAAGTTTATTCATAGATCATCCTTTGCATATTTCATGTAATTGGATAAATTCACTGAATGAATTATTCATTAAAATAACAGAGGTTGCACTAGTGCCTAGTAATGCTATTCCTGGGCTTCCAATTGATTCAACCTATTCCGGAGACGATTATAGGCAAGCATCCATTTTAATAGCCGCATCAATTGGTGTCGTATCTGTATTTGTATTAACGTACATGAAGTGGCGTAGGATATCACCAGATACATAGATAAATCGACAATTAACCGTGCGTATGGTTAAATTCTTCATTATTAATACCATCCTAGAAGGTCTAATAATTGAACATTTTTTTGGTCATTTGATCACCCTCAAGCTTTCTAAGGAAGTTATGAACACGATACAGACCAATTCTAAGAGGACAAGGTGTGGTTACTTGCCAATGATCTCACTTCTATGAGCATGGCATCCATTACGCTCAGATATCTGCTCAATCGAAAGCAAGAAATATATCTCAGAAATCTATGTCCACTTACACAGCATCGATTTTTACTTTTGGATGTAAACTTTGTCGCTGAATATGGCAATTGAGTCCTAACAATATGACCATTGACTAATGAAGTGAATGCAATTAATAACATTAATGCTTTAATATCGATCTGTCATTGGTAATTATCATAGTATCGGCTTTTAATGTGAGTGAAATAATGCCGGATTTTTCTATGGGTATAAGCTCTCGAAAAATATGGACACAATTCATGATTTGTAAATTAATGAAAGATATAATACATAAGTAGATACAAAATTTCGAATGGAATCTGAACTGTTATCATAATTAACAAAGATCATCACTTATAAACAATGGCTTCTAATCCACCAGGTAAATGTTGTGTTAGTGGTTTTGCTCATAACGAGAAATCTATTGGAAATGTTGAAGACTTTTTAGGTGTTAGATCCTATGTTACTGGATCTGCTCCAATTGAAGATAAGATAATTGTTATCTTTAGTGATATATATGGGCTTTCATTAGAAAACACAAAATTAGTTGCTGATAAATTGGCTTCTGGTGGGTACAAAGTTGTTATCCCTGACATTTTATTGAACGACCCTTATCCTACATTAAATGCTGTTGAAAGTTTGCCAGATTGGTTGGTAAGACATCCAGTTGATGATGTGAAACAGTTTACTGACAAATTTTTAAAGGACTTAAAATATAACTATGCTCCAAAATTCATTGGTGTGATAGGTTATTGTTTCGGTGCTAGAATGGCATTCCATCAAATTGATGCTAAAAAGGGATTAGCTGATGCCTGTGCTGTTGCTCATCCATCTTATGTTTCAATGGAAGAAATTGAAGCCATTGGAAATTATCCAGTTTTAATTTCTGCTGCTGAAACTGATCCTATATTTCCCCCAGAATCAAGACATGCAACTGAAGATAAATTAAAGGAAATTGGAGCAACTTATCAAATTGATTTATTTAGTGGTGTCAGTCATGGTTTCGCTGTTAGAGGTGATCTCTCTGTACCAGCTATAAGATATGCCAGAGAAAAGGTGATTATTGATCAACTATATTTCTTTGACTACTATTACAAGAACAAATAGAAATGCGAAAGACTCTGTACTAAATAAATATTTTGATAAATTATCTGATCCAGGGAGGTTTACACAAACTTATATAAATATATGGATATGTATATGGATATGTATATATGCACATGTTTTCCTGAATAAAAATTGGTGAATAGAAATAGAATGAGCACTAATAAACTTTAATAGTAATACAAAACTTTAATAGTAATACAAATTAAATTTAGATGAATGTAGAAAAATACATAAATATCAATATACCTGGATAAATATAGATTGAATAGAATAAAGAATTTTATGAATAAATGAAATATGAGGGGTCGTACCGAAAAAGAGAGTCCTATAAAAATGCATTATTGTTCCTGGAAGAGAATGGGTTTGTTCTCGTACCATTACCAGAAGATGAATTGGAATTTGTAGATGAACCATTTCCAGAAGTAAAAAAACTAGATTCAGGTTTTTGTAAATTTTCACCTCTTCTAGGTGAAACTTGATTTGATGAGTTAGCATAACCTTGATAATGTGGCATAGTTAGGTTATTCGCTGTTCCCATCACTGCTGATGTTGGTTGAATAATATTGGAAGCGCTATCACTGAATGTTGTAACTCTAATGTTATTGCCTTTTGAAGTAGTACTTTCACTATCGTCAAAAATTAACCTATTACCTTTATCAGCACCATATGCATCATATCTAGCTTCTCTTTCTTTCTCGGTTTCGTTTGTGTCCATAACAACTTTACCCATTTCAAATAATTCAGAATCTTGCTTGTTGAAGTATGTGTTTTCTTCTAATTTAGGAATAAAAGAGACACGATCATCTTTCATTGGTTGGTAACGAGCATCTGGGTTCCTGTGTAATAAAGCAATGAAACATGTAACAATTGTAAACACCAATAGTACTAAAGCAACAACTGCATTTAAGACAAATAAAATAACAGCCATTACGGAAGAAACAATAGCAGGTTGTTTGAATAAATTACTAAAAAATAAAAAGAAAAGGGCATTAATTGTGTTCACTAAGTGAATCAAAATGTTGAAGATATTCGTACGTTTATCCAAATATGGTTTTATCCAACATAAACAAACAAAATAAATCAATTCAATGATAAAAATAATTAAAGCCTGAGCCTTACCTTGTTCTTGAAGTACCGCAACAAATAATGATCTGAAAAAGAGATAACATAATAGTGGAATCAACCACCAAAACTTTTCAGCATTGAATTGACTGTATAAAAATCCAAATTTATTGAAAAAAGCAGTGTCACCATATAGAAGGTATGCTGGTGTTCTGTACAATCTAATAGATTCTCTCCCTTTAAGGATGATTCTAAAGGTACCATATGTCAATAAACCGGTAAATATGACAAAAACGAATGCTGCATCGGTAACAACAGCTGGAGAATCGACTTGTGTGAATTCCCAAATAGCTAACAAACAGATTTGTGGGAAAGCAATAACAGCCATCCTAAATAAGGTACCTTTCATGATACTACCCCAACCCTTTCTGTATTGGAAAAAGTTTGTTGATTCATTCATTAATCTAGCACGAGTTAAAACTTCTAATAGAGCTTTGAAAAAGATTAGGAATACAATTAAGCAAAACAAAAAGAATAAAGTAAAGACAACACCAGTTAAAAAGAAATTGGATAATTCAATTCCTGCTAGATATGAAACACGTTCAATACCTCTTAAAACTAAAATTTTTGTAGTATATTCTGTTGTATTCCTTTCTGTAGTTGTATATAATGCTTCGTCATTTAAAATATCATCAAAACTGTACTCGCTACCAGATGCTACTGACACGGCTCTTTTAGCCAAGTTCATTAATCTTCTTTTTTGGACACTGATAGACAAGATATCTTTATTAGCAACGACGACAGTAGATACCCCTTTAGTAGCTTGAACATACCAATTGAAAATATCTTGCATGAACTCTGCATTGATAATCCCCATAGACCACTGGAAATTCTGAGTCCAAGCTGCAGCAATAGGTGGAACTCTAGAGACACCCATCATTGCAGTGATGGCTAAATTTTGAAAATAAATGAATAATGAAATCGAATTTGATGCGATGTGGGCTGCAGTCATTGTGTATCCAATAACAGAAACAAATGCTGATGTAAGAATACCGACACCTGAAATAGCCGCAATAGGCCAAGAGGCATATTTTGTTTGCACAGTTTTACCATTACTTAAGATTGCTTGAACACATGCTAAAGGAGTTGTGAAACTGGTATCATTTTGACCATAAACTAAAACACGAACTTGGGCATCCAAATCAGGTACAGTGTATGCAACAGATGGAATTTGTTTAGTTAGATCAGTATCATCTAATGTGTACGAAGATGACAAATCGATTCTACCGGAGGTTAGAGGACAGACAGAAACTTCACCAATAGAACATAAATCAAAGGTATCTTGGAAAATATTTAAACCATATGCAATTAATTCAGCCTTCAAAACGACATTAGAATTAATTGTGGTTGTGGCATCAATATCAAAAACAATAGTCGAATTATCAGGATAAAACTTGACATCAAAATATGAAGCAGAAAACAATGAATTATCCATACATGTCAACAGGGAAGAAGTTTTAATAAATTTAGAAGAAGCCTTAGTGGAAACGGCTTTAGCAGAAGAACTGGAACTTGAGCTGGAACTGGAACTAGACGGTGTGCTTGAACTAGAACTGCTCGTATCAGCAGTAGCAAATGTTATAGAGGAAAGAATAACCCAAAATTGTAAAATTACCAGTCCAATAGAAAACATGGCTTATTTGATTCGCAGTTATTCAAAAATAGAACACAATTTTGAAATCTGTATTTTAACAAGTTTAAAAACGATTTTCACAAAATAAAAAGCTTTTTTAAGTGCTTAAATATCACTTAGATCAGATATTAAGAGTCTCTCTTAAATAATCTTATCCTTTATTCCTTGTTCCAAAAATAAATCATGATTAAATAGTAAAAGTAAGGCTTATTTGTAACTGAAATGTGTTAATTAATATCTAAATATCAAATTATGAAAAAGTACACTGTGAAATTTCGGCGAAGAGCACTGCCTTGATAAGGAAATTAACCAAACATTTGATTTAAAAGTTTCATAACTGATGGTTAAAATAGAAGTAAATGTTTTTGAATGGTTATAAGTGTAGTGATAATGGTTACTATTGTATGGCAGATGATTTGTTGAGAGTTTGAATCAAAAAAATTGGAGTTAAAACGAGTGATTTGTAGTGAAATAGATCAGATAATGAGTTACGGAATCAAAGCAGATGTTACATCTTTAGATGATGATTTGAAGTTGTTAAGAAGTTCTAAGTTTTCTAAGGAGGCAGTAGATGAAATACAAGATTGGATTTTCAAATCTGTTTTGAAGGATAGTGGGTATGCTGAAGAAAACCCAGGATTGGGTCTTTTAAGGTTATTAAAGGATGGTACTGTTTTATCTAAATTAGCAAATGAAATATATAAGGCTGATAATCCGAATGTTGAGCTGATCAAGTATAAAAAATCCAAGATGCCATTTGTTCAAATGGAACAAATTTCACAGTTTCTGCAATTTGCTAGGGAGTATGGGGTTCCTGAAGATGAACTGTTTCAAACGATAGATTTATTTGAAGAGAAGGATTCAGCGATTGTTTATCAAACTCTGAAATCATTATCTCGTTATGCTAATAAAAAGCATCCTGAGGTGTTCCCCGTAATAGGACCGCAGTTAGCAACAAAGAGAGAAAGACCACCAATCAAACAAAAACCAGCTCATTTGCAAGAGAAGTATGGCTGGAGTACCCAAGAGTATGGATACATGAAAGGTGCATCTCAAGCAACTGAAGGTGTCGTTTTTGGACAAAGAAGAGATGTAGCATAATTTTGTATAGGAATTTTATCTTACTGAATATAATGAATTTATTGGAATATTTGCGTATTAATGTTCTTTGAGATGTCTAAAGGTACTGTTCTAAAAACCAATCTCCTGATGTCTATTGGAATGTCATCGTACTCGGAACCTAGTTCTTCTTGTATATAATATAAACTCTGCTTCCGGAGATGCTTGATACAAGACCAAACTCCAGTCATAGTATCACAATGTATAATCTTATGGGTATTCTCCATAGGTTGCGAATATGCACTAAATCTTATTCCTGGTTTCACCAATATAACACAATCGTTCGCTAGAAATTCATTCCAATCAATATTTTCATTATCAACTAGCGATTCACTCAAAATCACTATACTGGAATATTTTAAACTATTTTTCCTCTTCTTTCCTGACCTACTACTCCTTGTATCCTCCCCATTACTACGATCTGCTTCGTCTTGGTTGCTCCACCAAACATAACCAGCGACCCCTAAACCTAGAACCAAGCATGTTGAAGTCAATAACAATCCTAGCCCACCATTTCTTGACCTGCTTCTTCTACTCATGGCAATGCATTTACTCACTTAGGCGGTATGTTTATATGAATCGTAATCCAATTTCTTCTATATTGAACTAAAATGTTTAATTCCTTTGTTAGAATTTCATCTCCAAAGCTCATCGCCTGATTTTATATAGCATAAAAATATAAAAATATAAATGTCTTAAAATAAAACATACTTTTATATATATCTGAAACTATGTTACTTGAGAGTTTATAGTGTACCTGGGAATATTAGAGTGGGACGGTACGGTAATTGAGCTTGAGTTTTGGTTAGTGGGTCGAAAACTACAATTTGTTTCAGTAATTTCTTATCCATATTGAAGAATATTACGATGAAAGTTCCTAACAGTAAGGGTACGAAATTTTCAGCAACAACAGTATATTTGGAACATTTGACTACAGCTTTGAGTTGTCTAACGCCTTTTGGAAATAGGGATGATGTGTTGGTGTTTATTGATAAGGATGGGTTATCGTTTGTGAGGGATAATAATCATGTAATAAGGATTCAACTTTTTTTATCAAGAGAACTGTTTATGTCATATTCCTTTGAAAATAGTGAAAATAATGGCAATGAAAATGGAAATCAACATCAATATACTAAGAATCATCTACAGTTATGTGTTAAAATAAATCACATTTTGGATAGTGTCAGTATCATTAATAGAAATATTGACGATATTGTGGAATGTACTCTCTTATATAACGGTTATGGTTCGCCATTTGTTTTAGTATTTGAAGATTCGTTGATTTCTGAAAGAGTTGAATATTCGACTTATCTTACTAAAGGTGTTGATAATACGGGATTAGAATTGGACAGATCACAAATTATTTTTGAATGCATGGTCAAAGGGGATGTCTTGTACACTGCATTAAAAGATTTGAAAGAGATTGGCTGTAAAGAATGTTACATCTACGCAAAATCAAGTGACAATCCAACTGAGAATGTTTTTGCATTAATATCAAAATCTCAGTTGGGTTTTTCTAAGATTAAAATTCCTAGCAGCAGATCAATTCTAGAAAAGTTACAAGTATACGATAGCGATTCCACTACTAAAAAAAATAATACACCAGTTATTGGATTCTTTGATTTTGCTACCTTTGATAAGATCAGAGTTAGTACCAAGATAGCTAGCAAAGTTCTGTTCAGAATGGATATTCATGGTTTATTGAGTGTGAACATTTTAAGCCAGACTGATGATGTGATGGTATCAGATCTTCGAAAATCTAAGAAAAGTAGTGATATGAATATGGACATGTTTAATGAAAACTCTGATGTAAATTCTAGACATATGCAACTACCTAATGATTATCCAGGAATTGTGATAGAAATCTGCTTACTAGAAAAAGAATCGATAGATGACTTAGCGCAAGAGGAAATAGCATTGCTAATGGAAGCGAATGAAATGACAGGAATATTTAAAGGTAACACAATCAAACGAAGTGCTGGTAGTAGCAGGTCTAATAACGTACCAGCAACAGATGACATGAGAAATAATTTATTAGGCTTGAATTTTAATGATCATTCGACGTTCCTGAATACTGAGGAATCTTCTAAAGGAATTAGTCAAGTAAACTTTAGTGAAGCAACTGAAAGAAAGGATAATAAACGTCGAAAAAACAAGTCCACAAACACATCGTCTACAAATGGTTTGTCATTATTTTTCTAAGTAAAATTATTATAGTTGTTCATTGTATAGAACATAATTAAATTTGCATTGCACAAGATACATACCTAAACAGATATTAAGAACAAATTGCAGGAACAATCTTGAAAATGAATTATTATTTTCTTAAACACTTTGTTACTAAAACAAAGAAAAAAATTATTTAAAAATATGTAATATATAAAGAAAAGATATTAAAGGTATCTTAAATAATTAATTTATTGTTGAGAGAAGTGTTCTAAGATCATGCTACGTTCATCAGTTTCAGCACCCCAGTTGG
Organism: Tetrapisispora iriomotensis; assembly: GCA_003705975.2. Classification (NCBI taxonomy): domain Eukaryota; kingdom Fungi; phylum Ascomycota; class Saccharomycetes; order Saccharomycetales; family Saccharomycetaceae; genus Tetrapisispora; species Tetrapisispora iriomotensis. The sequence continues at coordinate 452,852 of PPKC02000007.1, forward strand.
TGACAACAACGACGGAGGCACCGACGACCTTTCTGACGTTACCGTCACGGTCAACTTTACCTAAACCGGCCCATTCACCTAATTGCTTGGCATCAGCAACCTTGATTAATGGAACTTTGTGTTCTGGGTCATTAGCCAAACCTTCGACTAACTTGATAATGTTATCTTCAGTAACAGAGCTGACTAAGACAACTAATTGAGCTTGACCTTTAGTTAAAGCCTTAGCAGATTCTCTTAAACCTCTAGCCAAACCATCGTGGATTAAAGCAGTTCTTAAGACAACCTTTAAAGCATCTTCAATGGTAACTTCAGCAGTTTGTTCAACGACAACTTCTTCTTGAATTTCGACAACTTCTTCAACGTCAGACATTGTAATAATAATAGAGTATAGTTTTTATCGGCTAGTAGGGACTTCTTCGACAATTAATATAACTGCTCCGTAACCTCTTCTTATAAATGAACTTTATAATAAAACAAAGGAATAACTGACAAACAAGATACAACGAGTGAACATAAAAGAATAATATATTTAAATGAAACTAAAACAATAAGATAAAACTAAAATGAAAAAATTTAATTACTAGCCCATCGCTAATTTGAATTGTCCATTAATTAGCTTTCACATTAATCAGAACTCTTACATCTAAATTGTCAATTAGAACTTCAACTTTTCACAATGTTATATTTCAGAATGAGTTCATTACATTGATACTGTATATTATGCTTGACTAGATAGACCATTAGATGTTCAATTGGCATTCAAACTAACGTACCATACACGTTTGTTAGGTATGGTATATAATTTGATGTTAGTGAAATTTCAATTTTTCAATATCTTTTGCGTTGTTCGAATAAAATATTCTGAAAAGTTCACTAGTTATTTTCAAACTTCGTTCGCTTGTTTCTCAGAAAAACAGTTCTCTTTGTGCTTTTCGGATATTTTTCAACTTTTTTGAAATGTTAAAAACTATTTATTTGTAAAAGTTGGTGGTGAATGGGTGTAGTATTAGAAAAACAGTCACTTGAAATTATTTTTGATATTCGTAGTCTATAGGGATATGAATTTAAATTAGTACTGAGAATTTCATTAATTGTAAATAGTATTTTGGTGGTTAGTTATACAATTTGTCTTATTTATCCTACTTGTATAATTTGTATTATATATGTTATTTATATTATGATGTTTAATTGGTTAAATATTTACAATTGTTCCTGAATGCAAAATTAATGAATGTATGGTTTTGTTTATGTCATTATTGATGTATACGATTTGGAGGAACAAGAAGGCCAGCTTTTTAATTGTATTTTACTTTTTAGAAACAGTTTGTAAGATTGATTTCATAATTGTTGCAGTTTATTTTACTTTTTGGTTCATTATATTTCCATCTCACCGATTGCTTCTTCACTTTCATGTATTTCTACATCCCTTGAATCTTCTTCTTCATCTTCTTCAAATGTATTTTGGTATTGAATATTGCCTCCAGTGCCTGTTGGATTTCCATTTCCATTTGCATACTGTGGAACATCATCATCTTCAAAATCCACATCAAAAAAGTCGTCATCACTACCAACAATCTTTTCGTATAGTACTTTAGCTGCAGTTATTACATCATCGTATGAAATTTCTGCACATGGCATTGATGAATAAATAATACCGTTATCACTAGCACCCGGAACCATTAATCTTGAGCTGTCATCATCTCCAGAGAAATTGAAAACAGATGGTGTCACAACATCAAAAGGTGGTGTGGATGTGTATTGTGTATAATATAGCTTTAATAAAAATTGAACTTTTTCTCTTGGAATGTATTCTTTGAATGATTGCCCTAATTTAACAGAATTTATAATAGTTTGGCCATTTGGTCCTATTTGGACTATTTCATTTTCATTTTCTATCTCATTTGATGATTCTCTAATTATACTCACTTCCAAAGCTTCTAATGCAGCATCTAAATCCAATTCTGCTCTAGAACCAGTTTCCGTAGTCGACAAATACCAAATACATGTACCTTTAGCACATGCTTCACTATCAGATCCCACAATAAAAGCTTGGACTACATTTCTATTACCGGACTTTAAAGAGTTTGGAGGGAATACAACAACAGCAGCTGATTCTCCCTCACCAAACCATTCAGAACATGGTTTTTCAACAATACATGTCAACCTATGAACTTCATATTCTTGCTTAGGAATGTTCTTACTATCTGATGGTGCCTGACTAGGTGACATAATAACTTTTTCTTCAACTTTTATTTTCGATCCATCATTAAAAACAGCTTCTTTGGTAGTTGGATTGTATGAAATTAATTGCAAATTTAGTTTATAAGTACTTCCGCCGACAGCTGCAGATCTGCAAAAACCTTGAGATAATTCACCTGGACCACCATATTTTGAATATAATACAGGGAATGGACCATAGACATCGTAACTAGTTAGGTATCTACGGATTCTTTGTAAAGCGTTTGGAGTTTTAACATCTAAATTATAACACAAACCAATAGAAAATATCAATTCAAATATTTGATTTTTTTCTAATTTGAATTTTTCAGTTAAAAATTCAGCAACTGGTTTTTCAGCATATGATTGCCAAATTTCTGGTTGTTCATCCCAATTCAATACAAATTTAATAAACTTCATCAAATTTCTTTTCGACATCAATGATAAATTTTGATCAGTAAAAATATCTTGCTTTGTGTTGGTTAACTTTTCAAATAAATCATTTTCATAAGTATGAAAATTTGATAATGATTGAAATTCAAGATATTGGTGAACTCTTGACTTGACTAAAATAGACAATAAATCTGATTTTGCAAAAAGAATTTTTGGAGATAAATCAATACCAAAATCCCTTGAAATATAACTAATCCCTTGTCTTAAAGATTTTGAAATATATAATTTTGCATTATCATAGCATATGCTGAGAGCACTTGTACCCGAATTTACTTCATTAACCCAATTGCTTAACTGGTCAACTGTCAATGTTGCAGAGGTATCACCATAATATCCGTTCTTATCTATATGCAATACACTAGAACCCTGCCAGGCAATAGCAGAAGCTAAGACACTTTCCACCATACCTGTCCCTGCAATTAGTACATCTACTTTTTCTGGGGTCGTTTCTGGTAAAGGATCTTCAATACCAGCCAAATGAGGAACTACAGGTATATTTCCCGAATTATTGAAAGAATTACTCAAAAAAGAGCTTCTTCTTTCAGCCATTGAAGGACGACGTTCAGCACTCAACATCCTTTTCTCTTTCTAAAATACTAAATTGGGCAATTCTAACTTATTATCTCACGGAGATTACTTTTCTTACAATACCGTTGATATTACTAAAACTTAAAGTTCCAAGTAAGGACTAAAAATAGGAAAAATTGTAATTTTTTTACAAAACACCAACTTATATTAAAAATCTTTTTTTAAATAATGTGTGCTTTCTAAAATTACTTGTTCTAATAAAATAAAAGAAGCAATTGTAATGATATTATTTAACCTTCTACTGTATGACTTGTCGACTTGAAATTTTAAATTATTGACTTTATAATCTGACAGTATTGAAACTTTATTTTTTGCCTTTAAAAAGTGTCAAATAGTACCTTATTTTTGACCGTATTAATGCTTTTCAAAAATTCTTTCTTCTCCTTAACAAACTAATCGATTGCTAATGGATCCCAATTAATTCCGGTTTTTAATTATCAATGTTCCTTATATAAAGTGAAAGAAAATCTTCACTTTTTATCATTTTAGTATCCTAACACCTTTAAATTTTTAGATTTTCTTTTTTAGAAAAAATTTTCACGTCTAATTAACGAAAACTTTTCCTACTTTTCCGCGTAATTAATTAATTATGTTAAAAATATTTTTACTTACCTGCATGGTATGCATAATATTCAGAACAACTATTAGATATGAATTGGTATATTGTATTTGTTGTTGGGTAATTCTAGTTAATTATATAATCATACAATATCTTGAAGATGCTTCCTAATTTTTATGCTAATTGAGTTGGCATGGTTATGTCTTGCCTTCAGTCATATAAGGGAAATTTTATTGGAAATGCAAAAAAAATATGTTGGTCTATTTTGAATCTTATATTCCATTGTTTAAATACTTGTAAACCTCTTTACGTATAAATCCTTAAACTTATTCGTTATGTGTTAAAAGTTGGACTTTATTTTGTTATAAACATTTAACTAGCTAAGTTCATCGAAGGTAATACACACTTCAAAATAGTACTTCTGAAATAAAAGTTTGGCACTTGAGAATGTGCTGCAATTAATCCACCGATTATTACAATTGTGCCGTTTATTTGAACAGGAGTAGTGGCAATACTTGCAAATAACTGATTCTCAATCGTTGCATCGGTATCAAATACAAAATCATCTTTTTTCTTAAAACTGTTATATTTTTTCTTGACATTGCATCCCTGTAAACAGTTTGTTCTTAAATCAAAAATGTTCAATATTGTACCTCCTACCGGTATATTATTATCGGTAGACTTATTATCCATATGGTCTAAGTTTTTAAAGTAGTAATTTTTGTATTTAATGTCATTACTATACATTCTGTCGACATCGGCTTGAACTACTCCACCAATTGATAAAATCATATTGCCGACCATAAATAAACAATTTCCAACAATAGGAAAATCGATTGAAATTTTGGGTTCAGTTATATCATTGCTTGTTCTTGCATAAAAAGGTATACGGGTCCATGTCTCTTTTTCTAGATCAAAAGACCACATATCTCCAAATACATTAGTTTTGTTAGAGCCACCTTGATACAACAGTGTTTTGTATGATATATTTTCAGTTATTGGCTTTTGTATAGCTTCTTCAGATAATAGTTGAGATGTTAGTAAAGCAGACGAACTTGCAGGACTAGCAGTCGATGTAGTTTCACTGGCCGCAGATAATTCAGGTTCGAGTCCGGGTGTAAATTGTTCTATTCTTTGATTAACTTGTTCTAAACTCCTTATTGATCTTTCTCCTGGTATACAATAGGCACCAAATGCTCTAGGCTCTGGAATAGAAATATTTCCTTTATCATCTTTAGTTTTTTGAGGTGGAATTAAAAAAGCATCTGCACTATCAGCAAACTTCAAGAAACCTCTTTTTCCTCTAGAAATAACATGAAGGTTTATTTTCCACATATCATTTACTGCACAAAATTCTTGATTATTTCCTTCTACATATCCTCCAAAAATTAACATTGTTATGTAGTAGACTTTTTTATGATTCGAATCATTTCTACTGGATAGACTTTCATTCCTACTATGCATTTTCTTCAAAAATGGAATTTTTGGAGCACTGCTTAGGTCAAGTGTAGGATTATATAATGAATCATGGTGACTCTCCATACTATTAGTACCTGCGTATCTTATGTTATGGACTTCAACGTTACTCAAAGAAATTTGGCAATGACCGAATCTTGCTAACAATGAAGATGGGTCAGATGCTTTTCGTTTTTTTGGTATTATATCCACTTTTCTGCAGTTAAAAGATAAGATATCTAAAATATAAGCATTGGGGTTTAAATAAATATTTTTCTCCAGATAATAAATACCATTTTCTGAGTACCAAGTTGTTTTCAATTCGAACCCTCCATAATAAAATATATACCTATCTGTTAATCTAGTGCCTTTTAAACATACCAATGGTGGTGGTAATTGACCGTGGATCTCCTGTTTCTGAAGTCTATTGGACGAAATGTCAAATGTATATAAATACGGGTTAACGATCATTGCTGGGTTGTTTATAACATTAGGTAATAAGGGTGGCGGTAAATCTGACATGTGTTTAACCCTAAATTGTTCCAAACTTGGGGCTTCTTCATCATATTTATAACAAGGCAATAATCCACCAAATAAATGTATTACATCGTTGACTTGAACAGATGAATGATATACTAATGATGGCAGTTTGAAGCTACCAAAATAACTTGAGATCATTGCACTACCATAATATGTGTCATATTGTGGCGGTATATAATCAGCACCCTCAATAAATAGTGGACATTTTTTTTGACTGAACTCCTTTTCCCTGGGTCTAATAAATACTCCCAATTTTGATTTATATTCATTTCTTACAACTGGTATCCAGATGTTATTTTCTTTCAATTTTGATGCGAATGGAATGCCTTCTAAGTTTAGAAGTTTATCGTAATAATTATGGAATACAGATAATGCCTTGGAATTGTATATGTCCCTTCCATCTATATTTTCTTCTTCAGTATCTGATTCATATTGTAATAATATAGTATCTGATGGTACATCTCTAAAATTATTTAACAAAATTTCTTCAGGATCATAGGAAAAGTTCCCAATAATATATTCATAAATCTTCGATTTTTCTTTTGACAATTTCTGATTAGAGCTGACCAGGCTTGAATTTTCACTAGATGATGTAGATAAATCAGAAAATTTTGGCATTAAATTTAGATTCTGTTTTATTACTTTGGAAGGGTATAAATTAATTCCAGTTATATTATAATAAATTTTCAAATATGATTCGTTTTTCGACTTAATATTTCTTATATATTCATTATCTGTTTTTCTCAGAACATCATCAAAATTTATTGCATTGAAATAATTTGTCATGTATTTAATACATTGTAGCTTATAGTACTCTTTTTCATCAGGTAAATCAGATCCAAATGGTTCACTCATTATTATTTTTTGATTACAGATCGAAATATTCTTATCGTATCATATAATCACAATTCTTTCTTTGTACAGATTTATGGTTTAAATCGAGATTGCTTATATCGCAATGAGTATTCTTAAATCATTATAATAATAAAAACCACATATTTAAAGGACAAACCAATTTATCGTGTGTTGAAATGTTGTTATTCCAATATTCCTTTTATATGATTTCAACAAACCTTTATTTTTGTGTCAAATAGTGTATAAATTGAATGCTCTCCAGATCATTCGCAATCATGAAAAAAGTTCACAAGTATCGTCATACTCAGTTATCAGGTTAAAGAATATTACAAAGTGTATATATTAACATCAACCTATAACAGAGATCGACATAATCTCCTTTAATGTATCTTAGAGGTGGTAGAACAGTATAGTCAGTTGATGTAAATGGTATCTGAAGCCAACCAAGTTTTTGTTCGTCCTCTTCTTTGTGCCTTAAAAATTCAATAAACAAATTTCAAACAAGGTTATAGAAAAATGTATTAAGAGATGGCTTAAATCAATGTTCATATAATCAATCATGAAATTATTATATTAGATTGGCTATATTAATATCGGTAACGTGTTGTTATTGGATTTATTTTTTTCATTTAAGTATTTAATTATGTGTATAATTATATTTTCAGATTAATTAATTTCAGAATTTAATTTTATTTAAAATTGCTAAATCAGAAACTTTAGGCATCAAAAAAATTAATAGCTTTTTTACTTGTAAACTATTGTGCTTCAGGCTCAGGCGCGAATTCTAATGCTGAACCTATCATCTTTTTTCTTAATTTTAATTCTAATTCTTCAGCTAATTCCTCTGGAGTCTTGGATACACCAGTAGCATTTTCAGCAGCTTCAGCAGATGGTGTTAGCTGTTTGGTTGGATTGACTTCTTCTGACTCTTTAGCTTCTTGAGCTTTTTTAGCTTTTTGTGTTTTCAATTCTTTGGCAGCAAGTTTTCTCTTTTCATCCTCAGTTTTCAATATTTGAACAGAATAAATGATGAAACCAGCAGAAAGTATAAATACAACAATAAAAACAAAACCGATACCTAAGCCTTGAACTAGTGGTGGAAGTAACATGACAAAATCAACAACTTTTTGTACTCTAGGACTAAAATTGAATAATTTTTCTTCTTCATCAACATCTCTTTTATCAACAATTTTATTACTATCCAATAAATCAGCAGAATCACCTCTCAAGGCTAATTCCTTTTCTTCAAGTTCTCTCTTAGCTTTGAAAGTATGATTTCCAATAGTTTCAGCTTCTTCAATTGACTTACCAACGTAAATATTATTGAACATTAAATCTACTGAACCACTGTAAAATTCAAACAAAACACCACCAATTGGTTTTGCTAATTTTGATGGAGTTAAATCATCAAAGTATTCTGGATTTTTAATCAATTCAGGTTCCCAAATACCCATGTAATCAGGGTTCTTAATCATTGGTTGATTCCATGGACCTTTATAATCCGGATTTGCGATCATTTCAGCTTCCCAGTTTCCACATCCTTTAGTTTCACAAGATGGATTAACAATCATTGGGGCAACCCATTCACCGTCCTTTTCTTCATCCCACCATTCTGGTTGGTTCTTTCTAGTTGGATCAGCAATAAATTCTGGAATACTTTCATCCCATTCTTTTGGTTTAGTAGCTTCTGGATCAGGGATGGTTCTGCGATCGTCCCATGACTCAGGCTTCAGTTGAGCTGGATCAGCAATTGTTTCTCTATCATCCCAAGATTCTGGTTTGACTGCATCAGGATCTGGGATCATTTTTACACCACCAAAAGGAGGATCGAAAACACCTTCATCCAATAAGTTTGCGGCATAAATAACTTCACCATCATATCTAATTTCGAAATCTTGAGTTTTACCATTGATGAACAAAGTGTATAAATGAGATCTTAAATCTTCACCCAATCTAGACTCTGGAGCCTTATCCAAAAACTTCAATTCAGTTTTGTTTGAAATTGGATTATGTCTTCTAAAACCTAAATGGACTTCATTAGTATATGGAACACAATTATCTGGACCAAAGATTAATTCTAATGTTGGAGAATCTTCGTCACCATACTTCTTTAATTGAGATTTCTTGATTGGTGGTAATAATTTAATAAAAGCACCACCACATTCTAGAGAGGTTTGAACTTTAACTTCATATTGAATAACCAAGTTATCTCCATCTTCCATCACTAAAGGTTTCTTGAAAGTAGAACCAATCATAGCAAAACCTTGATCATTATAGGTAATTAAAGCTTTATCACCAATAAACCCAGGAACTGCATAAGCTTCGTCAATACCCCATTTAACTGGATATTGTTCAACTTCTTGATTAGAATATGGATCTGTAACTCTCTTTTTTGAGGAGACCCATTTCTTACGGAAAGATGCTTCATCATTATAACCTTGGAAATCTTCAAAAAAACTGCCTTCAGATATAGTGAAATTGTTTTTTGGAACAATTGGATGTTCAAATTTATTAGCTGTGATATCAGCATCTTTAGCTAAAACATTAGTTGCAGTTGCTGCAGCAATTAAAGCAGCCAGTAATTTACTATGTGCCATTACTGATAAATCTTAGTTACTCTTTTGAAAAATAATCTAAGTATATTAAGCAAAACTAGTAATATTTATTATTATAATCAATTGTTATTTTTTAAATGTTATTAATACATTTTATTAACTCTCTTATATAGTTGGTACCCTCTTATTTTTTGCCTCTTTTCAACATTGAAATTCGATTTCTATCGACGTAAGCAAAAACAACTACGGGCAGGATAACAGCGATGTGACAAACTGTAAGACCATGCTAACACCAAGACTTCTATATAAGTCAAGATCAATTGTAGCAAAACAGACAGCCATTTGTTAATGTTACTATGGGAAATAGAATAATTGTAATATATATATATATATATATATATATAAATATTTGTTTATTTTATGATTCTGTTAACTAGTACAGTTATTTAGAGAAATGCAGTATCTATTTATTATACAGTTTTTTTGAAGAATATCAATTGTTAATAGTTGAATAAAAACCTAAATAAATTGAAATCTTTTACTCATCTTCGACATTTGGTAACAAATCAAACATGTTTGACAATTTTATTTCTTCTTTAGTTCTTTTTCCTTGATCTTCTTCGTCCCAACCTTCTACATCACCATAAGTCTCTACTTTCATATCACCACTCATCTCTGATACTATTTCACTATCCTTCATTTCACTGTTTGAATCAGATTTAGCGGAGGTATCAACAACTGCGATTGGGTTCAATTCTTTTCTAATGGAGCTATTTATTGCTTCCCAACCTTGTTTTCTTGCTGTTTGAACGTATTTAGCACGGGAAATTGACTTGGATATCTTACCATCTAATCTATTGGATATATTTAAAGCTCTTTCAAGTTTTTCCTTTTCTAAAAGATTAGCAGATTGAATTAATTTTTCCTCTAAAAGCTTTTTATTAATTTTAGTTTTACCTCTAGTTTTCTTCTTTTTGCTTATTTTGGCTTCTAGTAAAGCTTCATTTTTAGCAGCAGTACGAATAAAAATATTGGTTAAATCTGTTTTCTCTGGCCTTGGTAAATTGTCCAAAGTCTTGGATTCAGGTTCTAAAGCACTTTCATAAGCAGCTTGTCTGGCAGCACGAGAGTTTTTACCACTTTTCTTAGCCATATTTTCAACTAGGCAGACTCTTAAAGTTCTTTTATAATTATTAAGTTGTTGTTTAAAGCTAGAACTGTAGAATAAGATTATTTGCTTCTTTTAAAAAGAATACCTTTCCTCTTATGTTATCTTAACTCATCTCATCTCATCTCATCTCATCACTTTAAATTTTACTTGAAATATTTTAAATCATCAAAGAAAAATTTTCTATGAAAAATTTGTACAAATAACAGTATTACAAGAATACGAATTATTATTATATTAAATAAAGATAAATATCATATAACAGCACATATATACTGAATTTAATAGCGTTTTAATATATTACAAAATGGATTGGCGTTATTATCAATGCTCTTTATCATAGGTATTCAGAACAAATGCAAGTAATGATTATAAATGCTTATTTTAACGATTTTATTTCGTGATTTGATGCAAATGTAATGCAGTTGGGGATTGTTTCCCGGTTGACACGATGATTGAAACTATTTTAGTTAGTTGTCTTACGTTTTTTATTATAATGTACTCCATCTATTTCATATTCGACATCATCTAATTCACCTTTATTATTTGGAGTCAGTAAGATTTTAATGACATGACCTTTATCATTTAGTAACCTTAGGATGGCATCTTTTACACCATTTTCGATAGGTACTTTATTGGTGATCATATGGGCAGCAGTTTCGATATCTATTTTTCTTGTTTCAAATGCTTTGATGACTTCTTCAAAGTCCTCGGATGTGTAACACATAGAACCTGTGAATCTTTTTTCTTGGTGAGTGATAGCCATTGGATAAAAATCAACAGGTTTATTATTCCAAACAGCTACGTTAACTGCAGTACCCCTGAATGTACAACACTCGATTGAGGCGTTTAATGTAACAGGTAAACCAGAACAGTCAAATGTATAGTCGAATCCATCACCATTAGGTCCCATAGCTCTTAATTCTTTTACAGATTGATCAAATGGAACATCAGTTGGATCATAAATTCTGGCACCCATCTTCTCTGCATACTCTCTTCTAATTGTAGCTGGTTCTGATAAAACAATGTCTTCACATCCAAAACCTCTCAATGCTAAAATAGTACCTAAACCAATCGGACCACCACCGATAATTAATGCAGATCTACCTTTTTTGTAATGAGAAACTTTGACCGCATGCCAGCAGACAGCAATAGGTTGCACTAGAGCACCGATATCTAAAGGCATGTGATCTGGAATTTTGTGAACATGAGCTTCATTCATGACCAGTCTCTCAGCAAAGCCACCACTTTCAACACCAGCACCACATAGACCTAGATTGGCACAGATATTTGTCATACCGATGTCACAAGCACTACATTTTGGTTTATTGGCATTCTTAGAATCAGGCCAACGGTATCTATCCTTACATGTACCCGTTGGTTCGACCACAACATGGTCACCAACTTTGAATTTTTTACATCCTTTTCCAACTCTTTCAACAATCCCAGATATCTCGTGTCCCATGGCTTGTGGCAAACCATTACCAGAAATTTCATTATGTCCGCCATCAGGAGGGAAAAAAATAGCACCTTCAGTGTACTCTTTCAAATCAGTACCACAAATCCCACAGTATGCAACTGCAATGATAAGTTCGTCATCAGCATGAATCTCAGGCTCATTCAAATTTTTTGTAAATTTAATGTTATTTTGTCCAAAGTAAGCTAAAGCTCTCATGAATAATATTTTATTTCTTTGTTAATGTTTATCTTAATTTGTTTAATTGTTATGTTTGTCTGTATATTGAAAATTAAATAAATTGTGAGTATTACAAAAATACATAAATGAAGAAAGAAAGAATTTCAAACTGGGCAACACTTAATGCTACTTAAATACGTTTTTTTTTGAATAAAAGTACTAAACCATTTAGATTAATCGGAATTATCTAATATTCAACATTACTTAAACTCAATTACAGATTAGTCTAAGCCTTAAAAACCATATAGAGATTAATCCCATTTATCTAGACGGGAATCTAATATATGTATATATTCCCGAGATCCAGTATCTTGTACTTCCAAGTAATTCAAGTTCTTGTTCAAAATGAACACCGTGCAGTTCAATTCCATAAGCAATTAATTCAATAAATTAATATCTCTTGTTAGTGTATAATTTGCTTGATTAATTAATAACTCTCAGATCCGAATATCCGAATCGAGCAACGAATATGTTTTTAATGCATTTCGATATGTTTATTTAGAGAAATAAGCAACATGACAACATTGAGAAAAAAAATATTTGCTAAAGTAAACGAAAGAAAAGGTAAAAACTTCAGCGGTAAATTTTTATTCTCAAAGGATTAGAACGTGAAGAAAAAGAAGAGAGTGAATATGTTGCTTGATAAGAATGTATTTTTCTTAGGACTAATTTTTTTTCCTAAATCCCTTATTTCGGTTACAGTCTTTTTTTCAACATCATCCTTCTCCCCCCTCATTTGTCAGTATGAGTTCAATATAAGGGTTACATACTATTTGTTCTTCCGCGGAGTTTGGAAGTTTAGGTATTACTGTCCATTGGTCCAGCGGGGTGGTGAGAGGAGAGGAGAGGGAATTTGGTGTGAAAAAATTTGAAAAAGAACGAGTGGGGTGGGGTGACGGTTTGGAATTCTTGGTAGCGGTGATCAGGTGATTCCCTGCTGATGAAGGTCATGTGATGCAGTTGTTGTTCGTTGAATGTGATCTTTTATTTGGTGGTGAGAAGAGATGATTCATTCAGATGTATTGATATACATGTCCATTGTGTCACAAAATATGATATAGAGATTAGTTCATTTGAATAGAAAATTGATAGTGTTCTTTAGTTGAGATTATTTCATGAGTAACTGTAAGAAAATAGCTAATGGGATTCTATGTGTTTTTTTTTAAGAGGTAATGGTGGTACAAAGTGAAGTTTGTTGTTATGTTAAGTAGTCTTTTATCTAATAAACAATTGTGCCTTCAAGCTGCTTAAGGGTAGTTTTTAACTTTTTGTGTCCTGATCTATTCTATTGATAATTTGGATTTTGTCTTGTTAAAAAATGTTAATGTCCGCGCCAGTTTCGATTATATAATATACATTCGAGGAGTAACGCACTCTTCCAAAAGAAACTTTGTTGAATATGAAAGAAAAAAAGAAAAACAGAAAATAATTTAATATTTACTTTTCTTGCAAATAGATAATCATATGGTTTAGATATTGTTTTTTATTCGAAATATCAAATTTATGAAGAAAATATAAATATTAAAAAACTTTTTTTTTACATTTATTTTGATATACACGTAAAGGTTTTCTTTACTTTATTTTTCCTAGTTTGTACAAGAACCCATGTAAATATCATCTCATATAATTTGCTTAATACAGGAAAGTTTTGTTCATGTGAGCAGACATGTCAGAGCATGCATTGACTCTAAACCCTAATGATTTTTTGTTCGAGATGCCAATTTGACACTTGTTCTTGCTAAAAAGTAAAGAGGAAAAGCAAAGAAAGAAAAAGCAAAGCTACTCTGATCAAGCTTAAAGATTACAGGTGCCCGCTTATTTATGATATAATCCCAGACAAAGACAAGATGCTGCTACCGCTGTCACTGCCGCTGTCGCTTCTATTGGCTTGAAACATACATAAAATATAAATCGCTTTCAATGAAATCAGTTCAGCAAATCCACATTATCAATAAGAATAATCCCAAAGGTAGCTTTGCCTCCGATAGAAGAGACTTCACTTTTTTATTAATTACGAATCTAATAATAATTTTTCGATGCAGTGTGGGGGAAAAATGGAAAAATGAAAAAATTTACCTGCGGAGTAACAATCTCAGTGGGCGAATTATTTCAACCATTTATTGATTCAAATAATTAATCCGGGGGATCGAACAGTTTTTTCCATATTAGGAGATGGACTTGCTCAGTCTAAATGGATAAATTATTACTTTAAAGGTTTTCCAATATAAAAAAAACTCAGAATGTTAAAAATTGATGCGGAGTACATACAAACTTCCTAGGAATATTTTTAGAAACACAGCTTTTAGGAATTTCGATCTGGGGATCTTGTTCACTAAGATCGCTAATATAATCTTCCTCCATATTGTATTCCGCTCCGGATTAATTTGTACAGCATCTCGATTTTGATCCATATCTGTAGGCAGTGTTACATGTGTTCATCCGATCAGACTGGAACAATTATCTGATTATACGTTACATCATATGATGTATCTCGATATGGACATAAAAATGTAGATTGGAGAAAAAAACTGAAATTCACAATAAACTCCCTATAAAATCAATATTGTGTTTTTTCTTAGAACCTTTCTTCGTAGTTTTCAACTCACCACAAGAGAGGTACTGAAAGTACATCCGTCTCTTACTGTTGCATGCCCTAACTGATTACATCAAAATTTCATAGTTCGTACAGCAACAATTAATTATTCTAGAAAATTTTTTATATTTGTTAATTTATTTGACTTGTTAAAGTTTATTTTCATTTATCCTAAACAGGAAATATATATCTCCAGCATTTTCTCCATCATTTCTCCAGCATTTTTGCCACGTAATATATTGCCTGAGATTTCTCTGTATTCTTTTTTTATAGAGAAGTGTTTTTCTTTTTGCTCTTACTAATAAAAATAATACCACGACATAATCTAGACTCTGTTATGGTTTTTAAAAAGTTCGGACAAGTTTTTCCGTTGGCTAAACAATCAGTGCACTAACACCAGAACTTACGCAATGGAAATACTCCAATTTGCCCCTCCATGCTGGTCAAAACTTATCTAACACTTACACTTTAAACAATACAAAAAAAACGGAACACTTTTTTTTACGATGACACACAGTAATAAAAAAAAATCTATATAGATTAAAATCCCACAACTTCCTAATATGGGAGTTGGGATGTCTGCTAACAGTTTACGGAACAATCACTTTTCTTTTTAAATTGTTTTTTACACCAAAATAAAGATGGGATTCCTGTAATGTAGGAAAAATTGGGATCAATCTTTAGCGGAGAAACCAAATAGTTTCCTCAGAGAAATGAATTCTATCATGTTATCATGATACACACTTTGTACCCTTTGCTCAATTCCTGTGGGGAAAATACTGCGGGGTTTCCCAACCAAAAAAAAAATTATTCCTAACAAACCCACTAATAAAGACTAAAATACATTCAACATAAAAATCAAAAAAAAGAAACAAACTTTTATTCCAAAATTGGTGGGGAACAGAAACACTCACAGAACGTACTTCGATTGAAATTTTTTTTAACTTCTCATAATTGAGCAGCAAGATCTCAAAACAAACAATTTTTCCGACTTTTCACGGAGAAAATTTTTTTTACGGCCACCTGGATAAATCAATTTTCACCACTATAACTCAGCAGTAAACTGAAAACAAAAATGTCGGTCACCGGCTCCAAGAAAATTTTTTCCTCGTTTTGGGATTTGTATTTTTCCAGAGCCCGCATGCACGAGGATCTATTCAGGCATCTCCCGACTTTTCAAACACCTCTCCATTGCAGTCTCAATGCGTTTGCATATGTTGCTATCACGAAAACCTTCCATTTGAGACATAGGGTTGCTTTTCAAAAATTTTTTATTTTAATTTTCTCGGAGTCACTGCATGGGTTTCTGAGAGTTTTCCATTCGATCTAGCATCATCAGATTTCTCCATAAAAATCAATAACATTGAAAAACAGTAAAAAAAAAGAAAAAGTGGGAAAATTTGGTGTTCAAGATACTGCAAATTGAAAAAAAATAATAATATTCAGAAGTTACTTTTTTCATTTTTGAATTGATATAATTTCATTTTGAAAACATATAAATAGGACAGACATTTTTCAATTATTCGAAAATATTTTTATCAGTTTTATAATTATTCTGATTCAATTCTAATTTATAATTATTATACAAAAAAGAACATCGAACAAACATTCAATTTAATAGACTAACATATATATATTAATTATACCAATTAATATACTATTTATTTTATTATATTTTACGTTTAAAAAAACTACATTTAATTAATATCAATTATGTCTGAAGTAATTGATCATCAAGATACTGCTTCATCCGAAGCTAATTTAGGCCCAGTTTCTTCTACCAACTCTGTTCCATCTAACAAAGTTGGTGAAGATGACATGGACTTAAAGTCCCCAGAAGAAGACGTTGTCTTACATGAAGTCGGTCCAATCTCCCAATATTTCGGTGTTTTATCCTTATGTTTAATGATTGCCTTTGGTGGTTTCGTTTTCGGTTGGGATACTGGTACCATTTCTGGTTTCGTCGCTCAATCTGATTTCTTAAGAAGATTTGGTTCCAGACATCAAGATGGTACTTATTATTTCTCAAAGGTTAGAACTGGTTTAGTTGTTGGTATTTTCAATATTGGTTGTGCTATCGGTGGTTTAACTTTAGGTAGAACTGGTGATATGTATGGTAGAAAACCAGGTTTGATGATTGTCGTCGTTGTTTACATGGTTGGTATTATTATTCAAATTGCTTCTATTAACAAATGGTACCAATACTTCATCGGTAGAATTATCTCCGGTATGGGTGTTGGTGGTATTGCTGTCTTATCCCCAACTTTAATTGCCGAAACTGCTCCAGCTCATTTAAGAGGTACTGCCGTCGCTTTCTACCAATTGATGATTACCGGTGGTATTTTCTTAGGTTACTGTACTAACTACGGTACTCACCACCATTACGACGACTCTACTCAATGGAGAGTTCCATTAGGTTTATGTTTCGCTTGGGCTTTATTCATGATCGGTGGTATGTTATTAGTTCCAGAATCTGCTAGATACTTAGTTCAACAAGGTAGATTAGAAGAAGCCAAGGTTTCTTTATCCAAGACTAACAAGGCCGCTGTTGACTCTCCAATTGTTATTGCTGAATTCGATGAAATTACTGCCGGTGTTGAAGCTGAAAGAGCTGCTGGTTCCGCTTCTTGGGGTGAGATTTTCTCTAGAAAGGGTGCTATTTTACAAAGAACTATTATGGGTGTTATGATTCAATCTTTACAACAATTGACTGGTAACAATTACTTCTTCTACTATGGTACTACTATTTTTGTTTCTGTTGGTTTAGATGATGGTTTCGAAGCTGCTATCGTTATCGGTATTGTTAACTTCGCCTCTACTTTTGTTTCTTTATGGACTGTTGAAAGATTTGGTCGTCGTAACTGTTTATTAGTTGGTGCTGCTACCATGGCTTGTTGTTTCGTTGTTTACGCTTCCGTCGGTGTTACCAGATTATACTTAGATGGTTACGATGGTCCAACCTCCAAGGGTGCTGGTAACTGTTTAATTGTCTTCACCTGTTTCTACATTTTCTGTTTCGCTACTACCTGGGCTCCATTAGCTTACGTTATTGTTTCCGAATCTTACCCATTAAGAATCAGATCCAGAGCTATGGGTCTATCTATTGGTGCTAACTGGATCTGGGGTTTCTTAATTTCTTTCTTCACTCCATTCATTACTGGTGCTATTCACTTCGCTTACGGTTACGTTTTCATGGGTTGTTTAGTCTTCATGTTCTTCTACGTCTTCTTCTTCGTTTGTGAAACTAAAGGTTTAACTTTAGAAGATGTCGATGAAATGTACATTGAAGGTACTCTACCATGGAAATCTACCAGTTGGGTCCCACCAAGATTAAGAGGTGCTGACTACGACGCTGAAGCCGCCATGAAGGATGAAAGACCATGGTACAAGAGATTCTTATAAAACTTTTAAATTTTCAAAATAATAATGAATTTTTTTACAAGTTTTTATTGATATAATGAGTAAGACCTTTGATTGAACAAAAACTCTTAATAATAATCAAAGGCTTCATAATTTAAAAGACTACTTCTTCTACTTATAGATCGATCTTCAATCTTATATGATTTTAATGCCTTACCTAATAATTTTATACTCTTTATAGGTTTTATAAAAATAATAGAAATTAAATTTATTTAAGTTCTTTTTGAGCTGCATATTTAATTTTCCTAGTTAAGTATCTGAAAATTCAGTTCTATTAATTTTTTACAACAGAAAAAACATCCTTTTTTTTGATCACACCATATACACTTTTACCTTTTCTAACTTCCATTACTTAGGCACATGACCTCGCCTATCCAATAAATGGAAAAACCAATACATTTATTCCAAATCATACATAACATCTCCATACTCAAGACTCAAATAAAGTAACTATTTTACTTAATATTTTAAAAGGTCCTCCTCACACTTATAGAAGTTGTTCTTGCAACTGTCACATGTTTCTCCCTAATTTAACACATCCATCGATCAGCCTCTTTTTGATTTATCATTTCTTATTAAGCAATAATTAACCTTTTCTTTCACACACCCTTCTTTTAGCAACCAACTGGCATATCACATTAACGGTCCTGACAACTCTCCCTCTTCTCGTAGCTCTTCTCATTTTCAATTCCTCATTAACTCAATTGGGTAGTACCGAACAGAAATAAGCTTTAGTTTTATTGTGAATATATCAAATCGATATTTTGAAGTCAGAATGCTCTGTGGAAAAACTGTTTAATTAACGTATCCTCATTTCGAGAAATAACCTTTTTTGATATTCTCCGTTATTTTTTCGGTTTTTTGCGCATACAAATCGAGAAAATTAAGAAGAATAATGAGCGTTCTACGGGTGGTTCTGTAGTTTTATTTTATTTTATTATTTTTTTTAGGAGGTCCTATTTCGGTAAAAATATTAAGTTTCGAAAAGCGCATCGGTATATAAAAATATATATTCTTGAATAAATTAACTACTGAGAATTTATAATGGTAAGTACATTTAACATTTTTAAATAGCTTTTTAGAATTAATTTAGTTTATACTATCATAAGAGAGGGTGTTCTTTGGTAAAATATTTAATAAACTATATATAGTGTGTTGTTATTTTAAAGCAATCAGTGATTCCGTTTCAATTGTGTTTTTTTACTATATATTAGTAATTAGCAATTAGTAGAGGAATAATAAAAATCAAAGTTTGAATGTCATTCTATGACCTGCATGCAGTTGATATAAATGGAGAGGATTTTCCGTTTGAGAATTTGAAAGGTAAAGTTGTTTTAATTGTAAATATGACTTCTCAAAGTGGGTTGGATCCGCAATGTAAAGAATTGAATTCGTTATATTCACGTTTCCCATCTTCCAAATTTGTAATATTAGGTTTTATTTCAGACCAATTAATTAGTCAAAATATAGATAATTTTGGATCTGCTACAGCTTCTTTGAATGACAGTGTTACAGTGAGCCTGTTCGCTCCTTCTTCCAATGTTGCATTTCCTATTATGGCAAATGTTGACGTGAATGGTTCTCATACAGATCCTGTTTTTAAATTTCTTAAAGAGGAGAAACCAGATTCTGCAGGGTTCCAAGGTATTAAATGGAATTTTGCAAAATTTCTAATAGATACTAAAGGTTCTGTCATTCATCGATATTCTTCTTTCATCTCCCCGTTAACAATGGTTAATGACATAGAAGCTCTACTATAAAAAATTTCAGATGCTTTAATCATCAATTTGTTACACATTCTAATTAGCATCAAAAAATAATCCATTTTTTCGGATTTATTATTAAATCAGCAAAATATCCATTAATACACATCGCATCTTTACAAAAATTATCAGTTCATCGAAAAGTTTCTTTCAAACAAAGTTCGTAAATGTTCAATTTGAAAGTTAAGTTTATGAAAATTATATCATTTGTTTTTATTTAACTTCAACTCAGCAATCATTATATTCTGTTGCAAATTATAACATATGCATTTGGTCCTGATATTTTCAATGTAGCTATATTCATTACTCAATAATTTCATATAATTAATACAATGACCATAATTATAATTGATTAATTTCTAAGTAATATTTAATGACTATTGTAAAACTAAAGCTGATAATCTGATTATAAAGTAACAATTACTTTCGCTCTGAGTTTTTAAGTTATTGTTTCTAATAGTTATATTGGACTGATGTATATCAAATAAACTTGGATAACGTTTCAAAAGTTTGTTTGTTACAATTGCAATAATGATATATAAATTTTTTTATAAACCTGACTTTACAAATTCTTAGTGATCATTCACTTTTATTGTTCTCGAATACTATGTTGAAAGGATAGTAAAGAAAATATTAAATGCCAACGGTCTAAGTTCAAAGGTTTCTTTTTCAGTATTAATGTCGAAAATGCAACCAGATTCTATCGATGAAAAAAATCAAAAAAACAACAAAAACACAAGCAAAACTTTAACCAAAACAAAAAAACTGATTTCAAAATAAATTAATATCATTTAAAATACTAAAAATGAGAATATTCATTATTAAACTGTTTCAATTGATTCCATTAATTTAATCTGTCTGAGTTGAATGAGTCGGATTAATGCCTCTTGATAGTATTGTGTTTTACCAAACCTTTTGTTTAATGGACTGAAGTTTTAACAATAACTGTATATTCTAAGATAGAAATCAGATTATAGTCATTTGAGGTTTTGTTAAACTAAAATTATCTCTTAATAGTTTATAGTATCTAGATTCAGAATACATCTATATCATTTCATTTTTGAAATATGATCGATGTTGAATAAGCATCTATTTTCTTTTTTTAAGAATGATTAATGATATCAATCTTTGGCGGTCTATGCGATTTAATATTTTCAATCGCTGACAAGGGATTCATGTTTTTTAGAGGTGCTCTTTTGTTTATTCAGTTTGTTAACTAGTTTAAATGGATATGTTTAATTTTATTATTATTATTATTTATTGTATTCTTTGGAGTTTTAATTGAGGAACTTAGGTGAATTTGTTAAATGATCTTTTACGAATATTATTTATTTTTCTGAGATTTTTTAAATATACTTCAGATCAGTAGGTACTTATTTTTATGATTTCTCGAAGGAATGTTAATTTTAATAATGAATAAGTTCCATAGGATAATATTAATTTTTCTGATAAACTAATTTAACAGCTTAAACTGGAATAGCAAAGCAATAGTTCTCTATAATTCTTGATTTTGTTTTTTAAGTCAAATTATATCATAGCTTTGATATTGTCTGCTTGTATTTCAAACATTTTTATTAATTGATGTGATTAGATATTCAATATTTTTCCATCTAAAAGTGAAAAATAAAATGATATTCAACTGAATAGTGTAGTAGATAATTTAAATTTAAGATAGAAACAAAAAATTTCCTAGCATTTGATCAAAAATGTACTATAATTAAGTTTAAATTCTTACAGTTTCATAATTATAGCTATCTACAACATTAAGAGGTAAA
This sequence comes from Tetrapisispora iriomotensis, assembly GCA_003705975.2. NCBI lineage: Eukaryota > Fungi > Ascomycota > Saccharomycetes > Saccharomycetales > Saccharomycetaceae > Tetrapisispora > Tetrapisispora iriomotensis. The sequence continues at coordinate 474,489 of PPKC02000007.1, forward strand.
TAATCTTAAATCAAAGATAATAATCTTATTGTTCTGTCTTTAATTAGAAAAATTTATGCTTTCTGTAATAATGATATTTGAATCTATCGCAGTTTTATTAAAATTTTTTTCATAAATTTACAATCATTTAAATTTTATTTGTATCTTGTTGATAAATAATTTGTAATACTTTGGTGTTGTAATGATTTCGAGTGAATAATATGTTTTTAATTTGTTTGAAATAACTGAAAATTTACTAGTATTACAATACTATTCTCTTACAAATTGTTCACGAATTTACTAATATTTTAACCCAACATATAATGTAAAGAAAGGTATAAATTCATGAGCTAAAATAAGAGCTGTTTTATTTTAGATCTATTTTTAATGTAAACATTTGTCAATCTTTTAAAATGAGATTTAAGTATTATGAGTATCAAAAAATTTTCTATAAAACATATTTTAAATAATTATAGGTTAGCAGAAAATACCATATATTATTAGATTTTAGAATTACTTCATTTTTAAACAATGACTAAGATTTTAGTATATTTTTCATCTCCTATCCTCAGATTCATCGAAAAGTCCAAATTTCTGCTTGTCGTTTATTTGGTCCCCGCAACTGTTCGGGCTGCAATTATTTTAAACTTTACACGAATCTATGACCGGCTAAAGCAACTATCCGGACAATCCATTTTTTTTTGAACGGAAATCAAAGAAAAATTTTTGTATATCTGGAGAAAAATATAATGGGAAGAAGATTTAAGTAATAGTTGAGGTGTACGGGTGTAAGGTTAGTTGAGGTGTACGGGTGTAAGGTTAGTAGTTGAGGTGTACGGGTGTAAGGTTAGTAGTTGAGGTGTACGGGTGTAAGGTTAGT